>JAPQVY010000023.1:5587500-6009730 GCA_028535165.1 Quercus tomentella
AATTATAAAAAAATTCAAGCAAAACAATACTACTAAAAGAAACACCACATATCTGTATCAAATAATATTTTTATATTTCAAAAGGATAGTGGATGTGGTTCTGTAAGTCAAAACCAAATAGTATATTAGATCATTCACAACAAAGGTTCTAAAAAATTTAGATTTTAGCCATTCAAAAAGTTACTTTATCTATTTTAATACCTCATTTTACAATAAACCCTACATCAAATACTCTATTATTTTACCATTTCATTTAAATATTATTTCTTTATTCTTTTTTTTTATTCTTTCCTTTACCGCTCAAGTCTCTTTCTCTCTCTCTAGCTACAATATAGTGCTAAAAATGGCAGTTTACTGTAGTTAGGTGTTAAAAAAATTGACTCTTGGCACCATTAATGTAGTGGGTTTTTTTGGGTTTTGGGTGCACCTTTGATGTGAATGCTTTTATATGTACATGTATTGTTCATTTCAGTAATTATAGGGACACGACAAAATATTATAAGATTTTCACTACATTCTTAAATTAGCATGCCAAAAGGTTATGTATGAGGGAATTTCGTCCTTGTGTTTCTGTTGTGGTAGGCTTGGCCACAAATAGGAAAATTGTTGCTACAACGTTAAACCAACTGAGAAAGCTAAAGATGATGATCACAGTTCACAAGCATCAAGTGGTCTGCAGACACCAAGTGACTCTGAAGCTTAACAGAAGGAAAATACCTTTGGAGAATGGATGCTTGTAACGAGGAAAAAACATCCAGTTAAATCTGGACGATCTCGTGGGCCAAATGCTGTCAGCCAACCACTGTTAGCAAGTTCTAAAGGAAGTAAGGATAGGAACGAGATGTGGGACAAGGGCTTGACACCACCATGCCCGGATGTGACCTTTCAATTTAAATCTGGCAGTATGCAAGGGGCTGGTGCAATTAGGCTGGCAACGGCTACTTCATGTGAGGTTGGAGAGTCAAGCACGCAAACAAGATACATGGCAACATCCAAAGGAACGATGGGTATGCTTTATAACCCTCTGAACAGTGAACGTGTCAGTCCAACAAATCAAATGGCTGAAAATAAGAGCCTTAAGGCAAGCTCCTTGAGATTAAGCAAGGATAAAAAAAATCCTAAGGCTAAAGGCTCTAAGTCTTTGAAACGCTCTAACCTAGAGACTGTTTCAAGCTTGAAATTTTCCTTTTCTGAGGCCACTTCCAACAAGAAATATGGCCCATCTTCTTCTCCTTTCTCCGCCTCAAACAATGGTGGGCTGGGCTCTCTGGTACAGAAACAGAGTGGTTCAGGTTCCGAAGGAGGTGATTGCGCAAATAAGGGCTGCACCGATGGAGACTTTGGGTTGGTTCGAAGAGGAACTGAGCAAGGCCTGGAAGCATTTGTTCCCGATAACCCCAACCAGTGTAAGGACAGGCAATCTGCCTCTGGATCATCCAGCATGGGGAACGACGCCAAACCCTTGGTGGAAGTTCCTCAACGATCTACCTCTGATCATAGAGAAGGAAACCGAGGACTTGAACAAATTAAGGAGGCCTTTGGTAGTGCCCCACTTAGACGAATCCGGATGGGTAGTCCAAGAGAGGAAGGTGATCGATTTCAGGGGCTCAACAATGACTCACCTAGGGAATGTGCCAACAATGAAGCTGATTTAGATTCTCAAAATAGTCAAGCGATGCGATCTTCTTCTCTACTGCAGGGAGGAAATCCAAGGAATCTTGAATTATCTAGTGGTATGGAAGCCAGATTGGGTGGCATCCAAGGATCTGCTGAGGAGAATGGGATGGAGCATGATTGCCTCATCCATGTGGGGGCCTAACCCGATTGAGTTTCCCAACAAATTTTTCACCCAAATGAATATCCTTTTGTGGAACTGAAGGGGTGCTTTGAATTCGGACTTCAAACGGAGGGTGTTTGAAATGGCTGTTAATCATTATCCATCTATAATGGTTATCACGGAGACTAGGGTGGGTGGAGACCGAGCTGAAAAAATAATCGAAGGGCTTCCCTTTGATGGCTATTTCTGCACGGAGACTATAGGGTATGCTGGAGGTCTTTGGCTCCTCTGGAAGAAAGATGAGGTGGACGTGTTTGTGCTGTCCTTTACGGAACAGGAAATTCACGCCACTATCAAGGCATGCAACCCTGACTCTACCTAGATTATTTCTTCTGTTTATGCTAGTCCTCGTATTATGGAAAGAAAAATTCTCTAGTCTAATCTCTCGGAAGTGGCTAAATTACATAATCTTCCTTGGCTTCTTCTCGGAGACTTTAATGAGACTCTTTGTGGCAATGACAAGTTAGGAGGTAGACAGGTGAACCTTAATAGGGCCATTGAGTTTAAGGATTGTCTAGACTCATGTAATCTCATTGATCTCGAGTTCTCTGGACCCAAGTTCACATGGTCTAATCAGAGGCAAATCACTGAGCTCATCCTTGAGCGTCTAGACAGGTGCTTCGCAAACCCCTCTTGGAGAGTTCTTTTTCCTGAGGCTGTTGTCACACATTTGCCAAGGGTCTTCTCGGATCACTGTCCCATCCTCTTGGAATTAATTAAACCGCCCCCAACTGGTCTTGAAAAGCCTTTTAGATTTCATACAATGTGGCTGCATCATCCTCAGTTCCCTGAGATTGTTAAAAGGGCTTGGAATCTTGAGACCAACCTGCCACTCGCCATAAAGAATTTCCCAGCCTCTACGAAGCAGTGGAACAGAAATGAATTTGGCAATATCTTTGGCCGTAAGAAAAGGGTGTTGGCCAGAATTAATGGAACTCAAAAAGCCTTGTCAAACAGCCCAAGTCAGTTTCTTATCCAGCTTGAAAAGGAGCTCATTGCGGAATATAATCTGATTTTACAACAAGAAGAGAAGTATTGGGCTTTAAAGTCTCGTATAAACTGGGCTGTTAATGGGGACAGAAACACGGCGTTTTTTCATATTTCTACCTTTGTCAGGAGGCACAGAAATAAGATAAGAAGTATTAAAAACTCAGTTGGAGAATGGATTACGAATAAGGATGAGATTAAAAATTCTATTCGCTCTGAGTACCAACAACTATTTGAGACTGAACTTTCTTATTCCAGATGGACTTAGGAGGTGGAGGGATTCTCTTGTACCTTTTTGTCAGACGAGGATAGGACCTATCTGGTTGCTCCTGTGTCTGAAGAAGAAATTAAGCAAGGCTTATGGGCCTTAAAGCCCTTTAAAGCCCCTGGGGCTGATGGGCTCCATGCGGGGTTCTTCCAATTCTTTTGGGTTGATGTGAAAACTGCAGTTTGCAGAGAAGTGACAAATATTTTTGAATCAAGGATTGTTCCTGAATACCTCAATGAAGGATTGTCCCTGAATTCTCCAAATCAAGCTGCTTTTGTACCAGGCAGACGAGGATTAGACAATGTTGTGATAGCCCAAGAACTTTTGCATTCTCTTGACACTAAGAAAGGGAAAGTGGGGTTCATGGCAGTCAAAGTTGATTTGGCTAAAGCCTATGATTGTTTAGAATGGTCCTTTGTTCACCACGTCCTCAATGCTTTCCACCTGCCTCGTATGCTCATAGACTTGATAATGAGTTGCATCTCCTCAACAAGCATCTTCATACTTTTTAATGGTGGTAAGTTGGATCCCTTTAAACCTACAAGGGGTATCTGCTAAGGGGACCCGCTCTCTCCCTACATCTTCATTTTGTGCATGGAATATTTGGGATACCTTATTAACAAGGAGTGCATGGATAAGAGATGGGTGCCAATGAAAGCTTCAAAAGACAATGTTGGGATTTCTCACTTGTTTTTCGCTGACGACCTCATGCTTTTTGCCAAAGCAAATATTGAGAGAGCAAAGTCTATTAAGGAAGTTCTGTAGAAGTTTGGTATGGAATCTGGGCAAATGGTTAGCTTGGAGAAATCACGTGTTTATTTCTCGTCCAATGTCCTTGAGCCTACCAAAGATAACATATGTGAAACCTTGGGCATTCAAGCAACTTCCCAGCTGGGGAAATATTTAGGCTTTCCTTTAAAGCACAAAGGGACGGGTAGGAATCAATATAACTTCATTGTCGATAGGATCATCTCCAAACTGGCTAGGTGGAAATCCAAGCTCCTCTCCTTTGCTGGCAGAACTGTTTTGGTAAATTCGGTTATGACGGCCATACCTAACTATGTGATGCAAGGCGTTGCTCTCCCTACACACTCGTGTAGTAAGATTGACAAAATCAATAGAGACTTTTTTTTTGGGGGTCTACTGAGGAAAAAAGAAGATTGCATCTTGTTGGTTGGAGTAAAGTCATCAAGTCCAAAGAAGAAGGAGGATTGGGAATACAAGCTGCAAGAGCAAAGAACATTGCCATGCTTGCTAAGCTTAACTGGAGGCTTTGTCAGGAAAAGGATTCGCTTTGGGCGAAAGTTCTTCTAAATAAATATTGCTTTGAGAAAGGGGTGTACTGGAGTGTGGGCAGCCATTCTCTTCTTAATTTTTGGGAAAGTAAATGGGTGAAAGGGTGCTCCATAAGGGAACAAATTGCTGGCCCTCTCAGTCTACAAGATACTAGCCTGTCTATTGCTGAAGTTTTCCATGATGGGCAGTGGGCTTGGGATAAAATTTCCTTTGACTTACCTTGTACAATTATGGATAAAATTAAAGCCACTCCCATACAACTCTTTGGGGAAAAGGAGGACACACTGATGTGGAAGTTTTCTAAAGATGGTGATTTTAGCATGGCTTCAGCTTATGCTTTGGCTGGTTCCGTGGATACTGATGGCCAGGCCTTCACGGGTAGCTGGGTTTGGCAACTTGACTCTCTCCCAAAAATTATTCATTTCATTTGGCTTGGCCTTCATAACAGCATCCCTATCAGGAAAGTCATTACTGCAAGAGGTATTCAGTGCAATATGGCTTGCCCCATTTGTCAAACCCATGAAGAATCTATTCTACACCTCTTAAGGGATTGCCCCTTTGCAAGGGATTTTTGGAGGAAGATTGGAACCCCTCAGGCCGTGGGGAATTTTCTACAACTTGACCTTTCGAAGTGGTTAAAAACTAATTGCCTAGCTAAAGATTCCATATCAGCTAATGGTATTCCGTGGAGGTATTTATTTCCTTTTGCTCTTTGGTCTCTGTGGAAACATCGAAACCGGGTTGCTTTTGAGAATGTTCCTAGTGATCCGAGGCTTTCTTCCTCATGCATCCATCAAGCTAGAGAGTTTTTCTTCTGTATTGGGAAAGGGCAGAAATTCAAGCATCATAGGGTCATTCCGGTATGTTGGCATAAACCACCACAAGGTTGGTTCAAGTTGAACTCTGATGGGGTGTCCTTAGGAAATCCGGGGAAGGTTGGAGGGGGAGGTTTGATCCATGATTGTCAAGGGAATTGGGTCAAGGGCTATATGAGGAATATTGGAGTGGCAACTAACATCACTGCTGAATTTTAGGCTCTAAGGGACGGTCTTATTTTAGCTTCTCAGCTTGGAATCACCCAACTTCTTGTAGAACTTGATGCAAAAGTTGTTGTTGATCTTGTTTTATCTAGGAAATCATCTAACAACCCATACTCTTCCTTGTTGAATGATTGCAAATTCCTCCTGAACCAGTTCCAGCAAGTCAGAGTTAGTCATGCTTTTCGAGAGGCCAACCACTGTGCGGATTCACTTGCTAAGGGTAGATGCTACCTCTTAGAGGATTTTGTTGTTTTAGAGCTTCCCCCTAATGATAGTTTTTATGTACTACTTAATTTGGATGCTTCTGGTCTGTATTCTCTAAGGCTTTCAGCCAATACTTCGCCTTTTTTGGCTAGCTAATGTTTTAATATATCTCCCTTTAACCAAAAAAAAAAAACTTACACATGGGCCCACCATGATCTTGATTAATTTTTTTTTTATTTTATGAAATCTCGATTTAAATTTTTTGGTATATTAATTTGGAAATGTTATAAATTTTTTCTGCATTCACATAAGTACTCTTCTTTTTATTGTTCTACTTTGTCGGTACTTTCACCTAGTTTAAAAAAATAAAAATAAAAAATTTAAAAAAATCTCGGTGCTTTCTTGTCTACAACTTGACAATTGACTTGTTGTAATTGTACAAGCATTTTAAGTCACACATTTCAACAAGAAGAAAAAGTGTGAACGGCAGAAACATAATATGGTGAGTCAAAGGACTAAACAGTACGTGCTCAAAAAAAAAAAAAAAAAAGAAAAAAGCAACAACTACGCAATGGATACAGAGCAAAGAATAGTAGAAGCTTAACACAGATCTAAAATTTTTTTAGAGCAAAGCCGGAAGAGACGGAAAAGAAGAATTCGAGTCCAGCCAGCGATGTTAATATAGGACACGATTTAATGTTAAGTTTTTGTAAATATTAAATTTTAGAATTATTATGTAATTTTTGCTGTGGAAATTACCTTTGGAAGCTACAATGCGTTTAAACTAGGGGTGGTAATTCGTGTTCGCGTGTTGAGTTCATGTCGTGTCAACTCATGAGTATCCAACTATATGGATCAACACTAACCCGACATGTTTATTAAACGGATCAAGATTCTTCAACCCTAATAAGATCTATTTATTAAACTGGTCAGTCCTGTCGATCTGTTTATTAGATATTATCAAAATGAAAAAAAAAAAAAAAAATTATGAAAAAACAAGCAAAAAAATATTTTTAATATAAAATTCAGAACTAACGAGTAATTGCATCACAAATAGTCATTCAAAACTAAAACATATCTCAATATCACAAATAATCAATCACAATATGTCAAAGAAAATAAACCAAAACAACTAATAAGTTTATATATCTAGAGTTTGAAGAGTATATTGGTAAAATGTCATTAAATTAAACTAGTCAAACATATCAAATGGGTTCCATACGTTGAACATTAACCCAACCCATTTATTAAACGGGTCAGTCGTGTTAACCTGAATATGACACGAATCCATTAAGACCCAACTCATAACTTGCTAATTTCATGTCGTGCCGTGTCATATTTGCGAGTCATGTCCAATTTTGTCACCCCTAGTTTAATCACTTCTTTCAACTTGTTGCGGAAATTACCTTAGGGTTTTGATGTTTTTACTATTTAAACGCATTTAATTTAATTATGTAAAATAAATTCTCTAGATCAAGTAACCAATCAAGGAAATTTTCTTTTATAAAATAAACATTAAAACTTGCAATTCTTTTAGGCCTATATGAGATTTGCTTACCAATAGGTTGCTCGTGAGTTACGTCTCCGCTGCAATTATCCTTATTGTTTTCATTCTTCAATGACGCCATCCTAGCATAGATATTTGTGAATGCTTGTTGTACGTCACGTAATACTTGCTAAGTTATTCGTCATTGTTGTGGTAGTGGTTACTGATAGTTTTTAGACCCCTTAAAAAACACAATTGGATTAACCTAGGTAATTAGCCAAGTTGTTACTTAGTCCAAATTCCAAATCTAGGTTATCACAATCAAATAATCATATCATGCAAAGTAGCGGAAAGATAAATAACACAATAATATGATCACCCAGGAAACCAAACCGGTAAAAACCTGGGGAGGATTTAACCTAGCTATCCTCAAGGTAAACATGAATCCACTATGAAAGAATCGAAGTTGTTTAAGAGGACTTAGACCACTAACATCCTATTGCTACCCACCAGTAGAAACTTACTGACACGACCACGTGCAAGCTCCGAAACCACGGACTCCTTCTTTCTTGGATTCTCCAGTCAAGTACAAGCACACCCGCTTGTGTTTCTTTAAACTCTTATGGCAGCAACTGAATGATTATCAAGCTCTTGAAGAAATCTCCTTCTTGATAGTCCTAAGCTTGTATAAAGGAAAGCTTCTCATAGATCTCACAAGAGATTTACACAAACAGTAATATGAGCAACACTAAAACGTGGCTAGGGTTTGCCTTTTATACCTAGGGCAAATTAAAAAACCCTAAACGTTTTAAAACAAAACTAGGGCTGAGTTGGAATTATGCAGAAAACGCATCTGACCCGATTTTCGATTGATCGAGCCTAAGCTTCGATCGATCGAACCAGGCCGAGAAGCATAAAAGACTTCTGCATCAGCTTATTCCAACTTTACATAAATGAATCAACTTTGAGCAAGTTTAAACACGACTAAACATATTGTTTTGATCATGGTTTGCCAACAATACACATTAGAGTTCTAAATATATAAAAACCTAAGTCTTTAAAACCTAACAGTTACCATCTCGCCGGTTAGCAATCAGACCAGGGTAAGTCAAGACTCTAATACCAACTGATGTCACGGAAGCCTAAAGAAAGCACACATAATGCTCTCTTTGATGGACAGAAACTAAATTGTTAGCTTCTGGTTAGTAAACCTCAAATCCATGAGGAGTTCTTTGAATCCACAAGGAGATAAACTGGAATCCACCAGAAAAAGAATTGACAAAATGTCTGTGTTTATTGATAATAGTTTGATAACTGAATTGTCTTTGGAGGCTACATTGCGTTTAAATAGTAAAAACAAAACCTAGGACAACTAAAAACCCTAAGACGGCTACGAAAGTATATAAAACCATAATTTGACTAAATAACATTAAATGCATCTAAAAAGAAGGAAATAAATAACCTAAACCTAAAATAACAAAAATTACATAATAATTCTAAAATTAAATATTTACAAAAACTTAACATTAAACCGTGTCCTATATCAGATGTGCACAAAATCAAAAAAGGATTGTGCTTGAAATATATATAAATATATATATATATATATATTTTTTTTTTTTAAGCTTTGCTTTGTTGAGAGAGAGAGAGTTTTTAGTTCCCAAACTCCCACATTAGGAAAACGAGTTAAGACTCAGAGCACATCCCACGAGCCACAAAGTTTTTTTAATTTTTTTTCCTTTTTCTATTCCACGAGCCGCATAGAGAGTTTTTTTTTTTTTTTTTTCTGGTTTTTCTTTTGGATTTTTTTTTTCCTATTAGCTAATAGTTGGCCTTCATTAATACTCCTATAAGTAAAGAAATAACCATATTGGTTATAATTTGAGTATCTTCTTTCACTTGGCACCTTAGACAGTTGCCTAATTTCCCTAGAGGAAGGGCTAGCCCTGGTTGATGTGTCAAGGATACTTTGTGCTCAAAAAACCTCACAGATATGTTTAGCTTTTGTAGAAACAATGATGCAGATTTCATTGCGATTTTGAGAATTTGCAGAAAAAAAAAGGTTGGAGGTGGTGTACAATGTTGTAGAAAGGAGGGTTGGGTTTGATCCTACTGGTTGTGCCTAAAATGCTTGGAAAAATAATGATGTAATAAATCATTGATAAATTCAATGAAAATGCTAAAATATGCAATTTCAATTTGTGCATTTTTTTATTCATAAAAGTAGGATATTATTGTTGATTTGATAAATAGCAAAAGAGATAAAGTACTAAAATCATTCGCATGTTACAGCATTTAAAATAACATTTTGACACCTTTTTTTTTATTTTTTTATTTATATATATATATATAACAAAACTCAAGTAAAATTATCACACATCAGCCTTAATAATTTGTTCCAAAATTTTAACAATGTACATACAGTACAGTAGCCTCAATATACAACTATTGATGCACTATTCACCACCAAACTATTAAAAAATATAAAAGCATCTCTCTCTCTCTCTCTCTCACCATTTTCAGCAAGGAGGAGTAGGTCAGAGATCGTAGCTGATCTTTGTACATTTGGGTTGCTCGCGGTGGCAAAGCTCACAAATCGATACTTTGAATGACAAATCAGAGATAATATTTGCAAATTTTGGTTGATATGAGTTAATTTGGGCTGCTAGCGGTGACAAAGCATGCTATTTGTTTGTGTTATGGTGGTAGAACTTGGTGGTTGTCTATCCTTGAAGGTATTTTTCCATCACATTTCTTAAATAATGCATGCATGTATGTAATTTTAACCTCATTTTTATTTGCTAAAATTATGCTAAATTTTAATGACATAGGCTGGATAATGATTGAATACATATTAGATAAATATATATCTATTATTAAAGAATTCATTAAAGGAAATTATTAGGGATGTAAGGAATTACAAACTACCTCTATAAAGAGAGGTCAAATCCATTTTATTTAATAAAATTCACAACACTCAACGTCTTATTAAGGAAAACTCTTATTTTTAAAAGTTTTTCTTCTTTTAGAAGAACTCTTCTTCTAAAAGTTTCTTCCTCTGACCACATGGGAAGATCCTTGGCTCAATTTTACCAAACCATTTACTACTATCTATATATTATACTTCAATTTATATTCTTTGGGAAACAAGAAATATCAATTACGTCTTTGAAAAGAAATAGACATTCCTTTCATATAATTAAACTCCCAAAAAAGTAAAAAATATATCTTTTCTTTCATGACAAGAAAAGTTCAATAGATAACCAAGTCCAAAATTTAAGGTAATTTTGGACACAATCCTATTCCAATTAGTAGTATGGATACATCATATTGGCAAGTGGTTAATTCAAAAACACATATCACCTGGCCCAAGTTTCTTGAGACAGTTACTAGGGCTTAAAATGTTTATATTTAAAATCAATTTTGACAAAGTTTTCTTCAATATGCACATGTATTTTAAATAAAAGCATATGTAAATGATCATTTATATTGTCCTCCTAGTGGGTTGAAAGAAGTTTACTCATCAGGTTTGGGGGACAATTCTGTTCAATTAGCATACATTCGTTGTTCATCCAACATGCCTTCTAAACTATTAGATCAATGTCAGATTCATATAAAGACTACACATTTATCGATTGCTCGCATAAAATTTCATGTATTAGGCTTGTAATTGACCAATGTGTGGACAACAGATTCCACAAATTTTGAATTTCCAGCAAACACAAATTGATATAATATTCCTTTCCCATGTCATATTTTGAATATATTTGTTTCAATATATCTACTAGTAAAATTGATAAACAACCATTTCTAACCTCCAATATGATTTTAGTGACAAAATTACTTCCAAAATAGGGTAAGATTTACAGAAGAAAGCCAGGTTGATAAGCAATACAATTCAACTGGCCTGCCTACCCTAACTATTGAGAGATCCTTTATTCTGTGTGACGCAGTTGTCCCTCTAGAGTAAAACAATTGCACTTTTAGTTGCATGAGAAAAACCTTTTTTATTAATATATGCTGTTCTATTCTTGAGATTTAATGCTCCATATGAGGGCCACAAAATTGCGGAATATTACAACCATTTTATTTAGACACGGATGGTTATAAATTTCGGAGGTTTAATTTCCTGGGTTTTCTCAGCTATTAAATGTGTGATATAAAAATTTAATCAAAAGATGTGGAAAACCTGAAATTGTCACACTTCCAAGCATTTTACGGTATATGTTGTCTAGCTAAAAAGATTCGAAATGTTTAATTTTAAAGAGAGGTTTGTGATAGCAGATGCTTGATGTCGTGCTTACAGTTGAGGAATTTGATGATGCAATTTTCTAGACTAAAATGAGAACGTGTTTCATAGGGAATCAGCAGGGGAATATATAAAGCACGAAAGCACCTAGCATTTTATCTTATGTATTCTTCAAGAATTCAATGGGAAAATGCTAGGCCAAAAGTACAGAATAAAAGAAAATCGGTAGATAGAAGAGCTCAAGAACCTCTAATCTAGTACTGCGATGATAGGTATATTACTTTTTTTTTTATCCAGAAAAAAAGAAGTATGTTACTTTTTTTTCTTTTTTTTTTTGCTTAGCAAAAAAGAAAAAAGGGGTATATTATATTTTCTTTTGTTTGTCTATGTGCAAGTTATTTGGGGTGGAGGGGTCAGGGTGTTATCACAATGTTATAGCAAGATAAGATAGGGCACAAAAATTACTCTAGGAAAAATGAATTCCTCATTTTTAAAGAAATTGAGTGCCAACAATTATCTGTTAAATAATTGTAGACAAAGTGCTATTGGGCATACCTTAGGATGACAAAGCAAATAGGCATATGAGGATATATGTGTGGGAATGTCTTGGCAAGTTGATTAAAGAAGTGTATTATTTGATCATAATTCAACATTCACTTAAAGAGAACTTCAATATGCCAATGTTTCCACTAAAGAATGAAATAAAACTGTAATCTGGTGTCATTTAAATGAATGAGCATATAGTTATGGAATCCTATCCTTCGTAATAATTGAGCAGCTAAGGTATTGAAATATTTGATGCATATCTACATGATACATAATTAAATAACTATTTAATTCCTTTATTCCATAAGCTAAGATGAATTATTTATAGAATCATCTTCTTATTCATTATGAGACTAAACTAGATTTCTACTTTTTTTTCTACTTGTCGACCTTCAACTAGATTTCTACTTTAGAAAACACAATTCCGAATGAATTATTTCTAGAATCATCTTCTTATTCATTAAACTAGATTTCTACTTTTTTTTTTTTTTTTCTTTTTGATCTTCAACTAGATTCCTACTTTAGAAAACACAATTCCAAATGAATTATTTTTAGAATCATTTTAGAAATGACAAAATTTAAGTACAATACTTTAGGTGTTGTTTTTTAGGTTCTCCATTTAAGATTGAGCCATGTGACTACTTAACTGAAAAATACACTTTCTTCCCATGAGGAAAAATTCACATGACAAAATCTTAAGAAGAAAACTTAAAAAATCTCATCTAAGTACTGTACATAAGTCTTGGTCTTCTAAAAAATACCATGCCAAGTGAAGCAATAGATTCAAATTTACACGAATCTATATCAATATGCATGCACGTGTCTGTACCAATTAAACCTTAATACTTATGTTTTGATTAAAAAGAATAAAAAGAGTTAGAAATGTTAAATCATAAGTGTGATCAGTTGGGAATAACAAGATAGGTAAAGTATTCAGCAAAAAAATAAATATAAATAAATAAAAAGCTAGTTAAAGGAACAACAAAATTTCTAGGATTGACTTGACCCTTAATAATTGAGATAGGCTTCATTAATAACATTTATTTTCTTGTCCATTGGTGTATTAGTATGATTATTTTGTATTAATTGTCAAGTAAATTAGGGACCATTATGGATTCCAGTTAACTCAACTGGTAAAGTTTCTAATGGTGGAATAAGAAATTTAAGGTTCAATCTCTACCTACACCAAAAACCGATTGGTGTCTTAGTCTAATGATAAAGAGTTATCATCAAGAGCGGACGTCATAGGTTAAAACTCTCTTAAAAAAAATATATATTTGGGGACCATCTTCTCAAACCAAAGTGTACATTGTCAAATTTGTATTAAAATCTCAACGTGTATTCACTCAAAAAATTAAAAAGAAAAAAAAATCAATGTGTATTAATCCTCTCCATATATCGTTTCTCTTAATGTTCATTTGGGTAATTGTAGTTTCCGATAATTTATTTATGTAGTGTTTAATAAAATTACTAACTTAAACAAAAATTTACGCACCTGCCCCCTCAAATTTTAAAATTTTTAAAATCTCGCCTCTTAAAATCTAAAATTTAGAACTTAAACCTTTATAATTTGGCCCATCAACTTTTTGAGGAAAGAACCCAAAAATAAATAAATAAATTATTTAAAAAAAAAAAAAAAAACCATCAGATGGCAAATTTCCCAGCCCATGGCCCTCCAAATATACTAACAAAATCCAAATTCTCCTTTAAACACACACCAAATCAATAGAGATCCACATTAAAATTAAAAAAAAAAAAAAAAAAAAACAACAACAACAACAACAACAATAATTATGTCTGCATTACTGCGTGTGTGCTGTGCGTGCATCTATCCTTAGCGCCGCCTGTCCCCCCGCATGAATCCATGGGTTTCCGCTCAACTCAGGCTCTTGCTTCAATCCAAACCAGCAACCCAACCAATATTGGATCTCTCTCTCTCTACTGTTAATGCTTAAGAAATTGCAATTTACTTCGGTACGTAGTTTGCTAGTTTACCTTGGGGCGTGGGCTATTTTACTATGTGCTATGTGTAATACTCTTATACAGATTTATTTTCTTTTCGTAAGTTATTTCAACTTGTTTCTCAAAAAAAAAAGTTATTTCAACTTTGATAACTTTCAGTTTGTGGCTGCTATTAGTGCTATACAATAAGAACTTGGTTGGAAATCTTTTTATATATAATATAATATATAACTTCTTATTGAGTGAACATATAACACTAACAATATTGTTGTGAGTGAATCTTTTTTTTTTTTTTTTTTATATACTATTAAGTGAAAGTGTCAAATTAAGCAAATATATATTGTTTTCTTATAACTTCCTACTAAATTTTGATAATTGATATTTCGTTAATTAACAAATCGTACTAGATTATAACCATTGATATTTCATTAATCAACAAATAAAATCAGTCAAGCATTTTTCAAAATTTGACACTGCTTAAAAAAAAATTTCTAGCTCCGCCACTAAATTGGATCAAATTCCTGCTTACCTTTTTCCTTCTCTTCTCCCGGTCCTTTTATAGATACCGTCCATCCATTCTTATGGATACGTTATGGCATTTTGCACTTTCCATCTAAAAACCACGTGACAATGTTCATGAGGACAACCTCATCTAAGCATTACCCTTTTAATTAAAACTGTACGTTTCAAATGTGTCAACCTCAAACCAATTTACACCATGAGAGACAACGTTGATATAAGAGAGGACCTCTACTTTTTTCTTTTTTCTTTTTTTGTGGGAGGGGGGTTGATAAGGGACCCCTAATTCCCTATACTTTTTACCAATGACCCTCCTAAGTTGTACCTAGAAAAAATAAAGGAGAAAGACTTTCCAACCCATTCACATCCCAAACAAATTGCATCTTACACCAATTTTTTTATGTGGGTGTCCCCACTTTTTATTTCTCTAAATCTACACCGTCCATACCATTTCCCTTACCTCTATTTATACTTCCTCTCAATTTCATTTTCTGTCCCAAGCTCTTTCTCTTCTTAGACACTAACCAATCACCTCTTTCCCCTGCTTATATCCCCTGCATTATATCTCCAAATTCTCCCTCTTCAAGCTCATCAATGGCTTGCTTGGACTTGAGTAAGGGGGTGAGTAAAAGTCTCATATTGTTCTTTTTCTCCATAGATAATTATTAACTCATTATCTCACTCCTTTTTTTTTTCTCTCTCTCTCTCTCTTTTACTCCAAAGTACCATTTTTTACCATTGCATGTCATGTTTGTCTTTGAATTTTGATTGGTTACATACAGAAAGAATTGTACATGCATTCTTAGAGCAAAGTTGTGTGATGATAATGATCACATCTACTATAAATAATTTGAATTTCTACTGATTTTGTTTTTATTTTTCCGAAGAACTTGCAGGGTAAGTTCAAAGAAGATCAAGACGCATGCACTCTTGATGGAACTGTTGACATGCATGGTCGCCCTGCAATCAGAACAAAATCTGGACGATGGGTTGCTGGAATTATCATACTTTGTAAGTTTTTAACACCTCACTTATTGTTTATAGGACTTTTCATTAACTTTACTAGTTTATATGACAAACCCCCTTTTCAATGATCTCTTCTTATAAGCTGGTATGCGTAAATTATAAAGGATCTTGAAGACCTTATAATTCATATAATGCTAACCATTTTTTTTTATACCTTTTTTTTCTTTTCTTTTTTCTTTTTTTTCATATTCCTCTATATTTATGAAAGTCATGGAAATCACTTCCAAAGATCCTCCACTTTTGAATTCCCACCAGAAAGAAAAGAAAAAGGTCCAGCATCTGGCCTCCTAGGATTATGGATGCATGATAGAGGCATATTCATCATGTTTCTATTGCTTAATCCCAACGCACTTGAGAATTTACAGAGACCCATCACCCATGCCATGCATTTCTTCATAAATACTACAAAATACATATACATGTGAGTGATCAGTGTGCGTCCAGTTCTATAATTTTGCTGGCACTTTCAGGTGCAACAACATTTAAGGCCATTCAAAGAGTTGAGTGAGAACTTTGTCTTGATGTCACCCTTTTATATATATATAAGCAGTTATAACAAGAGCTTTGATAAGAGCTCCTTGTTACCAAATCCCACATAAGGACAATAGTAAAGTTGAAAAATAAAGGGTTGGTGTTACATTTGGCATTCAAAAACCTAACCAGGTGTTTGCAAACTGCAACAGCCTTGTTGCATGATGAGCTTTAGCCAGCTACCCACCCACCCCCACTATTTGAGATCTTCATCATGACCATGCTTCCCTCATTGATTCTCTCTCTCTCTCTCTCACACAGAGCGAGAGCGAGAGAGAGAGAGAGCATGAAAAGGGAGCTGGTAAAAGACATCTAGGTAAGAAAAGCGTGCACAAAAATGTAAGACATGCCTGACACGTAAGCACATCTTTTACATGACGTGGGTCTTTGCCATGTGTCTATTCGTCTCTAACTTACATTAGAGAATGTATTTGAAAATGAAAGTTAAGCCCACTCAACCCCCACGTGAGTCTGGCACCACCGTTCATAGCCATGTCTTCCCAATCCAATTCCTTTTGTCAAAAATTTCAAAACCAAAAAGCAAATTGAAAAAGATAGAAACAAAGAGATCGAATAAGTGAGATATTTGGTGCGTCCCGCACGTGTTTGTTAAAAGGAAAAAAATTTTAGGGCAATTATAATTTGATTATGTGGTTGCACTAAAAGTAAGGTAATGAACAAAAAGAAAACACCAACAAATAAAATAATAATGATGACAAATATAGTTGTCTTATGTCATATGTCATAAACATCGTTTTCTTATATGTAGTTCCATGTTTCTAACTCTCTTTCCTGAAAAAACTAATTATAAAATATAAAATATTCTTGTAAATCCAAAATAATTTTATCATACCCAGCTTTCCCAGCTTTTTCTTGGGATTGAGGGTCCTTCCTTCAAACTTGAGCAATTATAAATTTTAATTATTCTTGTAAATCCAAATTAACTTTATCATACCAGCTTTTCAATTTATTTTTCTTTTTAGGTTTAAGGGTCCTTCCTTCAAACTAGTGGTAGTTTTTTTTTTATGGGAAACTAGTGGTAGTTGTTTGTATGAAGTCTAATCATATATGTTGTATTAAAGTGCGTTTGACAAGTCCTTAAAAAAAACCTTTAAAAAAATTAATTTAAGCAAATAAGAAACCAACAAAGCGTTTATCCAAATGCACACTTGCCAAAAGTTTGTTTCTTCTCCAATAGTATCAATTTTAAATTCCACTAGCTGGCTAATGAGTAATGACATGAAATTCACTTGCATACAGTATTAGTGGAAGAGAATTAAAAAGAATAAATAAATAAATAAACATTTTACTAATACCATTTGAAAGTGAAATATATGGTCTTCAAGTAACTTGTTACAATTCACTACGGCAAAAGAGCAAAAGAGCTAATGTGCTTGCTTTATTACTCACGAAAGATTCTAGGGATGGTCTTTACCAAGCTTTTAAAGAAAGATCCTGAAAATATATACCTCTAATCTACTAAGTTGCTAAAACATTTGGTTTTAATGCACATGTATCATATAGGATGTATGGTGCTTATTAATGGCCAACCTATCTTCTAGACAAGAGTCAAATTAATTGAGATGATTGTAACCGTTCATCTACAGGAAAGACACTGGCACACTGCACACGCAAAAAGATGTGACATTTTGGCCATGATTATAAGTTCTTGGCATGCAATATTCTAGGGATGGTCTTTACCAAGCTTTTCACATCCTCTAGGTGTAAGATGAATTGATATTTTCTTGACCTTAACTTAGCCACTTCAAGGGGTACGTTATTCTGAATTAAACCAAACAAACTGTTCTATATCCTTGAGTATACAAGCCCATAACTTTGTGTGCGTATGCATTTTAAATAAATGTTCACCTAACTTAAATTCCTCAAGCAAATTCGATTCCTAACTTTGTGTTCTGCTTTTATTTTTTGTTCAATGAACCAATAGTGAACCAAGGTCTGGCTACACTAGCCTTTTTTGGAGTCGGAGTGAACCTGGTGTTGTTCCTGACAAGGGTTGTCGGTGAAAACAATGCTGATGCTGCTAACAGTGTGAGCAAATGGACTGGGACAGTTTACATCTTTTCTCTGATTGGTGCTTTCCTTAGTGATTCCTACTGGGGAAGATACAAAACTTGTGCCATATTTCAGGTCATCTTTGTCATTGTAAGTGTCCTGAATTTGCTATATATTTAATTCCTGGACTGAATTATAACCACAGAGGAGAATTGAGTACTAATTTTCTTCCCATTCTTATGGTAACTATATATGTAAATGATGACAGGGTTTGGTGTCACTATCTTTATCGTCATACCTTTTCTTGCTCATGCCTAGAGGTTGTGGGGATGAATTAACTCCATGTGGTGCCCATTCTAGCATGGAGATGGGGTTATTCTACCTTTCTATCTATCTTGTTGCCCTAGGAAATGGAGGGTATCAACCTAACATCGTCTCATTTGGGGCTGATCAGTTCGATGAAGAAAACCCCAAGGAGGGACATTCAAAAGTTTCCTTTTTTAGCTACTTCTACTTAGCTCTAAACCTTGGGGAGCTTTTCTCCAACACCATACTGGTCTACTTTGAGGATGAAGGGATATGGGCTTTGGGATTTTGGGTTTCAGCTGGGTCTGCATTTGCAGCACTGGTCTTGTTTCTTGTTGGGACCCCAAGGTACAGGCACTTCAAGCCGAGTGGCAACCCTCTCTCAAGGTTTTCCCAGGTCATAGTTGCCGCGGTGAAGAAATGGAGAGTCGAGGTGCCATCAAATGCAAAGGATTTGTATACTGTGGCTGGAAATGAGTCTTCCACAAATGGTAATAGGAGAATACTTCACACCCATGGATTCAAGTAAGTACAAGAGCATGATGATTAGCATATATATGCTACCATTTACTTCATGTCACTTACCATTACCATTTACTTCATGTCACTAACCATTACAATGCTAACTTTTTCACATCTATATTATAGGTTCTTGGATAAGGCTGCATTTATCTCATCAAGGGATTTTGTTGACCAAAACCAATGTATTCGCAACCCATGGCGCCTCTGCCCAATTACCCAAGTGGAAGAAGTTAAATGCATTCTGAGACTACTTCCAATTTGGCTCTGCACCATAATATACTCAGTAGTCTTCACACAAATGGCCTCCCTCTTTGTGGAGCAAGGTGCTGTAATGAAAACTACTATCTCAAACTTCCGAATCCCACCTGCAAGCATGTCTAGCTTTGACATACTCAGTGTGGCACTTTTTATCTTCCTTTACCGGCGAATTCTTGACCCACTTGTGGGTAGAATTAAGAAATCAGATTCCAAGGGGCTTACTGAGCTGCAGAGAATGGGAATTGGCCTTGTTATAGCAGTGATGGCAATGGTTTCAGCTGGAATAGTGGAGTGTTATAGACTAAAGTATGCAATAAAAGATTGCAAAACATGTGATGGGTCAAGCTCCTTAAGCATCTTTTGGCAAATTCCTCAGTATGCATTCATAGGAGCTTCTGAAGTTTTTATGTACGTGGGTCAATTGGAGTTCTTCAACGCACAGACACCAGATGGGTTAAAGAGCTTTGGAAGTGCACTTTGCATGACATCTATCTCGCTTGGGAACTATGTGAGCAGTTTGCTTGTAAGCATTGTTATTAAGATATCAACTGAGGATCACATGCCAGGATGGATCCCAGGAAATCTCAACAAAGGTCACCTAGACAGGTTTTTCTTCCTTTTAGCAGCCTTGACAACAGTAGATTTGGTTGTCTATATTGGCTCTGCTAAGTGGTACAAATGTATCAAGTTGGAAGGGAAATTTGAAGAGGCAGATGAGGAAGATGACATTAAAGTTTGATGTAAGGTCTGGGGTATACCCAGCTTATATAAATAAGAGAGAGGAATGGGGGTTGCAACAAGCACTTGCATAAAGACTTCACGCTTGAAGATATGTGGAGTAAGAGAAACATGTTTTCTTCCAACCAAGTCTCTTATTACGTTCACTTCTAGCTGTTTCTACTACACCTAACTCAATGTAGTATTTATCTCCATGCTCTAGGGACTAAGAGATAGCTTAGCTTATATAGTGTTGGGTTTGAAGAGGTGTAGTTTCTGGCTTGAAGGCTTTTAGATCATCTTCCAACATCTTTGTCATCCGTTGGTTCCATTGCCACAATGGATTTAACTAATCTTCAGAAGTTTTAGGATAAAAAAATGACTTGGTTCTCTGTATAAACTGCACCACATCTTTGCGTAGGAGCTACTCTATGAACATTAATAGATGATTCCCCCTTCCACTTCAAATGTATTTGGATCTTTTAGTTGCAAATAATTAAGTATGTATCTAGCTATATATATATATATATAAAAAAAAAAATCGCATTGTTATTATCTGAATTATTTGTTTTATATAATTGAGACCATTGCTGTGCATACATGAGTCTGAGTGAGATGATAAACTAATGAAATGACCGGTATCAACTCCAAAAGGAGAACAAAAGATTGATTTAAACACATGGATTTTTTTTTTTTTTAAATGTGAACACATGGAGATTTTGATATTGTAACCAATATTAAGCTAAATCGTTAAGCTCCATTTGGATAGCGACCGGCGTCTAGCGTCCAGCGTTTGTCTCTTTTTTTTTTTTTTTTCTTTTTTTTTACCAGTGCCTCTTGCACTCTACCTGAACAATGCATTAAGGCAAAATTACCGTGTTTTTAATAATGAATAGTAACTCCAAAATTATTTTTTTTATTATTTTCAATAATAAGTTTTCAATTTTCAATAAAATAAGTAGTATCCAAACACAATTTTAACGAGGAAGATTACAACGAAAAAATGAAATTTAATAAAAGCACATTTTATACTGACACAAAATTTACCACACCAATTCCAAGTTGATTAAGGTCCTCAAGTGCAATCAGAGAGACAAAGCAAGCAGAGCTGCAGCATCTTACCGTTTCCCTAGCCAACAAGACCTGCCCAAGTTATTGACTTTATAAATCTGACAAATTATTGCTACAAAAATAAATGATAGGGAGTACACCAGGTGGGTCAAGAAGGTGACACCCTCCAAGAAGACAAAAAAAGAACCATCTGTTCACATAATATAAAGAGACAGGTGCTCTTTTAGGAGGGCATACTAACTATAGCTTGTACAGGAGTCCGGAGCCAACACAAGCAATTCATTTTTCTGGCAAATCTCCTTATTAGCCTTTTGGGGCATCCCAGGCTTCAATCTCATTGATTGTAAGTTTGAATGATAACCTGAGTTTGCCAAATGAATACTACGACCCTTTGATACTCCCAAGAATGGGGGGAGACAATTGGCACTTCGTTAAAAGGAAGACAATCAGAATAGCTTATCGTATCATGTACAGATGGCACATAAACATAATAATAGCACTAATATGAGAAGTATTATATATAGTCAACGTGTACATGAACCTCAAAAGAATGCAGGCTAGTGAGACCATTTCCATTGTTTAAATTTTCAAAAATTAAGTCTATTTGGGATTCGTTTATTTTGTTGAAAGTACCATAGATA
Source organism: Quercus tomentella (assembly GCA_028535165.1). Classification (NCBI taxonomy): domain Eukaryota; kingdom Viridiplantae; phylum Streptophyta; class Magnoliopsida; order Fagales; family Fagaceae; genus Quercus; species Quercus tomentella. The sequence goes on from JAPQVY010000023.1 coordinate 5,608,980, forward strand.
AAGGTAAAAGTTAGCTGAAATAATACAGTGAGATCCATAAATAGTACCAAAAATTGCAGTAAGGCCCATAAATAGTAGCAAAAATAAGCTGAATAGTAAAATAAATTGACTTTTTAATTTTTGCCAAACACACACTACGTTTGCCTAGGAAATGGAGGTTATCAACCAAACATTGTTACATTTGGGGCAGATCAGTTTGAAGAAGACAACCCTAAGGAGGGACAATCAAAAGTTGCCTTTTTTAGCTACTTTTACCTAGCTCTAAACATTGGTTACCTCTTCTCCAACACCATATTAGGCTACTTTGAAAATGAAGGGATGTGGGCTTCGGGATTTTGGGTGTCAACAGGGTCTGCATCTGCAGCTCTGGTCTTGTTTCTTGTTGGGAGCTCAAGGTACAAGCACTTCAAGCCAAATGGCAACACTCTCTCCAAATTTTTCCATGTCATAGTTGCCGCGGCGAAGAAATGGAGGGTTAAGCTGTCACCAAATGCAGAGGACTTAAATGTGTGGATGGAATACAGTCTTCGACAAAAGGTAATAGGAGAATACTCCACACGCATGGATTCAGGTAAGTAAAAGAGCATGATCATTAACGTATATAATTCCATTAAGCTCGTGTTACTTGGCAAAAGATCCATCAAATTGCTTAATTTTTAATAGGAATAGATTGTGTTTCATGATATATTAAATTTTAAGACCTCTAAAAGTTATTTGGACCAACATGGTTTTTCAATGTTCAAGGTAGGAGTCTTGATAAGGTTAAAACTAGCATTGCCAAACAAACCAATAATTATTCAAGCTAAACCCACATAGAAATTATAAAACTCATGTGACTATCCATTACAATGCTAACGTTTTTCATCTTTATTATAGGTTATTGGATAAGGCTGCATTTATCTCATCAGGGGATTTTGATGACCAGAACCAGGCTATTTACAAACCCTGGCGTCTCTGCCCAATTACCCAAGTGGAAGAAGTTAAATGCATTCTGAGAATACTTCCAATCTGGATCTGCACCATAATCTACCAAACAGTCTCCACACAAATGGCCTCTCTCTTCGTGGAGCAAGGTGCTGTCATGAAAACTACCGTCTCAAACTTGCAAATTTCACCTGCATGTCTAGCTTTAACATACTCAGTTTGGCAGTTGTTATCTTCCTTTGCCAGCGAGTTATTGACCCACTTGTGGGAAGAATTAAGAAATCAGATTCCAAGGGGCTTACTGAGCTTCAAAGAATGGGAATTGACCTTGTTATAGCAACGATGGCAATGGTTTCAGCTGGAATAGTGGGGTGCTATAGACTAAAATATGCAATAAAAGAATGCACAGAGTGTGAAGGGTCAAGCTCCTTAAGCATCTTCTGGCAAATTCCACAGTACGCATTTGCGGGAGCTTCTGAAGTTTTTATGTATGTAGCTCAATTGGAGTTCTTCAATGCACAGACACCAGATGGGCTAAAGAGCTATGGAAGTACACCTTGCTTGTTATCTATCTCACTCGGGAACTACATGAGTATCTTACTCGTGAGCATGGTTATGAATATTTCAACTAAGGATCACATGCCAGGATGGATCCCAGGAAATCTCAACAAAGGTCACCTTGACAGGTTTTACTTTCTTTTAGCCGCCTTGACATTCCTAGATTCGGTTGCCTATATTGGTTGTGCTAATTAAGTGCTGCAAGTGTATCAAGTGGGAAGGAAAATTTGGAGAGAGAGAGAGAGAGAGAGATGAGACAAAATAAAGTAGAACAATGCTAGGACCACAAAAAAATTGAGTAACTTTTGTCACAACTCACCACGTGTCGAGTTGTGAATAGCCACAACTTGCCATGTGGTGAATTGTGGCAAAAATTGTGCAATTTTTTATGATCTTAGCATTTTTCATCAAAGTCAAATGTAAGGCTCATGGTTCTAGCTTTTTCTTCTTTATCTTCTTCTTTTTTCTTAAAAAAATAATAGATTAGAAAGCTTTATTCATAGGTAGCATTATAAAGCATCAGCAGCTAAAACTACCGTGAAAGACAGGTAAATCCTCTAACCAAACAGTTGTAACAACATAATCAACAACCTTACACGCTACTAAATTGGACTCAAAAACATCTAAAATCACAATAGTGTAAGGACAGTTGCAACCATTAGATGGACTCCAGAATCTGTCCATAAGTGTTATAAGAATTCCTGCCTGCCTTAGTCACTTTAACTGAAGCAAGATCATTCCATTCTAAGATCATATCAAAAGACCAATTTCTAGACAAATAGAGCGTTTTGTCCACAAATAAAGTGTTTTGTAAAATATTAAGTTGACAAAACGCTCTATTTGTTTTGAAGTAAAATATTTCCAAATGTAATATTTTACAAGTAAAACATTTTCAGTAAAATATTTTCAGGTATTTTGTATGACACGTAAAATTTTTCAAACAAACTACCAAAACCGATTGCTCAGCCACAGGAGATGCTCATGTCAAAGGTCTAGGGACCAAACCATTTGAACCAATAATTGAAATAGTGGCTCCAATGACTAGACCGTTGCACTGACAATCAAAATGTCTCCGGCAACCGAACCTGAGGTCACTAGCCACCAAATGGGAGGAAAAGAAACCACTATGTGTTCTTATAAAATGTTTTACCACGTTTTTAAAGGTAAAAAACTTTATAACTTTTTATAAAGGATTTTCTAGTCAATGAAAAATATTTTATAAGTTTGATCACATTTTACATCCAAATAAACACTTGAAAATAGAAAAACATTTTCCAAAAAATATTTTACTTCAAAACAAACGGAACATAAAATAAAAAGATATGGGAATTTATGTGGTAAATGAGAAGTTAGTGTGTTAGTCAAATTTGGAATTCCGCATTAATAAGGAGAGAAAGTTGTTATTAATTTATAAGTGTGGAGATTTATTGGGCTTAAATGTAATGTAGGAGAAAATGGGTTCATTTTATTGTTTGGCTATTGTATTCTAGAAGAGATAAGTCAAGAGAAGGTTTGCTGTACCAGTCTTGGGTTTTGCATTTTGCCAACCAAAAGGGCTTGAATCTTCGTAAAGAGAACGAAATAATTATGTTGAGTTCCTCAAATAAATTTTTTTTTTTTTTTTTTTGAATTTTATTGTATTACACCAACAATTTTAAGTAGAGTTAAATGGTGCCTACACAAGACAATCCCACTGAGAATGTTGGAGATTTAGTAAGTCCTTCTGTTTTAAAGAAGTCCACTTCAATAATGGAAAAAGAAAAGTTCACCAAGAAGACTTGAATCTCCTTAAAGAGAACGAGATAGTTACGTTGAGTTCCTCAAATAAATTTTTCTTTGTAATTTTTATTGTATTAGACCAACAATTTTAAGGAGATTTGAATGGTGCCTACACAAGACAATCCCACTGAAAATGTTGGAGATTTAATAAGTCCTTCCATTTTAAAGAAGTCCACTTCAAGAAATGAAAAAGAAAAGTCATTTTCTACTCAAGCCTTCTCAAAGTCTCTTAGGTTTTCAGTGGCAATAATCCTTTTAAGATTTCTATTGATGAGATGAGTAAGAATGAAGTTTGAGCCCATAAAAAAAGATAGATAAATAGTAATAATATTAGTATAGTTGTCATTTTCTCATTTCTATCTTTTAAATGGTCTTGCATATCGATTTTATAATTACTATGATACTACTTCCACTTCTGTCAAGAAAATTTGGGAGCCATTACAAAGGTATGTTCGGGCATATTCATCTTGTTTCTATTGCTTAAATCCCAACGCAATTCAGAATTTACGAAGATTCATGCATTTCTTCATAAATACAACATAAATGTACATGTTTCTCATTCAGCAACATCCATGTACATATGTGTCAGTGTGCGTCGGTCCAGTTCTATAATTGTGTTGGCGCTTTCAGGTGCAATAACAGCTAGACATTCAAAGAGTTGCGTGGGAATTTTGACTGGAAGTAATAGTTTTTATATAAACAGTTATAACAAAAGCTTTGATAAGAGTAAGGTGGCAAATGGGCGGGTTTAATCATAAATGGGTTGTGTATGTAATTACCTATTTATTTATTTATGATCTATTTATATATAAATTAATTATCCATTAACAACTCAACCCATTTAATTAGTAACCCACTCATTTAACCCATTATAAAATTCATATTCGGAGAAATTCTCTAAAAAATTTTCACACCCATACTATGGAAATCATTTGAGGTTTTTTTTTTTTTTTCTCCGGCAAAACTAATTCACCTTTCCCTCAAAACATAAGAACATTGAAACTAACCCGCAGATTTTCTTTTCTCCCAACTTTTCTTGGCAACCAAACAGAAGATAAGTGTGCGTTTGGGTAGAAATTATTTCTAACCCACGTCTGCGTTTCCAACATTTTACTCTTCTTCTTTTTTGGCACGCATTTCAAGAGACAAATTTCACGTTACAACTACTATTCATGAACAGTAGCCGTAATATTTGACTTTTCGGCCACTTTTCAGCACATCAGTGGGTCTCACAAACCTCACTTTTCAGCAACTTTTTCATTAAAAATGGGTCCCATGGTACTATTCACACATTTAAAAATTATTTTGCTACAGTGTTTTCAGTTTTCAACTTTCAGCTGTATCCAAACGAATCCTAAGTAAAAAAAAAAATTAATTAAATCATGAGAATTGAGATATCATTCTTAAGTCTTTATCCACCTTGACCTAAAATGTGTAAAATTGCAAATCACATAGATTTTTCAATCCAAAACAAAGTGGAAATCTCTCTCTCTCACAGAAATGAAAATTTTCACTTTTTTTTCTCTCTCTAGCAAAACTCATATTCTCTCTCTAGAAAATCACTCCTTGACTCCTAAACTTTCTCTGCGTCAAAATTCTCTCTCTCTCTAGAAAGTTACAGAAAAGGTGAGAAAAGAGGAGGGTGGGGGGGAACCTGGCCACCGACGACGACGATGGTGGGAAGAGCTTCCCAGAGAGAAGAGAAAGGGTTGTCTCCATCACCATAGTCACCGAGCACAGTACACGCTTTCTGAATCTGGTTCACCAATCCGATCAAACTCTCCATCGTCATCATATCTTCACAACAAAAGTAAAATCCAAACAGAGAATACAAAAAGCTCGTGAATTCCACAGTCTCTCTGAAAATATCGAAACCCTAGAGTCGTACTAGTTGGAACTAAGAAAGACAAACTTTAGATAGAGGAAGAGGGAAAGGTGTTTAGATTTTGTCTAGTTTGGTAGCTGAGAAATTGCCTAGAAAATGGAGGAGAAATTTTTTACATTAGATAGAGGAAGAGGCGACTGTGATGTTTTATTGTTTGTTAGGGTTTTTTGGTTTTTGTTTTTTTAAGTATTAAACTTTAAATTTTAAATGGGTAATTGGGTACCCAGTGGTTTAACCCTCAAAACCCATTTAATTGAATTATCCATTTGGGTCTTATCCATTTAACCTAAATATTTGATTGGGTTGAGTCAAGACTTATCCAAATTAAGTGGGTTTTAGTTGGGTTAATGGATTTGGATAAAAATTGCCACCCCTAAATAAGAGCTCGTTGTTCCCAAAAACCATACAAGGAGGACTACAGTTAAAATAAAGGTTAGGTGTAAGTAACATTTGGCAGTCAAAACCTAACCTGTGTTGTATGCTTGCTGAATGCTGAGCTTGCTTTAACTCTTTTAAGTTTGAGAAAGGTTTTCTTCATGCATGGGCTTCACCTACATTGATTCACACACACATACAGAGAGAGACAGAGATCTGACATGAAAAAGGGCACTGGGAAAGGCAGAGGTGACTGGTGAGGAAAGCATGCACATGAAGTAAGAAGTGCCTGACACGTGATCGGTACCGCTTACATGCGACCTTCCACATGTAACTACATCTCTAACTTTTAGTTTTGTTTTGGTTTTTTTTTTTGACAAATATAAAAGTTGACTTCAAACAAAATCTAAAGAAAACAATCCGAAAAGGCTGTCTCAGACGGATCAGGATTTCAAGCCAGTGGAAGTCGGAGTATAATGAAAAAAAATAACACAACATCGTTATTTCTAAATATATTAAGATGCAATCTTTACTAATAAAGACTAAAACTAAAATAAATAAATAAATAAATAAAATTTAATACTAGGCTGGTTAGGAATTTTTTTTTTTTTTTTTAAGTTAGAGCATTCACATTGGTATTGCTACAAGTTTTAGCTTTTAGCACCTCAAAAAACTAATTTATCTATTTTACCACATCATTTTACATTACAACCAATATCAAACTTTTTTTTTATCACTTCATCAAAAATAATAAATGAAGAGAGAGAATTTGAGTTTTTAAATTAAAAAAAGAGATATAATCTTAATAAAATATTGTATTTCTTTTTTTAACAACTTGCTACAGTCAACTAGTATTTATACTAGTTACTGTAATTGCAAAAAATTTAGCTTGAGTTTCTCCAATAACACATGATTTTTTAATTCTGTGGTGGTAAAATAGTGTTTTTTTTTTTTTTTTTGGGCTAAAATACAACTACCATTGTGAATATTTTTATTATTTTTGTTGAGTTTTTGGTTGAATAGTTATTATTTGGATGAGACTCGTTAAGCTTATTAAAGAAAAAAAGGACCTAAGATTTTTGTAAGGGCCCAACTACAAAATTTATATAAAAAAAAAAAAAAAAAAAAATTGGACTCAGGGGGGCCGGCTCCCTTGGGCCCCACCTGGGTCCGTCCCGGCTCACTAGTTATACGAGGCAAACATGTTGTGCGGTTGAAAGAGTTTTGGGTAGACAACGTGTACTACTAAGCATATACAAGAGTGATTGCTCAGTTTTGCAGGATATTCTTTAGTGCAACCAAGAGTTACAAGAGTTTCAGCACGGAAAAGCAGTACTTCGGTAGCGTAGTATTAGGGTGATTTTGTCCACATGATGTTATGGTTTTGTGTAAACAATATATAGATGCCGTGATTTTTATCACTTCCTGTAAATAGACTGTAAATAGACAAGTTTATCCACTTATTTTGAGTGAAGGATAATCTTCAGATGTTTCCAAGCAAGAATTAGAAAAGCAATGAAGTGAAATTTGTTAACATTTTATTTTAGTTAAGATTGATAAAGGCAAATTAATGCAACGACATAAGTTAAAGAAAGGGATAAGGAAATAAACATTGCATGTCCAATGTCTACCATCTAGATTCTAGACTTGATAAACTTCGTGTGAAATCTATAATGGTTTAATTTAAGAGTCTAAAAGATGTCAAGACCTTGGAAATAAATGTTTTTTTAAAAAATAAATAAATTATTGCTCTGCTTTCTCATTGTTTCTTAGAAAAGTGATCCATCATGCATTTATTTTCTATTTAAAAGGTAACAGTAACTAAGACCAGTGGGGGAGTGTGGTTTAATGGTAGGAGTCCTCAAATTGCTTCACTTGGTGAGCGATTCGAGTGATAGTCTCAATAAGACCCCAGTGATACACGAGGTATTATCCATTGCCATCACGTGACTTGGGCTCGATGAGTCCACACCAGAAACCCCTTTTTTATTCAGTAAAAATAAAATAAAAAAACAGTGGCTGAGGTGTTAGTGTCACGGTAAATTGACATTAGGGTAAACTGATGAGGTTACTGGGGTCTGAGGGTTCTCCTTATTACATAGGTTTTACAAGATGTTGTTTGTCACATTACTATGCTGTATGATCCAATCTTACCCACACGGTACTTTAGTGATAGTAGTTTGTATGCTAGCACTAGCAGTAGTTCTGTATTTTATGTCAGAAGACTGAATGGACTGATTGCCATACTATTATTTCTGCATACCCAGCAACAGCTTCCTCAATAGATCCATTAGCATCTAGAAAACCGTACATGACTTCAGCTTAATCGAAAATCGGTTAATAACATAGGCTTCTTAACTTTCCATACCCCTTCTCCAGGGTGTTTTTTTTTTTTTTTTTTTTTGTATGGTTTAAAAAGAAAATAATGTTAGAGAACAATACAAGTCAAGAATGTTCCTTCTTAATCCTATATGTATATCCACACACAAAGCACTAGATCTCTATGACCCTACACTGATACTGGCAATTGCTGGACTGTCACAAAAGTACAAAAGTACAAAACTTACTGGTAAAGCAGAATAGCTTAGTCTGATGTGTGGATGACATATAAAATAGCACTAATATGAAGGGGTCCTAGAGTCAATGGGTGAGAGAACCTCAAAAGAAAAGTGGGAAAGAAACGTTAACAAACATAAACTAATCCAAGATACAGCTTCATATGGTGTTGATTTGCAAGTACAATCCACAAAGCCAGACGTGAGAATATTGAAACAAGCTTGGACAACGATGATGACTTGGCACCTTATATGGATCAATCTAAGAAAATATATAATTCTGAATTGTAATTCTAATGGCGCACCTTTGCTATATTTAAAATCTAAAACAATTAAGTAATCTGGGTAAATTACATTTTAAACACTATAATTTGGGAGGGGTAACAAATTAATCATATAGTTTCAAAAATAAAAATTAAACATCGGCCCATAGTGGAACCGCACGGTGCTTGGGGTTTAATTTGTCACCTTTTCATACCCCAAGATTTAATTTGTTACTTTTGAAACTTTACAATTTAATTTGTTACCAATAATATTCTGCACTGAAATACCAATAATCACTCAACTTTTGTGGTTCTCAAACTCATTAGAATTAGCTGTAGTTCAAACTGGGAAGAAGAAACCCCAAGATTGTTAGTAGCCAAAATCAAAACGATACTTTAATTTAAGTATGAGCTACTCTAAATAAGATCTATTGAAGTAGAAGGCTCTTCACTAGTGCAAAATCAACCTTGGACTTTACGGACTTGGATGTGGTGAGTCGATTCTTCACGCCAGATTGGTTGTGCACCACTTTGGACAAGAGTTACACTCTCTCCCCCCTTCAACAGACCTTTACCCTGAAGCACAGAATTTTAACATTTTACTCTAATATGAAAATTTGAGTGGACAAACGATAATATATCATCCAGAAATTACTGACCACTAATAGCTTAAGGGCTCTGGAGAAGGTCTCCTCAGCATCATTCGAAAACTGCATGTATATGGGCATGACACCATGATAAAGCACCAGCCTCTGCTTAATCCTTTCTCTGCTAAGCATGAAATCATTTCAAATAAATTCCAACGCTACTCCCAACAAGACATAAAAAGTAAAACTACTACTTTTTCCTCTTCCTTTCTGGTTTTTTGTTCTGTTTTTTTCTTTTGTTGTAAAGGAAGCCCATTAAATTTTTATGCTCCTTGCCTATTGAATTGTTTAAAAATTAAGCAACAGTTAGTATAAAGAGACTATCTAGCTTCTTCAAATATGCATACAACAATTGATTAAGCCAGAAGTAATTCTTCCAGAACATATTTATATCTTTGTAGAGTAATAAATTGTGTATGTAACTTCATGGGAAAAATAAATCCTTGAAGCAGAAGATATCCAGGTCCACCACCTGAATGAGTATGTATACCAGTACTTTGTAGGCTTTTCAAATGGATTAGCAGGGACTGTTATACAGTGGCACACTTTTGCAAAATTGGGTTTTAATCATTACATTGTTTCAGGTCCTGTATTGCCAAGGGCATTTCCAAAAGAAGCTCAGATAACTCTTTGGATGGGTGTTTCTGGGCTGTCACTCTTCCTGATATTTCTTTTTTGCTTCTTTTAAAGGATTTTTTCTTGAGCAAATACACACAAACTGACTGTTTTAGCCAGACATTTAGCATATTTGAATAGCAACATGATAGCCAATGGAGTTTGGGCCCAATGCCACCTTCAACCACTGTGGCACCTCCAAACCCACTATGGGGGTCATGGATGAGGTCAGAATGCAAATCCCATCGTGCATGAGTTGAATACAAAGAATAAAAATATGATAAATGCACAGATGTCAGCATGTCAATCATTCTAGAAAAAATGTTGGCCACTGCAACATGGCACTAAATCAGTAGTACTCTTCTTCTTTTTTTTTTTTTTGATAAGTCAGTAGTACTCTTCTTATTAACCAACATATATGCTTTTGTCCAGGGTAAGATCACATTATAAATCATGACATGTGACTTGAAAAGAAATTGAAAAATATTATATGCTATAAGGCTACTGAACTCACTCGTTTGTGAAGGCAAATATTGTTGAGGAAGGCCGATAATGGCTTAAAAGTACAGCCATGGATCCTGTTCTTGTGAAAACAATGATAGGAGTATTGAGAGTGTTAGCCATAGTCGTGGCATGGAAAGCAAACATTTCACCCATATGGCTCTGTGAAAGAATGTCCAGGAAGTTATCAGATTTTAAAAGAGAAACTGCAGCAGTTCTCATTGAAAATTTTTGGTAAGTTAATGATTCATTAATAAGAGCAAAATGGGTGCAACCCAAGTACAAGGGAAGAATACAAGAGATAAAAACAGGCTGTAACTTCTCGTTTTATTGAATGCATACCTTATAGCTACCCAATTGAATTGGAGGAGTTGTGCTAACTGGTAGACTTGACTCAGTCCTTAATGCCACAGTATGCATTACTTTTACAGCTTTCAATGGATACCTTGAGTCATTGTTATAATTATGCAATTAATAAAAAATTTTCAAATAAGAAAAAAAATGAAAGAGGAAAAAGAGAAGTCGTCTAGAAGAGGACAGAATAACCAACTCATGTATAACAAGAATAGGGCAATCAGAAAAACAAAACAAAAAACAAAACAAAAAATAAAAAAACAAAAAACAAAAAACAAAAAAACAAAAACAAAAAACAAAAAACAAAAAACAAAAAAAAAAAACAAAAGCAAAACAAAACAAGACAAAAGAGCAAGCATGAATATCATCGTTGATGACTTGAAGTGGTTAACATCAACAACAGGTAACAGATAAATAAACAAGTGTATACATGGAAGAACCCCACCACCCCCCAAAAAAAGAAACACATGGCATATCTAATTTAGCTAGTAATGAGACATGTAAGAAATGAGAGTTGCATATCATAAAGTCAAATGAACCCCAAAAACTCTTTCTCCAATTATAGATAATGCATCTGTACTTTTCTTTGATAAGTAATAATTTTATGAGAACTAAAAAAGCATCAAATAAAACCAAGTGTAACTTGAACTTAACCCATATATATATTCACACACACACACACCTACTTGTATCTTAAGAAAGCCCACAAAATCAAAAGCCAAAGCATGAAGAACCTTAAAACAACCATTTTCTACCTCATTTTTCCTGGGTTAAAGAAATGATAACAACATACAACCAAAAAACACAACAAAAAAAGGAAAAAAGGATGATAATCCGCATGAAAGAGGCATTATCATTGCTGATGCATAAATTTTCAAATTTATGCATCTGCTATTATAGTATAAACTTAAAATAAATAAAGAATAAAAAATAAAAAGATGAGGCCACCAGACATACACAAAAACTTACTTTCCGTGGGCAGTTTCTCCTGAAAGCATGATTGCATCAGCACTTTCTCGTACTGCAATTGCAATGTCAGACACCTCTGCCCTTGTTGGTGTAGGATGATTTATCATACTTTCCAGCATGTTTGTCGCTACAATTACCGGTTTCTGCATACTTTGACACCTTCGAATTATGTCCTCCTGTTTGAATGAAACATAGGATTGAGTTACACAATGAATCCAATACAACATCAGTCACACTTTCTTAAACTCCAGAATATAAAGGGGAAAATATCATATGATGACATAGCAAGGCTACATATAATTAGAGATAGCAATTCCACCCTCAGTTTTTTAAGTATAATATTAAATTAATAATGCAAGCTTGATAAGGTTAGAAATTTAACACAGAAAACAGACATATCTATACTGCAACATATCTTTTTCCCTAGTCCAATTTAATCCAATACAATTCATTTGGAGTATTGCAATCTCCTCCACTTAAATTCCTGACATATATATTACAACATATTACATCCATGATACCAAATGCTATCCCCTGCCATGTGCTTCTTTCCTAATCAAAATATAGAAGAGCAACTGCTCTTACAAAGTTAGGGAGTCATTTACAAAGAACAGCTTATGGGCCAGGTGTGATGCAGGCAGCAGTGAAATCAGCTTTATTTTAATTTAGTTTCATTTTCATTGATAGCTTTCAAGTTTCAAGTGAGGGAAATTTTGGCCTTTCAGTAATTTTCCCAGCAACAAGTTAATAGGGTTGGAGTCTATGTAAGGCCCATATAAGACATGGACTATGTGTAAGGCCTAAATGAGGCATGTCCTAATGTATTGGATTAGAGTGCTCATGGGTTGGTTAGGCTAGAGTTGAGGGTCAAATCTGCAGCCCTCAACCCCCAAACAACACCAAACCAACTCAAATACAGAGAGCCCCCAATTTCCAATGGCCAACTCTAAACTGTTTGACAATAAGGATTCTTCAGAAGCCTGTACTCCAAAGACCATTTGAGACCATAGTAAATAGGTCAAATAGCTTGCAGAACTATAAACGGCCAAATTTATATGTCAAGCCCAGCATCCAACACCATCTGCACTTTGAACGAGGCTCCTAGCTGCTGCAGGCACTGGATCCCTTGTGGGGTGGCTTTACTTAAATTAAACATGCATGTAAGTTAATTATTTAATGTATGTGATATCTAGTGAAGAATTTAGAATAAATAGTGTCTAAAAAGAAAGCATTGGGGCTTTTGCTTGAATAGTTGATATAAACAATGGTACGAACAAACGTATGATGCTAGATCAATTCTTCCCTGATTTACATGTGCAACACTATCGATGTTGTAGTTAGTATGGGGCTCTTGCTTCAATAATTGAATCAAACATTTGGCGTTTAGAATTTAGATTTATTCTTTCCCTGACTCAGTTGCACAATACTTTTGATGTTTAACCAAAGTACATATTATCCTATTGTATCTATAAAAAATCAAAACAAAAAAAATTACCAAATTAGTTAACTACTATAGCAATATATGTCAAGCAACTTCATCTTAGACTTATCATACTTTCAGTTGAAATGTCAAAAGTATGGTGTATTCATTACATCAATTTACTAATTTACCTGCAACAAGGGAACTTCCTCAATTGGAAGTTCAGCTCCAAGGTCTCCACGGGCAACCATTGCCTGAAAAGTCAAGAAAACTAGTAGTAAGCAGCAATTGGAGAGGATCACAATATGATGTTTTCTTCACAAATAAACGGTACCAACCTTTTTTTTCTTCCGAAATAAGAAAATTATCTATATCTAGATTACATAGTCTACACCCAGCACTTTAACAAAGAAAAATAACACTCACAGCATCTCATGATAAGCACCTTATAAAACAATTTTTTTTTTTGATAGGTAATCAGAAAACTTATATTAAAGAGGGAAAAAAATAAATGAGAATTACAAGATGTTCATGATGATGAACAACAACACAACAGCAACACAACAGCAACACAGCACAACACAACACAACACAACACAACAGCAAGAGAGATGTCAGGAAACTAAGCTAAGGGAAGGCAAAAACTCAGAGAGAGAAGAACACTTAGTAAAACCCCAACAACGAGACCACTCCATTAGATTGCGTTGGCATAAAATCTTTAACTCCTCCAACGTTTTCTCTTTATCTTCAAAAGATCGACGATTTCACTCCAACCACATAATCTACATTAAGCACCCTGGAACCAAATCCCAAATCTTCGAATTATGCTTCCCAAGCCACTGATGCCAACCAGATAACAAACCCGCCACCGAACCCGGCATAACCCAATGAATACCAAAAGCCTGAAGCATGAAAGCCCATAGGGAATGAGTAACAGGACAATGAAGAAGAAGGTGGTCTACCGACTCCCCATCACAGCAACACATCCTTATAAAACAAATTTTCCATTTAAAATCTAAAAATTGAGTGCATTATAGAAGGTTTGGTCATATTAGACGGGGCATAGGTAATCTATGCAAATACCATCACTAAACCTTATTTTTGTATGAGAAAGTTTAAAGTTAAGGACTAGAAATTATTTTTGTTTCAAAAAAAATATTATATAAAGTATTTCACAAAACCTTCTAATTTTAATAAGGCTTAAAGAGCAAAACCCAAACCACTCTTGATGAGTTAGAAGACAACCGATACGCCTTTGACTGTTTGACAAGCTAAGGAATACATACATCTATAAGCTCAATAGTGGCACAGTACCATAATGTTAATATTTCGCTCAAGAAAGTAATTTTCTTTTGCTTTAGACTTTTATCTCCCTAAGGCTTTTTTTTTTTTTCTTTTTATTACCTCTTAGAGATTTCTACTCTTAAGATATCTTCACCAGTTAAATTTCTTCACCACGCCCAAAAGTAAAGAAAAACTATAACCAATGCATGACGGAAATAAGCACAACATGGTATTTAAATTTTCTTCCCTTTTTACTTTCTGCAGCAAACATATGTAGCATACACAATACTTAAATCATAATATTAACACTAACCCCATCAGATGCTGAAATTATTGAATGAAGATTTGGTATTGAGTCTGCACTTTCAATTTTGACAATCACATAAATATCCGCATTGCTATCTACAGAAGAGGTTTGAAATAATTTGAATCAGAAACAGTATGTAAAGTAAGTATACCCCAAAAGATAATAATAAATTGAATAGAGCATAAAAATGAAAATTATAAATAAAAATAAAAATTACTTCTTAGGTAATCCTTCAACTCATGGACCACTCTCGCATCCTTTACAAAAGAGACTGCATAGAAATCAACTTGGTTGTCCACCCCGAATTTGATATCTTCCCAATCTTTGTCTGAGCAAATGAAAAAATATAATGAATATCAATACCACAGGTAGATGACGTAGATCCTTGCATGAAGACCATTTACATATGAAGAGTACCTGTAATCGAAGGCAGATTTGCACTTTTTCCACGCACATTTAGATGACGCCTTGATTTTAGTTCTCCACCATCAACTACTACACATTTGACCAGATCCTTTGTCTTTGACTTAACAGCTAAAGACATCATTCCACCTAGCACATAGATTTAAAATAAAATAATAAAAAAACCCTCATTAGGTGACCAGATCAGCAACTTGGGGCATGTATTAAGTTTAAACTTCAGCAGGGTAAATATTTATATTCGTACAGGGATTTATATCTTAGAACTTATGTCAAAATAATAATAATAATAATAATTAATAATGGTAAATCACCATCAACAATTACGAGATATGACATCTTTTTCAGGTTGATAAATCAAATATATGAATAAAGGACTAACAAGCTGAAAGGTGATGTAAGGGTAGCCATCTTCCAAGTCAGTAAATAACAAAAATTCAACTATTACGTAAGAGAACACTACAGGAAATCCAGTGGAATAATCACTTGCATCTATGACGTAAAACAGCAACATAGTTCAGTTCTTTCCTAGAACGCAGATCAACTTAGTCAAAACCCAACAAATAGAGGTTAATTAGAAACCAGCTCAACAAATGGTAGTCTGTCTAGTTCTCTAATTAGAATCCAGTGGAATAATCTCTATCATTTATTTTGGTCAAATCATTGTGGAGGTATGGCATGGAGACAGATGCGATATAGAGGAGGGTTATAGAGGCAATATATGGGAATGAATGGTGGTTAATGCACGAAAACTATGTCGAGTGCGTATGGTGTTAGCCTCTGGAAAATCATTAGAAGTGGTTGGTTGAACTTTTTAAACTCCTACGATATGACATGGGTGATGGTACTAGAGTGAATTTTTGAAAGCATTTGTGGAGTGGGGATTGTATCCTCAAGGAGGCCTTTCCAGAATTTTATTGTATTAGTAGGGCAAGGGATTCTTCAGCTGTGTGGTTATGTGTTTTTCTGATGGGAGGATTCATTGGGATGTTCAGTTTTGTCGTATAGTGCATGATTGGGAGCTCGAATCTTTGGCTTTGTTTATGGACATTGTCCACTCTTTGTTTGTGCGGGGTCTTGGTTTGTTGGAAGCCAGCAATGAGTAGAGGTTTTGAGGTTCAAGGATTTTATCTTTCTTTATACCCTCCTACTATCATATCTTTCCCAGGGAAAATGGTGTGGCAATCAAAGGTTCCTCCAGGGGTACCTTTCTTTTCATGGTTTGCTTCTTTAGGTAAGATTTTAATAACAGATAACTTTTGAAAAAGGCGTATTATTGTTCTTGATTGGTGTTATATACTTATGTGTGCAAAAGGTGTAGGAAGTCAGTGGATCATCTTTTTCTTCATTGCCCCATAGCATATGAGCTGTGGTTTTTGGTGTTTTGCTTTTTTGGAACTCACTGGGTTATGCCGCATAAGGTTATTGAGTTGTTCAAGTCTTGGCAAGGTAAGTTCAAGCGAAATCACAATATAGCTTTTTGGAGCTTTGTGTCACATTGCTAGAAGTTTTGAGGGATGTGAACGGTCTAGGCTAGAGATTAAGTCTTTTTTCTTTCATACTCTCCTTGAATGGAGTTTGGTTCTATCTCATTTTTCATGTTTTTCCCTTCTAGTTTTACTTGATCGTAGTAATTTTGGTTCTTGATTTTTGCCCCTACAATACATTTCCAATGTACTCAGGTTGGCTATGATTTTAATAATATTTTACATTACCTATCAATAAAATATATATATATATATATATATATACATATATATATATATATATATATATATATATATATATCTGTCCAGTTCTCTAACTAGTTTGCTACTTCGCACAAAAAAATATTGAGAAAAAGATGGACTAAAAAGGATATAATCTACATGCAGATCTGAATTCTCAACATGAATATCAACTAGCTTAAATAGTAACGTCTCTTGGTGTTGTATCAGAGACTAGGGATCCAATCCCACTCACACCAAAGATGGAGGGCTTTAAGGGAAGGGGAGGGCTACCCTTCATTGTATATCCCAACATTTGGCCAAAAATAAAAGATATGAATTCCCAACCACCCCATCACAATGATCAATAATTTAACAGGTTTCTGCAGATGGAGAAACATCTTATATCCTACTTGTAAACTTGAATGAGTCAGGGTCCTCAGGGACTTCGCCCATCAATAATTCAAACAATATATGCACAGCACACTCTGCATCAGATAGGACAATAACCCAACATTCATTAACTAATGCACCAATTCAGCACCCATGAGAGGCATCTATTCTTACCATCAACCAGTAGTATGTCTCCAACCTCCACATCATTCACGAAGTCATCATAATTTACACTAACAGTATCATCTGTACTGACTCCTCTTTTAATAGTGAAGTTAAATTCTTGTCCCTCCTCAAGCTGAATTGGTTGAGGTACATCTCCACTTCTAACCTCAGGACCCTGCATGAAGAGAGTAGAAGCGTAGTGTATCAATAACTTCAAATGATAGCTGTAGGCCTACATATACATATATAGCAAAATTGAACCAGATAGATACTGATGTGTAGATAAAACAAATGGTAGACAGAGAAATTTGGGTTATGCAATATGTTGCTTAGTTTATAACTTATAAATGAGTGGTCAGTATAACTACTTCAGGATGCCAATATAAATTCATACGCATTGTGTAAATGTTAATTTCAAAAGAAGCAACCTTCTGACTTTCACCATAACTTCCACAGACAGCTCCTATACCAAGAAGTATATTAAAGAAAAATAAAAATTGAAAAATACTTCCATGTTCTGTAGCAGAAACAAGAATGTGCTCCACCCTAATTAAAGTAATAGGTTATTTATAAAAATAATAGTTATAATAATAATAATGAAAATCTTATATCCGTATATTCAGTTTAAGTTTCAACATTGATCTACTTGGAATTGACAGAAAGTAACCTCAAACATGTATCAATGGAATAATGCCCTATACTTTTAACTAAGCAGCACAGAGGAAACCAGTTATTGAAGAATCAAAATATATTTTTAAGCAACATACCTTAGTGTCCAGCATTATGGCTATAACCTTGTCTTCAAATTGAGCATTGTATTCTTTTACCAGGTCTATTGTCTTCTGGTGTGATGCATGGTCCCCATGTGACATATTTAAACGTGCCACATTCATTCCAGTTTCTGCCAGTTTCCATATCATTTCACGTGAGCTTGAAGATGGACCAATTGTACAGACAATCTTAGTTTTTCTTAGAGAATTTGAAGTTCCCCTTTCCTGCCCAAGAGCGTTATCACCAGACTGAAGCTCAAATGGAGAGTTCAACTTATCCTGACAAAAGAAAAATAAAAAATTGAGCTTGTTACACAGTTACAAATTACACAACAAGAAGAATATTCAGAAAAAAAAAAATGGAATTAACAACATATTGGATCAAATAAATGCCACTAACACATCCTTATGCAAAGTTGATAAACACAAATCTAGATAGGATTTTTAAAAATCTTAAGAATTCACCAACCGTAAAGCATTCTATATCGGAGAACTGTATCTAATCAAAGTAACCGAAATGTGAAATTACACAAAATCCATTTCTACCTTAAAAGCACTAGTTTCTTAGAAATACTCCACTTCTTAACCAAAAGACATTTCTCTCTTAATTGATATCTTTGATGCAAATTATTTTTAACTGCACCTTTCAAAAAGTCCACGTACAGTTAGAGTATAAGAGCAAGGAGAAAAGATGCTTAGTCACTTAGCAATGGCTTCCTTCCCCCCACCCCCCACACAAGATAAAAAATTAAAACTTTTTTCTTTTTCATTTTTGGATCAGCAAGTTCTACTTTCATTAGCATTTTTTTTTTTTTTTTGATAAGTAATAACTTTCATTAGCATATAGAATCGTTTTTAAGCATATTCCTTTCCTTCACTCATATTTTTCAAGAACCAAACCAAGAGTAAACATTCACATTAAGTCTTCAAAGGATCTGGTTCAACATCTCAAAAAGAAATTTTTTTCTCAAAACCCCCTAGACTTAGATAGCACAATGAACCTTAATGCAGTGGCAAGGCAAAAAAGGAAGATCCAAGATTTAACATGGGCAGAACATCAATACAAGAGAATTTTAAGTATGAATCAACATGCAATTATTACAAATATGGCCTACTCCCTGTTACTGTTAAGAGAAGTATAAATCAACTCTACCTACTTGCCAATGAAAAACACTAACTAAAAATGCATCCAAAAAAAAAAAACAGAACTGTTTAGCATGTCTTTAAAAGTAGAGAAAGTAGTTGACCAGTGCTAGAGAGACACTAATGGAAATTCTAAATCTAATGTCATTAAGATCACCAACTAAGCCAAAGTGTTTGAATTAGGCCATTTTTTCTCTCGAAGACACCTTTGCAGTTTCAGGTGCCGCATAATGAAATTCCTAATGTTTAATATTCTAATTCTAATTTTCTTCGTATTTCCTAAGCTTTCTCATCAACTAAACAGAGCAAAATCATATAACCAACTTTTAAGGAAGTCTAGGCTGCCTCAGCCCTTTAAAAAAACAAAAACCAAGTTCCAAAATCCCAACTTCTTCAGTTTTCTCACACTTTCTCATTAACCAAACGGAGCAAAACAGTTTCATAAAGTTTAATTAGTTAGTAAAGCAACCATCTTTAGTTACCAAATAACCAAAAAAAAAACCCAAAAGTCAAAACTCCATTTCCTTTTTTTTCCCACACTTTTTCAGCAAACAGAAAGAGTAAGAAACCCAAAAAAAAAAAAAAAAAACTAAAAATCAAGAACAACTTGAAAAACCCATGTGCCAAAAAAGCAAAACTCACAAATCCTAGAGGACCATTTTGGGAAGTGAGTTGGCCATGCTGACTCTGCTCCGTGGCCTTCATCGATCTGACTGAAAAGAATTGCTTCTGAAAGCACTTCCTTCTGGGTTGGAACACAAAGTCACTCAAGTTTCTAGAGGAAGCAAGGCGATCAGAGGCCTTGGCAGTAGTGGGGTCAGGATTCAGCAGTGACATTGTAGTCGAAAGATTTATCGTCGCCATTGAACTCTGAGCTTCCGAGAGAGAGAGAGAGAGAGGGTGGCGGAGAGTTATAGAAAAAATGTGTTGAAGTGAAAGAAAGAGTTGTTTATATTATATGTGTTTGTGTTTGTGTTTGTGTTTGCGTGAGAGAGAGAATGCGAGGACGAGAGCCAGTCTCGTTGGGGACAGTTGGGCTGCGTCTCTTTTGCGGCTCTAAGGAATCTGAACAACATATAACATCCCCTATAAAAATTAAAATTACAGAAATAAAAGCCTCAATTTTTATTTTTATTTTTTTAAGAAAATTCTTTTGAAAAAAATAATAATCAAACTTTCCTTCCTGTGAATATTTATTAGTATACCCTATCTATCTTTTATGTCCAAAAATAAAAAAAAAAATTAATTTTATCATTTTTTTATAAAAAATTTATTATGGATTTAAACTCGAGACTTTTTAAATTATGATAATATAAAGACCCTCTTCGTATATTTGTTAAAAACTAGTTATTATTTGGTAACTCATGAAATATACCTAATAGTTTAATAAAATATCAATTTCTCTTTCTTTTACTTTTTAGCCTTTAATATAAAATTGAAGGTTATGATAATTGTGGGGTCACAATTTAGAGCCCAGGCCCAACAAGTATGGGATTCTGGTCCAAAGAGTTCCGAAACAATAAATTTATAGAGAGTGGGCTACAGAACTAGGCCTTAGCAAAGTGTGTTCTAGCTAAAGTTGGGCCACACAACAATTGAAAGTAAGAAAATCCCCTTCCTGTCCGTTAGATATTCAGTCCAAAGAGACGTGGTGAATGTATACGAGTCCCTGCTCATAGACTATGGTTCTAGCACTGTTCATCTCTTCCAACTTCCCTTTTTCTCTCTCTCCCTCTTCATGGGGACTCCTCTTTCTTATATAGTCTTCTCGAAGTCATCAGGGCCTTACACTTGTTGATCATCTGGACCTTCACTTGAGTGTCTGTCCCATCGGACATCCCCCTCCATCTTTCTGTGAGTTGTGGTAGCCAAGGCAGCACTGTTCACAGGTCCTCTCCACATTAATGCGGCCAGAAAAGTAGCTGTCATGCATTTAATGTGGCAGCTGCAGCCTCCCCTTTGGCACCCTACGCTTTCTTCCTTCTTACGGGCTTGTGGGACTCATCTTTGTTACTAATTCTCGTTGGGGTGGGTCCTTCTAGCAGGCAGAGTGCATGCTTGAGCCATATTTGTTACGTCCGAGGAGACTTTTCTCCTCGGACCGCCTTCTAAACATCTTCAGGCCCACAAGAACTGGGCCGGGAGCCCTTTTGAGCACCCACGTCTTCTCCTCGAACATGATCGAACTTCCCATAGGGGACCCAAGGCCCATTGTATGACCTTGGGTCTCTGCCCCTACAATAATTATTAATAGACATTTATTCTGATTATATATATATATATATATAACTATCAACCATTTAAAATAATATGATTTGATAATAAATTAATAAAATGTATAAATATAGAATGAAATTTAAATCTAGTTAAAAAAATTATACAAAATAAAAAGGTTTTATTAATAAAATAGGGGAGAGGGTAAGAAATTTAAAAAGCCAGGGGCCATGGCTCCCTCCCTAGGCCTTTAACAATCATCGACAACAAAACGAATTTTTTTAGGGAAAACTGTGTTGTTTTATGTTCCATTTGTTTCATTGTAAATATTTTTAATAAAATATTTATGAAAGTTTTTGGTGTAACATATAAAAAATTTTAGCACAAACCGCCAAAACTAACAGCACCATTTGTCTATCTGTCAGCTCCAACCGCTAGTTTCAATTGCCAAATCAGTAACCTAGCCACCAAATAAGAGAGAGCCACTGTTTATTTTTATAAAATAAGTATTTTATGGTTTTAGGAAAATATTTTCAGTTTTGACCAAATTTTACAATGAACAACGCACAATAATATACTAAAATAATTTTCCTTAAAACATA
Source organism: Quercus tomentella (assembly GCA_028535165.1). Classification (NCBI taxonomy): domain Eukaryota; kingdom Viridiplantae; phylum Streptophyta; class Magnoliopsida; order Fagales; family Fagaceae; genus Quercus; species Quercus tomentella. Next base: position 5,630,829 of record JAPQVY010000023.1, read on the forward strand.
TTACAACAAAACAAAGTGTGATAGTGTAATATATCAGTAAAAAAAATTTCTCCCAAATTGTTCTATTATTGATTTTTATCATATGTAGGCATAATACTTAAATTGACATAATTTATAATGTCTAGAGTAATATGAAAAAAAAAAAGGCATAGTTTAATAATATATCTTCTATATTATATTAAAGTTAAAACACAAGTCGAATCTTAAAAAAATATATATATATGAGAAGGAACTAGAATCCAAATTAGTTCTTTATGGTTGTCTAATTTTGCAACATATGTTCAATTTATTTTTTTATAATTTTAGTACCAAGTGAGTCATTTACAATACTAAAAAAAAAAAAAAAAAAACTGAGATGACCACCTTATCAAGTACTCCAAAAAGCTGAAAAGATTGCTACATAAGTACTCCAAAAGATTGCTAACATCCAAACAGTCTTCCCCCACCCCCCACAGACACACACGTATAGTTGTCCATATTGTGAAACCCTTAAAATGTTTATTTTTTGTCTTTAAATTTTTAAATTATTTTTTTCCTAACAGTTCAGGAATGAAAATTTGGACTAAAAAAGAACTTTTTTCCAATAATTTTGGGACAATAAAAAAAATCTTTTTAAATTTTAAGGACAAAAAGTGTAAGATTTTTATTATTTTAGGAATTGAAAATGAATTTTTTAAAGTTTAGGCACAAAAACAAAAGTCATACAAATTTCAAGGAGAAAAATAATATTTTAACCCAAAAAAATTTGTATGTACTACAATAATATGTGATAAACATGAGACAAAAGATATAATTTTTTATAACTTTTATGCTAAATGTAAAATGTGTGATAAAAAGATAAAGTTAACTTATTTTTAATAAGTTAATTTATTAATTTAAGAAAAAATTGGGACAAAAACAAAAAGCTTTTTGCCAAACAGACACCTAACTTTCGATTATATTGGACTATTTGGTAGGTGGATTTTTGTTTATGTTTTGAAAACAATTTCCAAAAAATTGAATTTGAAACTAGTTTTTACTTTTTAGAGAACAATTTTTGCATTATATCTATTTGACTCACACTTTTAAGAAAAATTTTCAAAATATTGAGAAAAAAAAAAATGGAAGACCATTTTATATTTTTGAGACAAAAATTAGCTGGTAGAGTATATATTAAAAAAAAAACCAACAGTAAAATAAAACACCAATGAATCATGCAAAAAAAAAAAAAAAAGTAAAAGATATATATATATATATATATATATATATTTAAATCAACACCATGCAACACATCTATTCATGCTCTCTAGCTTCCTCCTTATCTGGTGCAAATATGTTGTTTTCAAAATTTTGTGATAATGATATGCTCATTTTTATTTTTTATTTTTTTTATTTTTTTTGTGATAATGATAAGCTCCTAAATTGTAGAGAAAGAATAGTTTTGGCAAATTTATGAGATCCATTATTTTTAATTTATTTAAAAACATTTTTTTCCTCTTTAATTGTTTTCAAAATCTTTCGACAATGAAATAAGGAAATAACCTTCAGAAATGTGGGACTCACTATTTTTGGTTTTTTTTTTTTCAAAAAAAAATTGTATTTAAATATAGCGACCAAACAGGCCAGCTTGCTTTCAGGATTTGACACGTGCATGAACGATGCATTGACACGTGGATGCAAAGGAGTTTCACTTAGGCACACCGCACATTATCTTTAATATTTTGGTGCCAAATATAGGTATATTCTGCTATCATCGAATATTATCGGTCTGAACAAAAAAAGAATATTACCGATCTGATCAAAACAGGTTCTCCATCATCACATGCACCTTTTATTTTTATTTTTTTTAAGGAAAAATAGTACTAATAATTTCATTGAACTGAAAAGACGTTAAGGGTCTGTTTGGATAGAACTTATTTTGCTGAAACTAAAAACTGAAAACTGAAAACACTGTAGCAAAATAATTTTTAAATGTGTGAATAGTACTGTGAGACCCATTTTTAATGAAAAAATTGATAAAAAGTGGAGTTTGTGAGACCTGTGAACAGTGCACAAGTGCACTGTTCACAGAAGAACGGGTCAACCATTGCGGCTAAAAAGAAAAAAAAAAAAAAAAAACTGAGAAAACGCAGATGCAGCACTAATAAGTGCTATCCAAATTAGCACTAAGGGTCGATTACAAGTTCCTAATAATATAAACAGTCTCTATCATGTCAAATCATGGTTTCAGTCAAGGTTTTGGCTATTCTAATATATAGAGGATTTTATATATATATATATATATATATATATATATAGGGTCCGGTTAATATGTGCCCACATTAATAAAATTAATATATATATATATATATATATAACAAAATTTAGATCAATTTTTTTTTTTTTTTAAGTAAGATAAGATTTCACTCTTAAGACTCATTTACGTAGTTATTTAACTAAAAAAATACATTTTTATCTCATAAAGAAAAATTCAATTAGATTCTACAATTGAAGTCTAATTTTGCACAATATATCCTAAATTATTTATTTTTAGAGGAAGTTTTATTTCTTAATTTTGAAGTCAAATGTGGAACTACATTATAAATATTCATCCAAGTGAGTTTTTGCATACAAAACCCAAAGAGTTTAGAATTAATAAAAATTAAAAAAAAATAGACAATTTACATTTTCTACATAATAATATTCTTACAAAAATTTTTAAAGAGTTAAAAAAAAATACATATATAAGAATGACTATCAATAATATTTAAATTATATATATGAGAATTATACTATGTATCTTAATGTATATCTTTTAAGTATATTTATACATATGCATGGGATTACAAGCTAATTCTAACTAATAAGTGAGTCATTGACTTGCATGACTTGAACGGTTGATACTTGAACCTCTAAGTTGATAAATTTCACTCTCATAACTAGCAATATGGGCATCAAACATGTGGTCTCAATTCTATTTTGTTGTCGGTTATCCTCACAAGAATTAGATCTTAAAAATAAAATCTAAGAAAAATCCAAATGATATCATGCCAAATTCAAATGTCATTTTACTAAAAAAGAAAAAAGAATTTAGCAAAATAAAGAAGAAGAAGAAGCCCCATATCTCCATATATATATAGAGAGAGAAAGAGATAGTTAGGTCCACAACAATCCTAAATGGCAAATAGAAACAAAAAAGGGAGCTCTAATGTGTGATTACTGCTCCTAGCTCACTTAAACGCTGTTGAGGTCCAAAAAAATCACAAACACCAGGGCTCAAAGAAATAACACAATGGGCCATAAAAAAAGATTGAGTTTACCACAAGGGAATTAGACAAGCCTTAGCACTCATAAAATTCAAGGAAAAAAGAGAGAAGGCCTAGCCTATCTAGACCAGAGAATTAGAGAAAGCCCAGTGGGAAGAACTAAGGTAGGATCCCGGAGGCTGTCAAAGGTTCCGGATCCCCGGGACGCGTTAGGATAGGTCAAGGTGAGTGCCAAAAAAGGCACAAGAAACGAAGGGCAGATACATCATTCTCAAGTGACCAGTGATGCAGCAAGAAAGCTGAAAGCTTAGGATAGCCAGTCATGGCAAAAGGGACGGCACCCTAGGGAACCTAGAATGAAGAGCTATAAAGGGAGGCAGCAGGGAAAACCTTCGACCCAACAGGAATGGATTCCGCCCATTTGGGAAAAATGACAAAGAGAGAATGACCAAAAGCTGAGTCTGAAAGGATGAGAAGCTTGGAAAAAAACGAGAAAACAAGAACTACTCCCTAAGTACGCTCTGGAATGGAAAGTCAACCATGGGCTTTCAAAGAAACAACACCAAAAGGAGGAAATTATGAGAAATAGGGAAAGAATCAGTATTCTGGGTGATAGGCACATAACGGGCTTTGGTACCCAGGAGAGCAAGGGAAGGGAATCAATAGGACCCTGGACCCTTGGAATGACATTATAAAAAGGGGAAGGCAGCCAACAGCAAAAGGGGGAGAGCATAACAGAATCAAAGAAGAAAACTCGGTTAGAACTGAGAAAAGTAGAAAAGGAAAGAGAGACATTTCCCGATATCCCAGACAACCACTATAGAACATACTTGGATTCAAAGGGATTCAAATTTTGCAAGTCTTAGAGGCTTGAATAGTCATTTAAGTCTGTAATTTTTGAGCTTATTTGGACCTTGTAACATGTCTTAGTGAGCATTTTGTAATTTACAATTGAGAAAAGACAACGAAATATTTAATATTGACCTGAGGATCTCTAACATTTATTCATGTCCTCTGCTATTACATTTGCTGCTTTTCTTTTTGTTTTTGCTTGCTGTTCCGATATATTCTTGCTTGCTAGCATGTATTTCTTGTAGGACCACTACTCTGTGCATCACTTGGTTTGTAAACAACCATTTAGCTGCGGTGAACCAAGCCCAGTTCCTTCAAATCATAACAACCGAGCCCAGGGTCCTTGCTTCAATTTGGGCCTGGACTTTGTCAAAAAAGGGACCCTTACAAACACTACTCATAAGTGATGTGAGATCACCTATGCAAAAGTGCTATTAATCTAACTCACAATCTTTGACTTGCAAGATGATAAGCCACAAAGGCATCCTACCACTAGGCCATCTCCACAAGTGGTAGCTATGTATGTTATTTTTGTTTTGAGTGAAGTCTCACATTAAATAATGAATGATTAGTATACCATAATTAGAGCCTTAGCATTAGTCTTAATACAATTTTAGCCATATTCCTTCTAAAAACCTTGCTTTTCTAGTTTAACTAATCTACAATATAGAGACCCTGTCACCAAAATAAAAAATAAATCTACAATATAGAGACAGTTACATTAAGTCATTAACCTTGCTAGATTAGTTTAAATTGTAAAGTTTCTCTAACCTCAGGCGGCGCTTAAACCCTAGGTTAGTAGAATACGTGCCTACTCCCTGAGTGAGGCTGTGGTTCTTTTTCTCTAGTTTTGTGACCGTAACGACATAGGGATTTTCTCCGGTAAGTCAGGTATGGACAATCTGTCTGCTTTGTGGGAGACCTTCTCATTGATGGAGTCTAAAGGAAGCAAGTATAACGTTGACGATGGTGGTTTTGAAGGGAAGTTCTTGTTCGCGGCGTGGTTTTTTACGGTGAGGGCGTTGAATATAGAGGCAATCGCAAGAACTTTCAAACTACTGTGGCATATTAAGAGGGGATTCGAAGTACGTGATATGGGCGACAACCGAGTGTTATTTATTTTCTCTGAGAAGTCTGATGTTAACAGAGTTCTAGCAGGTGAACCGTGGTCGTTTGATAGGTATTTGGTCGCTCTGAAGAGGATAGGGAGACAAACGAAGATGAAAGGATTGGTTTTTGACAGTGCACACTTCTGGTTACAAGTCCATGACCTTCCTATTAGCAGTTTGAAGTTGAGGGTGGTATAGGACATAGCATCAGTTGCAGGGAAAGTCATAAACACAGGAGTGGCGGATGAGGATTATGAAGGTAGCCATTTTTTGCAAGTAAGGGTGAAGATTGATATTACGAAGCAGCTGTGCAGAGGTAGAAAGATAGGATTAAGTATCGGTGAGGAAAGCTGGGTAAGTTTCAAATACGAGCGCTTGCCTAACCTATGTTATTGGTGCGGGTGTCTTACCTACCATGATAAGGACTGCTCAATATGGTTGAAAAGGAAGGGTTCGTTGAGGGAGACTGACAAACAATTTGGTCCATGGCTGCGAGCATACACCCCGAACTTGGCCAAGAAAATAGTGGTTCGTGTTGCAGGGTATGAAGAGGAGGTGAATGAGGATAATGGGGCTGTTCCAAGTCCTGAATGGGGTGATGGTGGAGATATGGATGAGTTGAATATTATACAAAACAATGGTGGTAGTGACCAGCACCAAAGTAATGAAGATGAGGGTCGGGTAACTGATTGTGATGGTTTACATGCTCCAGTTGCGGTACCAGTAGTTGTGGAAGCTGACGGAATTCCTGAGGTGAGTAGTTTGAATACAAATATGGACCTAGGACAACGAAGTGGTTCCACTAGTCAGGATTTCCAAGCTTAGTTGGATGATATAGATGCGGAGTTAGGACGTTTTAATGGTGGGAAGGACAATGGGGAGGGTGCTCGGGACAGTATGGTTAGTGGTGTGGGAGTCCGGATGGGTGAGACAGCAAGGTTGGTGAAGGATTTGCCTACACAACCTGTATTGGGTAGCGCCTCTTCCACACAAATATTGGAGTTATGTTCTTTGAAGCGCACAAGGAAGGATTCGAGCGAGGAACGGGATCTTGTGAAAGTTAGTAGAAAGAAACAGGCAATTGTTTTCAAAAATCAAACGATGGAGGCTGATGTTCAGCCCAGCTGACAACCATGAAAATCTTAACTTGAAACTGTAGGGGGCTTGGGAACCGGCGTGCAGTTCAAGAGCTTGTCGATATTGTGCAAGCACAAGATCCCATGATTGTGTTTTTATCAGAAACATGGTCATCTAAGGAGCGTATGAAATGGGTAAGAGATCATATTTTCTTTGATGGTTGTTTTACGGTACCTACGGATGATAGGGGTGGTGGTTTAGCTCTTTTGTGGAAAACAAGGATTGATGTATGGGTGGATAGTTTTTCGAACTATCAAATAGATTCTATTATGCATGGTGGTTCGGAGAATGCATGGAGATTGACTGGGTTCTATGGAGAGTTTGATACAAGTTGTAGGATGGAGGGTTGGAATATGTTACGTATGCTTAGCTCTAAACCGAAGCTACCATGGTGTTGTTTGGGAGATTTTAACGAGTTGCTTGAAGTGCAAGAGAAGAAAGGTGGGGTACCTCGGGCTCACTATTTGAAGCAAAATTTTCGTGATGCGTTGGATCATTGTGGGTTTGCTGATTTGGGGTATTCTGGACCGGATTTCACTTGGCATGGTAGGCGAAGAGGAGAGTGGATATGGGAAAGATTGGATAGGGGAGTTGCAAATTATGAATGGTTGACTCGGTTTCCTACAGGCAGGGTAAAGCATCTGAATTGTTTTACATCAGATCATAGGCCAATTCTTCTATCCTTGGATGCTGCTAATGAGTTCCAAAAGTGGTGCAGGAAGCCCTTCCGATTTGAAGCAATGTGGATTTCAGATCCCGAGTGTAAAGAAGTGGTAAAAAAGGCTCGGGATTGTGCTCCTAATGGTACTCCCATGTTCATTGCTGCCACAAAAATTAAGAGATGTAAGAAATGATTGAAGTCTTGGAGTAGGGTTCACTTTGGTAATGTGAAACAGTAGATAAAGCATGCAAAGAACCAACTGTGGCATGCTGAAGAAGTTTCGGCCAGAATTGGGGAGCATGAGGATGTTGTGCGGATTAAGAAGGAATTGAATACTTTATATGATAAAGAGGAGAAGATGTGGCAACAACGGTCCAGGGTTCAGTGGTTGCAACACGGTGATCAAAATACAAATTTCTTTCATGGGACTGCTACACAAAGGAAGAGGAAGAATTTTATTAAGGGTTTGCGTGATGGGAATGGAGATTGGCAGGAGGATGAGGAAGTTTTTTTGGCTCTCCTTACTGATTTTTATACTCATCTCTTCACTTCTTCGAATCCACATGATTTTGACAGGGTTTTGGATGGGGTTGAAGCTGTGGTAACTAAGACTATGTACGCAGATCTTATGAAACCTTTTACTAGTGAGGAGGTGGGAGTGGCAATCAAGGAAATGGCTCCGCTTAAAGCACCTGACCCAAATGGTATGCCGCCCTTATTTTATCAAACTTATTGGACTGATATAGGTATGGATGTTGCTGTTTTATCTTGTCTAAATTCAAGGTCCATCCTTAGGTCTATAAACCATACCTTTATTACTCTGATTCCTAAAGTACACAATCCTGAAAGAGTCTTGGATTTTAGACCCATAAGTTTGTGCAATGTGATTTATAAGATCATTAGTAAGGTGATTGCCAATCGCCTTAAGTCTATGCTTAATTCCATTATTTCTGAGACCTAGAGTGCTTTCATTGCTGATAGATTGATTACTGATAATATTTTAATTGCATTTGAATCTTTGCATCATATGAAGAATAGTTGTACAAGGAAGAAAGGCTTTATGGCTATGAAGTTAGATATAAGCAAGGCTTATGATCGGGTGGAATGGGTGTTTCTTGAAAAAATACTTATCAAGATGGGATTTCCATCTACTTGGGTGGCTTTGATTATGGAATGCATAACCACTGTATCATACTCTATTTTTGTGAATGGTGAGCCAAAGGGTTTGATAGTCCCTTCTAGAGGTCTACGACAGGGTGATCCTCTTTCTCCTTATTTGTTCCTCTTTTGTGTTGAGGGGTTGAATGCACTTTTACGGAATGCTGCAACAAAAGGAGACATACAAGGCTTCTCACTTTGTAGAAATGGGCCTAAACTAACTCATCTATTCTTTGCAGATGATTGCCTAATCTTTTGCAGGTTTACTTTAGAAGAATGCAATAAAGTTCAAGAGCTATTGGCCTACTATGAGGTAGCTTTAGGGCAAGTGATTAATAAGGAGAAAACCACTTTATGCTTTAGTAGAAACACAGATGAGGCAATTCAGGAAGATCTAAAAGTGGCCCTCAATGTTCCTGCTATTAGACATTATGAGAAATATTTGGGCTTACCTTCTTTTGTTGGAAGGAATAGGACGACATGTTTTACTCAAATCAAAGAAAGGATATGGGGTCGTATGCAAGGCTGGAAGGAAAAGTTGTTGTCTCAAGCAGGGAGGGAGGTTATGATTAAGGCAGTGGTTCAATCTATTCCAGTTTACTCGATGAGTGTTTTCAAGCTTCCGGTGGGTCTCTGTAAAGATATTGAAGCCATGATTCGTAAGTTTTGATGGGGCAATGGTGATGCGAAGAAAATTCATTGGGTTAAATGGAGTTTTTTATGCTCTTCCAAATCACTTGGAGGGATGGGGTTTCGGGATTTCCAAAAGTTTAATAATGCGCTGTTGGCTAAACAGGTGTGGCGCTTTATTCATCATCGAGACTCCCTTCTTTTTAAAGTGTTTAGTGCTAAATATTTTCCGAATGGGAATATTCTTGAGGCTTCAGTTCATCCTAGATGTTCTTATGCTTGGCAAAGTATTTTACAAGCTCGTGGGGTTATTGAGAAGGGGGCAATATGGAGGGTTGGCAATGGCCAATTGATTGATGTGTGGCAACATAGGTGGCTGCTTGATTTGAACCACAGTAAGATCATTTCTCCAAAAGCTAGTTCATCACTTCATCGGGTCTGTGATTTGTTCCTCCCTGACACAAGAATTTGGGACCTGGGTCGCCTAGCGAGTTGTTTTCTTTCGTGGGAGGCAGATATGGTGCGGAGGATTCAAGTTTGCGAGGATGGGGCCGAAGATACTCTGATTTGGCCTCTAACCAATGATGGTGAATATAGTGTTAGGAGTGCTTACCAGATGCTTGTTTCTACTGAAGCTCTTCTTATGCCGAGGTCATCATCTTCAGACAATAATGGTCTGGTTTGGAAGAAGATATGGAAGATCCGGACACCAAGTAAGATATGGCATTTCATTTGGCACGCCGCGAAGGACTCTTTACCAACAAAACAAAACTTACAGGCTCGGCACCTCCCAATTAGTCAGGTGTGTGATGGTTGTGGTGACCATACGGAAACAACTTTACATAGTTTACGGCTTTGCAATCAAACTCGCTCGGTATGGACGTCAATCTTAGAGTTCAGCTCGTTGGTTCAGAAGAAGTGTCGGACTTTCTTTGAGCTACTAGAGGAGCTTTTCAGTGGTGGATCAAGTTTCTGGATAGCTTTGTTTGCCATGGTGGCTTGGTGTTTATGGCAACGTCGAAATCGGTTGTGGGAGCGTCAACTTGTTTGGCTGTTGCATGAGCTGGGTGATAGGGCCAAGGAGTTGGTGATAGAGTATGGGGATGTGAATTATCAGGAGTAGCGTGTGCCTATTCCTCGTCCTAGGGTGCGCTAGTCTCCTCCACCTGCAGATTGTTACAAAGCAAACTTTGATGCTGCTTTTTCCAAAGAATCTGGGTTAGCTGCGACTGGTGTTGTATTTCGAGATCAGACTAGACAAGTTATTGCTGCATTATTTTAGAATTTGGGCCAGGTTCAATCGGTTGATATGGATAAAGCTTTGGCAGCTCGGAGGGCAGTGATTTTTGCAAGGGAGCTAAGTTTGTTTAGTATTATAGTTGAAGGTGATTGTCTTCATGTTATTCAGGCTTTGCAGCGAACAGGTCCTTGTAATATGTTGTTCGGTCATATCATTGATGGGACTAAGAGGTTGGGTCAAATGTTGAGAGGTTGTAGGTTTCAGTATGTTAGGCGGGAAGGGAATAGCTTAGCTAATAGTTTAGCTAAAAAAGCAGTTTTATCTGCAGATACTGAGGTTTGGGTAGAAGATCTACCTGAGGAGGTGGCTGATGTCTATCAGTCATATATTTCCTGAGTTGTTTGGTTGTTTTTTTTGTAGTTGTTTCATTAATAAAAATTTTGCTTACCTTTTTCTCAAAAAAAAAAAAAAAAGTCATTAACCTTGCTACTCTATCACTATTCATTTAAATATTATATTTTTCTCTCTAATAACTTCTACCCTTTCCCTATTTTCGGCCAATTTTTTTTCTTCACCCCTCATTCTTTTTCACATATACAATTCACATATTAATCTGAACTTTAATCACATTCTAAAATGGAAAGTTTACTTCCTCTTTCTTTTTCTTTTTTTTTTTAACCACATTTGTTCACATTAAAAAAATAATAAAAAAAATAAAAAGAAAGAAAGAGACGAATCTATGGCTCTGCGCGCACACAGCAAGAGAGAGGGAAATATTTATTAAAAAAAGGGGATATTGAGCTACGGTAACATAATAGATGTATTGAATTAGTGTTCGTAAATTAGTTTGGCTCAAAGGTTTATTGAATATGGGGTGGAGGTGGAACTATTTTGGAGGTTTTAGTTATTATGTGGTTTGTTGAGCCAAATGTGAGTGCTCTAAGTCCCAGCTCATAGCCTTATGACCTATTTGAATGGAGGGGGAAAAGAGAGGGAGTAGAGGGGAGTAAAGTAGAGTTATTTAAAAATAAGTTAGTTTTGTGCTAAATCTACTATACTTCCCCTCCCTCCGCCTCAATCCAAACGGACTATTAAGCTTTTGGGTATAGTGTTATCTTTATATGATATATAAACTAATCACTTAAGGATAAAATGGTGTCCCCAAATTTTTTTTAAAAAAATTCCACGTTATTCCGTAATATATATATATATATATATATATATATTTAAAGATCAAATATTAACCAATAAAGTGTTCATTAAAAGAAAGGTATTGTAAACTCAAAAAAAAAAAAAAAAAAAGGTATTGAGATTTAAAAAAAGAAAAATGTTATGTCAACAACATTTTCACAATATTTTTATTAAAAAATAAAATATGAAAATTTGGGATGTGCATTATTTGTCTCTCTTTCCCCATATAAGAGTTTGTATTTCGCATTTCTCCTGTGTGTGTGAGTTTTAGACTTTGAGTTTCCCATACATTGAAATAGAAAAATTGCACAAACTCTTTCAGATTTTTGTCTCTTTCTCATTACAATGCTCAAGTTTTTTTTTTTTTTTTTTTTTGGTTAAAAAAAATGGGTTGAGGGGGGCGACCAATGTGGCTTCCCTACCTGGGCATGACCATAATAGCACCCTACTCACTCTCGAGCGAGACTCCATACTCTCGGTCTGTGAGAAGCTCACTTATTATTCTTTGGATCATTTGGAATAGAGATGAGATATAAGGAGCACTAATACATAGCTAGTTATTGAGGCTCGAACCCAAGTCTTGAGACTTGTTGGCCTGGTATCTTACCAACTAGGCCACCCGAATGTTGGTACAGTGCTCAAATTCATTAGTACTTGAAATATTATCTCTTTAATAAATCAAGGTCATCGCTATATTGATCCTCTCTCTCTCAATCAATTTGTCTCTTGAAAGTTCCCTTTAGTAGTCGTCCCTTGCACCCAAGGTAAGAGCAAAGCTTCAATTTCTACTAATTTTCTCTATCCCTCTTGCACTGGATGTTGGACCAAGGAGTAATCCTAAATACACCAAAAAAAAAAAAAAAAAAAAATTTTGACAACTATTTTCACACTTGTTAAGTTGACAAACTTTTATTAGTTCTTAGACCTATCACTAAAATATTTTATTTATTTATTTAATTTACTACTAGAAATTTGTCATATTTTAGGACGTTCGCAATATAGTTCAGTACGGTTTTAGGCCATTTTTAGCACCACACTTTGCGGTGCGGTTTGACCAAAACCATCATTACACAACATCTTAGTTTTGTGGTTACATGTGCGTTGAGGTGCGGTTCAATGCAATGTACAAGGTGCGATTTAATTGGTTTTGGACTGGTATATTTTTCAAAATTTTGAGCTGGATTGGCCTAGCCCAAAACTAATTTTTCCTTTGTTTTGGGCTGAATTTTAAATTATTAGGCTAGTTTTTCTTTATTCTAGGTTGACTTTTCCTAATCAACACTTGCTGGGTTGGTTTGGACTAGCCAAAGCTTTTTTTTTTTTTTTTTTTTTTTCCTTGTAAAAGATTGTGCCTAACAATGACATAGGGTCATATAGTCAATAACTTAGTAGCTTTTGGTCATATAGTCAATAACTTAGTAGCTTTTAACACAAAACAAAAACCTGTAAGAAAAAACAAGTATTATAAACACCAATTACTAGTTTACTATTAATAAGTAATAACCATGATAATATGACAGTAAATTTTTTTTTAAAAAAAAAAAACTTGTGTAACAAAAAGTAACACAAGTATATACAAGAACAAGAACAAAAAAAAAAAAAAAAACTCATGACAAATTAACGTTAAACTAAAAGTACCACACATATATACAAAACATAAAACTAATCTATGACAGTAAACCATACACAATTATAACCCTTAAACAAGGTGCGGTAGCTAGGGTTTGATTAGTCACATTAAGAGAGACTAGCAGTGAGAAAGGGTATCGGGAGCGAAGAGTGAGATTGAGATGGAGAAGTGAATGAGGTTTTGGACTTTTGATTTTGTATTTAACCAAAATGAAGCCGTTTTTAACTTAAAATTGAAACACATTAATGCTAGGCTCAGTGGGCTGACCACTTATTCATATAATCTATATATAGGTGTGGTGCAGCTTTGTGTGGTTTTCTGATCATAAAACCGCACACCACACCACACTGTGTGTCATAGTACGGTTCACTTCCACTTGTGATGCGGTTCGATTTCTCCATTTTATAGGTAATTTTGATTGGTTTATGTGTGGTCCCTCCATTTTATAGGTAATTTTGATTGGTTTATGTGTGGTCGTGCAGTTTGATCGATTTGATGAAAACCCCTAGTCATATCTTTAGACTTTCTTTGGACCAAGTATTTGGAGTCTTTACTTTTAATTATTTTTCTTTTTCTATCTTTTAGTCTTTTATTGAACACACCCTCATTCTTAAAGAGAAAGTCTAGAGACACAAAAGTAGTTTTGACAACAAAATTTGACACCAGATGATGTGCAAGATTTTTAGTAGTAGGAAAAAATATTTAAATTTGTTGTGTATTTATTAAGTCTTTGTTCCCCCTAACTTTCTCATAGAACTAAAAATATATGTTTTTTTTTTTTTTTTTTTAAGTTTTGCTTTTGTGGTTGGAAAACTTTTAAAACTGGAGCCAAAAATTCTTTGTGTAGACATGGTGTTTTTAACAATATAAATATAAATGCAAAAATGGTTGTACTGTTGTAGTTACTTTTTAAGAGAGCTTAAAAAGTTTAAAATAAGACAAAGAGTCAAAGACACAAATTAAGATAATAACCAAAATGAAAAACATAACACAACCGTCCTTCGTCCAATCCAAGGGAAGATTTCTTATAAATAATATCACAACTAAATCAAATTTATTAATTGTATAGAATATTAATCTAACTTTGTAGGAATTTTAAATAAGCATTTTTTATATAGTTTTTGAAAAATCTCATTTTGTTAAAAAAAAAATTGCTATGTCTACAATATTTTTCACAACATATCATAGGAGGTAGGTTGTTGTTATTAGTTATTATAGGCGGACAAAATAGTAAATTAAGTTATGAATTCAAATTAGAATTAATAATAACTTACCATCTATAATTGTTTTTTAGAAATACTTACCATCTATAATTTGTTGTGAAAGTATTATGAAAATGTTGTGTACGTAAATATTTTTTTATTTGTAAATAGCCTACCCGTCTCACATAGACTCCTTATGGTCATTTTGATTCTTATAAAAAAAAAATACTTAATTTTTATGAAATATCAAGTCAACTAGTTTTTTTTTTTTTTTTTAAATTTTATTTTTTTATATAAGATGTAAATTTTACTTTAACCTAATCTAAGTGTATATGTGTATGAAACTCCTCAGCTCTTGTCCCCACATCTTACAAACACATATAAAGTGACTATCACACCAAATATGCGTACCAATTTTTACTTTAAAATAAAAATCTCAAGTTCAAAGTTCAAATAAGGTTTTTATTTTTTTTTTAATTTTTTTATTTTAAGCCTCAGAATAGCTGCAACGGTGTTGGTGCGCGCAGATTTTTTGTTAGAGTAAAAGCATCCCCTTATAAAAAAAAAGAAAAAAAAGCTACTGCTCCCGAGTTTTTCACTTGACTTCCTTTGATCAATCATAAATTCACATCGCACATCTGTAGAGTAAGCCACTATTGACTATTTCATCTCATTCCACACCCCTTTTTAAACTCCTTACTCTTTAGTCTTTACCCACACAAACACTGACAGCCCCACAAGACATGAAGCTCTCCCTCAAGTTTCAAGAGAACCCCAACCACCATAACCAAAACCAAAACCAAAACCCAAATCAAAACCCAATCCTCAAAGCCAAATTACCCATTACCATATTCAACCAACCTTTCATCTCCACCACCACCACATCCACCACCAGCTCCTCCTCAGACCTCTCCTTTTCACTCTCCACCAACTTTCCCTCTGGTCCTTCTCTCAAGCTCTCCTATTTTCCTGCCACCACTACTGTATCCTCTCCTTTCTCTCTCTCCCTTAAGTCTGGCCTTGGCCTCTTTGGCTCTCCACACAACTCCCCTCTTGTCTTTTCTGCCAATTTCTCCCTTTCCCCAACAAACACTCCCATCCCCACTTTCTCTCTCCATTTCAAGCCCCAATTTGGTCACTTTTCCCTCAAAAGATCGACTTTTTCTGACCCTTCTTCTAATCAGGTTTCTGGGTCTTTCTCCAATGGTGGTATTGAAGTGAATTCTGGGTCTTACTCCAATGGTGTGGTCAGTTTTGATTCTGGGTCATTTTCAAATGGCAAGCTTGGAAGTGGGTTTGTGTCAGATGAGTTATCTGTTTGGCAGGAGCTGAAATTGGACCCTTGTAGTCGCAAAGATGGATTTACAACTCCTGAATCTTTGAAGAATTGTGGGGTTGATTTAAATTCTGGAATTGGGCTTGTGTCAGAGAGGCAATTGGCTTTGAAGGATAGTGGGAAAGATGGGATTTTGCATGGAGTTGCTGTTATGGCAAGAACGGTTTTTCCAGTGACCAAAAGGCTAACAGTGAATATGCGATGGGGCGTGAATTTTCCGGCTGATTTGAGAAAGACAATGCCTTACTTGAGTGTGAATAAGATTGGTATAGAAAGGGTTGAGGAGGTGAAGGAGGTAGTGAAGAACAGTGGTGAGAACAATGTGGGTGATTTAGAATTGTTGAAGGGAATGTGCTTTTGGACGAGAAGGGATTTGGAATCTTTGGAGAAGGAAAATAGAGAGATGAAGCAGAGTTTGGAGGAGATGAGATTGGGAATTTCTGTGAAAAATTTCCGTGGAGAGAGTGATGTTATAGGAAAGAAGGTGGTGCCACCTACTAGTGAGAGTTCTAGCGAGTTTGAACGGTGGAGGAGCAGGAAGAGTGGCGGAGAAGAGAATGGACAAAGGGAATCAAAGAAGTCCACAAACCGGGTGAGTGATGTAGAATCTGAATTGCAGAGGGCGATCAAGGCGGCTTCCTTGTAGCAAGGTTTGAAATACTTTTGCAATGCTCAATTTGGTTGCTTTGCATTGTAAACTTGGAATGTATATAATCTAGCTTTTGTTTTAGCATGACCTCGGCCTTCTATTCAATGCAGTGAAGTTGCATAGATAAGGTTTGATTGGAGTAGTTTAACTTAGTTACAAAGTATTGCAAATGCTTTGTGAGCTCTCCTCTGTTGATTTCATGTACCTTTACTTTAAGTGTAGCAATGTTTGGAACAGTTTAATTTATCCTTTGACCTTTTGCAATTCTTCTACTTTGATTTATGAATCTTAAGTTGGCTACCTTGGTCTTTGGGTGAGGTGTTTAGTAGTTAGCTTAGCAATCAGTCTTAAAAGAGTTCTATGAAATTTTTTGTATGTATCTCAGTGAATGGGTGAAAGCCAATGTCAATGCCCTATTTATAGTTTAAAGAGGAACTTAGATTGGCCAGGAGCCTTGTGGCTCAGTGGTATTGTCTGGTTCTCTCATGGATGAGAACCTAGTTTGAATCCCCCCTCCCCCCACTTGTTGTAAGAAGAAGAAGAAGAGGTTAAATCCTTGTGGACTATGTTCTGTTCTGTGTCCTTTTCAAGTATAAATTAGCAACAATGGCTCAACAGTTCTGGATGATTTTGAACATGTTGATAGCATTATACATGGCAAATTGATTTATTTCTCAATCTATTAAAAAAATGGTTATTGATTTATATAATAAAAATTGACAAGAAGGTTTGTAATACCCTATCTTGATCAATTGAAGAATTCTGATGCTTGTTAGGCTTTTCAAACTTAGTCCAGGATTTGAGGCTGATAAGTCAACATTATCCTTTCTTGTAGGAACCTCAGAGGTTCTTAAAACTTTATTGTTTCTTCCTCACTAAAGAAGCTTAAAAATTAAATAAGAAAATAGTGGTGTTGCTTTGATGCCATTGTTTATAATTAAGCAAGTCTAATTATCTCACTGGATGGAGCCATTGCTTTGTTAAATAAAGTAAAATTAAAGTTACCTACAGCTAAAAGATGAGAAAGAACAAAATCTTTTACATCATTGACGGGTTGTGTTGGTGATGTAGGGAAAATAATGACTTAGACATGTCTGTTTGGCTTTTTTCATTGGGTGATTCATTGGAGGCTACTGAGCTTGTGACATACACAATGGGAGGTAGGAGACCTAGGGTTGATATAGGGAAAAAACTGACTTAGAAATTTCTGTTTACAGAAGCTGGTTCTTTTGGGTTTTCAGTTGATGGTTCTTTTGGGTTGTGACTTTTAGTAGTTTTTAAGTTGTGCTATAATTGTTGTACCCAAACATTTCACTTTATTTCTCTCTGAGGACCAGATAAAAGTAATTTCTTTCCACCTCTCTTCTCTCCACAGCTTATTTAGGTATTTAAATTGGAAGTCATTTAACTTTTCTTCACTCCACTTCTTTCCTAAGTTGTAAATTATCTAAATGAAATCCTGCAAACTTATTTCCTAAGTTATCCATTAGTTTCTCTCAAAAAAGAAGAAGAAAAAGTTACCCCTTAGTTAAGTTAGTGACGTAGGACAATAGAACAAAGGTTTTTATCTTGACAGATTGGGTTGATGGAGTTAACCTGCAGGAGGTTTGTTGGATTTGTGATGTCAAAGATTAGGGTTTTATAGGTGGAAAAAGGGCTAGAAAATATTAGGGAATATAGAAATAGCAGGATTCATGTATAAAACAGAAAGGGAAAACGTAGGGTTTGGGTTGCTTTTGCAGGGTTGTGAAGTGTGAACAATGAATGGAGAACAGTATTTTGCCCTTTTGTAGATTCTTTGGGGCTATTTTATGGAAAGGTGGTCTAGGGTTTCAAAAGTAACAAATAAATGTTTAGTTGCAAGATTTCAAGTTGCTGGAAATTTAAGGACAGAGAAGTGAAAAAAGAAGAATGAAACTAGAGCCATCACACTTAAGAGTTCCTTGGAATTACACACGGAGAAGGTTGAATCATACAAACCTTAAAAAAAAACTTTCATAATTACAGAAAATTTAGAAAATATATCAAATCATTACATTCATATAAATGGATAAATATACCTAACAGGCTAACGCTAATCGGGGCTGTGATGACTAGGCTTAAACTAAATAACTAAACTCACAAATAAAACCTAATAACATAATCAAAACCCAAAATAAGACCCAATAGACCAAGACTGCAACCCATGTCCAGAAAGCATAAATTACCAAAATTCCCTTTAAAATTAAAAAATTAAAATGAATTGGAGTTAGGCAACTCCATTGAAGTTCAATCTTCGTCGGTCATAAAGGTTTGCCATATTCTCTCTCGCTTATTAGGTTTCTAACCTCCCTTTTGTTTTCCTGATAAGTAACCTTTTCTATGCCTATAATTATGCAACTTGAGCATGCAATACATGTTCAGTCTTCAGTTGAGTTGGGCAACCCTATAAAGCAATCAAGTTTTGTGGGGTAAAAATAGATCTGCTTATGTGCGTGTGTAAAATATAATTATTACTTCTCTCTAAAGAAGATTGGCTCACAAAATTATTTAGAGATTGATTTAAAGATTTCTATGAGAAATGGTATTTCGGCCTTCCTTAAAATACTTCATTACTGTCCGTATAGATCAATTGCTTGCTACTATTTAGTCAAAGTTGTGATCAGAGGAGTTTGGATCTGGTGAGCATGGGCATTATTCAAGAAGTTGATTGACCCAAAAGAGTGAAAGCCAGAGAATATACAAGTGATTCAATTTTTCCTTTCTCTTACCCTCCTCCCCTAGTTTTGTGGACCACTTGCTGACAATTCCTAGACTTCATTTGGATTTTTAGATTAATTGATAGTGAGATCTTTGCTCTTCAGTATAGGAAAAAGGGGGGTGATTGGCAAATTATAACCTTAAGAGTTTCCTCCCATTTTTGTGTATCTTTAACTCAACTTGTCCTCATGTCCTCAAGGAACCACACTATTTTCCTGCTACTGAACGATAAATAATAAGGAAGACAAGTTCTATACGAAATTTGAAGTTTGCATGTCTATGTTTTTCTAAATGATAGAAATCCCCTAC
This sequence comes from Quercus tomentella, assembly GCA_028535165.1. Classification (NCBI taxonomy): domain Eukaryota; kingdom Viridiplantae; phylum Streptophyta; class Magnoliopsida; order Fagales; family Fagaceae; genus Quercus; species Quercus tomentella. The sequence continues at coordinate 5,649,896 of JAPQVY010000023.1, forward strand.
ACCAGGCCTCATAGGCCTCATGGTCATTGCTGGAAAACGTCATTCCATTTGTTTCAATGAAAAATCTTATGTGAAGATAGTTTTCCGTGTTTGGTATTATAAAAAAAATGGGTTAAAGGAAAACTATCTTTTGACTTCCCTTATTTAGCTTAGTGTAAGATAGAGGTTTTTTTTTTTTTTTTTTTTTGGGTTGTTGTTGTTGTTGATGATAAAATAGAGCTAAATTCCAGAGCTAAGCTAAATAAGGAAAGTCAAAAGATAGTTTTTCAGCTCATTTTAAGATTGCTACCAAATATGGGAAAATGAGAAAGTTTTCTAGAAAATTCTTTTTTGGAAAATGATTCATTTTCTAGAAGTACTAATGTCGAAACACACGGAGGCTTAACTTCAATGCCTGTCAAATTGAGGTGGATGGTGTTTTCTTTTCTCTCCAAAGTCAAATATTAACATGTCTAGAAATTCATCAGAGTTAAATCTAGTTGGACTAGAACACCATATGAATCCAAGTTACCCACATAATTTCAATATGTGTACAGTAGTTTGTGTTTCATTGTATTCTTGCTTATCCAAGTTGGGGAACTTATATGTTTGGATTGATCAACCAGAAGTGAGGACTCCATGCGTTATCAGAAGCACATTCCTTAAAGCCGAGCTTAAGAGGTAGAGTTAATGCCATAACAAGGAACATAGTATGGTTCTGATTGTCAGGTGAGGATAGTAGTGGCAGTGTTGCACTGTGAAGGACTGTTGGTTTTCAGTGCCAACTACCAACCTCTATGGGACTGTTGTTTTCATGGACCCGATTTAATTATGCTGACTTATCTTGTTTTGATTCCGAGTTACTGAATTGAGTTCTGTATTGCATTCTATTTGAGTTTTGTATACATTTTTAGGTGGTAGGGATCAGGAGCTGTCCGATCTTCATGCTTTTGACTTACTAGCAATATCTAGATGTTTGATGATCATACTCCTGTAAAACATTCTGATTCATCCTCTTATGTTTGTACTTGAAGCGTTTTTTGAAATCAGTGACCAGAAAATGTATGTAACTATGATCATATCAGAGAATTCCTGCCTTTAATGGAAGCATTGAAGGATTGTTTTTTTGGCGTGAATGTTATGACATTGCTCTTTGTATTCTTTCATCTCCTCCTCTTTCATTGGAATATTACGAGAATCCTAGGTAGAAGGGAATATTATGATTAAAAACAAGAAGTTCGAGTGGACTTGACTATGGCTATTGATTTTGGAGCTCCCATTGATGGACACAACTTGAGTTTAGCACTCCTGTGCGATGGACCTGGTATTGATATGATATGATGCGGACACGTCTTCATCATATCGGGTGCAATGATTTTATACATGCACACTTCAAAACCCCCCACACACAAAAAAAAAAAAAAAATGCTTTAGTATTGGGAGGAAATAAACAGTTATGGATGGAAGCATGATACTCATTCAAACGAATTAATGCATCTTTCACATGAGCAATCATCTCATTAAGCATAACATCATCATACATAGTCGAAAAACAAAACTACAAATAAGTCGACTTTCTTTGGGATCAAGTACAAAACTACAAATAAGCGGGCAAGATAACTTGGGTTGTCATCTTTCAATCACTTGAATTTCTTATCAATTTTTTTAGTATTTTCCAACAATTGATAAGTGGAACTCCACCCAGCTTTGAAAATCCAAGTATAAAAGGTTCTTGAACTAGCATTATCATTTTTATTTTTGATAAATAGATAGTGGGGGAAGGAGAGGTGGGGTTCAAACCATAAATATGAAACATAACAAATGATGTTATTACCACTGAAGTATAACCACAAATATGTGGCATCACATACGTAACAAGGATTTTGTATTGAAATCCATGCATCATTGGCGAGGCAAACCCTATAGCCTCTCAAGTTTTCTTCAAAAGTTTGGTTGCAAGATATTACAAAATCTTTTAAACCTATCATTTGCTATAAATATAAAGGATAACGCATCTATTATGACCATCTGAATAAGAGCTTTTCATTTCTCAAAAAAAAAAAAAAAAAAAAAGAATAAGAGCTTTTCTACTAGTAAGGCAAACCCTATGGCCTCTCAAGGTTTCTTCAAAAGTTTGGTTGTAAGACATTACAAAATCTTCTAAACCCATCATTTTCTACAAATTTAAAGGATAATTCATCTATTATAACCATCTCAATAAGAGGCTTTCTACTAGTCTCAACAATAAACCTCGTTGCCACATGATATAAATCCCTATTCTCTTTTTTACTCCATTTTTTTCTAATTTTAAATTGGCGGCACTAATTAGTTTTTTTTTTTGGTTAGAAGAATATTTGAACTAGTGAGATAATAAATATAAAATTTATTTAATTTGTAGATTATGGCAAAGGCAACTATGATTTTCTAATGGGATATTTAATTTTGTTTATCAAAAATGAATTTTTTTTGTTTGTGAAATTTAATAAAGGATCAATCATAAATGATATTCGAGACTTAGATTGAGTTAGTGAAAATGTAACTTAAAAAAAAAACAGCTATTTTGTGTGTTTTCTTTTATTTATATTTTATTAATACTAAAAATATATATTAGTTTGAATCTTCATGTATTAATTTAGTCTTATTCTTAATATATATATATATATTGTAGGGATAAGGGCCCAGAATCATATATTGAGCCTTGAGCTTGGTCCGAGGATGTTGAATGGTCTGAGAAGGGACAAATAGTTACTAGGGGTTCCAATTTAAAGTCTTATGAGTAAGGAACGAATGAAAAGTGGTCCGATGAGGAACTCCTCCTCAGATATGGTGAATGCAGTTCAAGTATGTATTCTAGCAATTAGAGTGACCCTCCAAGAAACTCCAATAATAGGGACGTGCCTCATGAACATACGAGAAGGAAAGAAACCCAAAAATATCTAAGGGAAAGCTGCTATCATCACATTAAATGCACTGCAGCTACTTTTCTGGCTGCATTTATGTGGAGAAGGCCTCTGAACAGTGTTGCATTGGCTACCACAACTCACAGAAAGCCAAAGAGGGTATCCGATGGGACAGGTACTCAAGTAAGGGCTCAGATGATTAACAAGTGTAGGATCAAGATGGTCTAAGGGGAGTCATATAATGTGAGAGACCCTCCATGAGAAAGAGATCGAAAATTTTATCAGAGAAAGCACTGTAACAATCTAAATTGTATTTGTACCCAATTGTGATCAACTTATAAAAGTGAGACCTCTTCGGACTATAAGTCCATTGATATCAGGATCTCTTATTGGTGTTTGATTGTCATTTAATTCAGTATTGGCCATTGTCCAACTCACTAAGGCCTAGTGTTAGGACATATGTGTTTCACTTGTTAGGAACATATGTCACTATTTTATGTAATTGGCTTATCCTTTGACAAAACGCACTTTACTTGTATTTGAGTAGATTTAGGATGTGTTTAAATACTTCAAGAAATCATGTTTCAAGATCAAGTGTTGAAGCCTTCAAGTCTGTCCAAGAAAACAAGTTGATAGTGCAAATTCATTAAAGCTCAACAGCTAGCTTGACAGCTGGCTCAACAATTGCATCTATCGAGCTTAAGAAAGCTGTTCAAAGCCCGATGTGCTCGACACCTGCTCGACAGCTGCTCAACACCTCTTATCTGTCGAGGTTTAGGAATTTCAGAATTCTGATCTGATTTTTTTGGGATCCGTGAATATGTCTTTGAGCTTTCTTTTCTCCTAACCATAGACATATAAAAGGATTGTTTTAAGGGCCGTCAAACAGTTCACAAGTTGCACAAGCATTGAGCAAACTCTGTTCAAGCAAATTGTGACCGGAGACGAAGTTCTTGCCCTAGTTCATCTTTTTCTCTTGAAGAAATTGCTGTGTATGTGCATCGTAGGGTTTTGTGACCAAGCATCTTCTTGATCTTCATCGTGTGGATGAACTGAAGAACTTTGCAACCAACAATCTTCTTAGTTGGTGATTGAAGTCGCGTACTGGATCCGCGCAATTGGTTAGTCACGTACTTGGGAGTCGTGCATCAGAAAGGGGAACTGTCACTACAGAACAAGTCCAATTGGGTATTGGGGTAAGGGTTCAACTGTAGGTTAGTAAGGTACTTGGGATTCCTTTACTTGTAACTGTTTGTTGTGATAATAGTGGAGTTTTGGGAGTGGTGACCTGAAAATCACCTGATGGGGTTTGTGCTACCACGCATTTGCATGATAAATTGATTAATTAATAACTTGACTAATTAATTAATTAATTTCTATTACAAGGGGTCATTCAGTTTGTGGCATATCACCTAGTTCTTTGACCCACTCTCTACAAATTCATTGTATTGGGCTCACTGGGCCAAGATCCTACAACTTGGGCTTGGGCTGTGAAACGGGTCCTTACACACACACACACACACACACACATATATATATATATTTATTTATTTATTTATTTATTTTGGAATGTTACAAATTTTTCGGTTCATGCATTTGCTCGTAAAAATGAAATCCTAATTCCATTCCTAGTGGGTATCAATTTACTCCTTGCTAACAAAACTAATTTGGTTCATAATTTAGCAGAATTTATTTATTTGCTTATGGTAGGTATAAAATCAAGGAAAACTTAAATACTGCACCTAGGGCCGGCCCTAGGCCTAGGCCACTTAGGCCATCGCCTAGGGCCCCCTATTAGAGAAAGACCCCCAAATTTTGGGGTCAAAATTAATATATTTTTTTAAAAAAAATACATTTTTGGAGATATAGATTTTTTTGGGTACTTTTAAGAAGTCTCAAATAATTTAGTAATATTAAAGATAATACAACTTTAAATACATGAGTCCTACACATATATATGTCATTAATCACAAAAAATAATTTAGATAGGAAAATGCAAGAAATATGTACTATAAGTTTTACTTCAAAGACCTTTACAAATTGATGTGACAATTAATATGATTTGTAGACGTCAACAACTTATTAAATGCATTTTTGAAATACTTTTTGTGATTGGTGATACATCTTTGTAAGCTTCATATTGTAAAATTTATAATATCCTTAACATCATTCATTCAAATACTTGTTTATTTTCTTTTTCAAGTGTCACTAATTATATTCATTACTATATCGTTTCTAAGTGTTTTTTTAGTAAAATTTGTTATAGTTTTAGTATTTTTCCAAAAAAATAAAAAACATATTACAAAATAAAAAGAATATAGTTTTGTTATAAAAAAAAATAATATTAAACATTAGTTAAATATTATTTAAATGATAACAAAAAGTCTCATTTAAATATATCGCCTAAGGCCTCCGAGTTTGTTAGGCCGCCTCCGACTGTACCTTATGAATTACTATTCCTTAGGTATTCTTTTAAAATTCAGCTTTAGTCCATAAAGAAAACGGTGTCAAAAAAATGTTTAGAAAACCCAAATTCCAAAAATTTTGTTGGGAATATTGTTCTAATATGGGGATTCCCATCCAAAATCAAGGCAAGGGAGATAAGACAATTAATGCATCTCTAAAGTTTTCAACCCAACCTCTGTAACTTCTGCCTACAACTTGGATGAAATTGCTGTTTGTTTAGTTCAGCAAGGTAGAATTTGTCTCTGGTCTCAAAAAAAAAAAAAGGTCGAATTTGTCTCTGACTTTCTGGTTCTAAAGGAAACTTTAGAGAAAACTCAGAAAAGTGATGGTCCAATCTCAGTGCAATAGAGAGAGAAGCGAGTATAGCTTGATTTCTTCAAAAATTTAGAAGCAAAGAAAAGAGAAAAAAAAAGAAAAAGATACGAGATGGTTTTATTAATGTCTTAATATTTATTAAGTAAAGGTGGCAGAATTTTAAAAGAAGTACCTAAAAGAATAACACTTTAAGGTACTGTATTTAAGTTTTTCTTTTAGATCAAATCAGTAGTACTCGGACTCGGAGTTGGACGCAGTCCAAGTCCATCACAAAACCAGCTAAACCTCATAAGGGCGTAGGGTGCCATTTCTCCATACGCGAGCACTCCGCAATTGTTATATGGACGGAGCTTATGATCATACAACATTTTGCAGCATCTAGTCAAAGAAGGATCTGAGATTCTCAAATCGCGTGCCAGAATGTTGGGTATAATCGTGGTTGCTACCAATACCAAGATCAGTAGGATCAAGTTAAATCTATGTTGAAGTGATCCCATTTCCTTTACAAGCCGTAAAAATACAATTGTGGTTTATACTACATATACATGCAAGGCCAGGCCTAGGTATTTATATGTTTTTGGTTGAAAAACAATGCAGTAAGTTACAAATTATTTAATAAAAATAGGAGATATAAATTAGCTAGTTAAGTTACTTTATGATGGTACGAAGTTACACCACCGGAAAAATAAATTAGCTAATTAATAACCCAACGTTTCGTGAGTTTCAAGGGTGAGCAACCGCAACAGCTCTTCTAAAAGATTCCTTCTATTTTACACAAAAAATATACTTTTTCTATTTTACACTATCATTTTTACAAAACATCTACATTAGTTCATCTATTATACACTATATTTTATATAAATAATATTTTTATGAGAGAGAGAGAGAGAGAGAGAGAGAGAGAGAGAGAGAGAGAGAGAGAGAATATGTGAGTGGAGAGAAATAATACTAAAATAATGTATAGAAAAGCTACAGTAACCGTGTATATATGCACGGTTTGATGTGATGTTATTTTGGTCAAAATGTGTAAAATAAGCTACTTTTTGTGAATTGATGTGGTTGCTCTTAAAAGTTTCTTCTCAAAAAAGAAAAAAAGGGTTAGAACTTAGAAGTAACACCAAGGGAAATAATCAAAATGTGATTGATTTTAACTCTATAAATTACTAGTGCCAATAACTTCCTGTAAATCTTCTCAAAAAAAAAAAAAAAAAAAAAAAAAAATCCCGTAAATGTTCCGAGGTTTAAGTTTAACCCGATTAATGTTATTTGCCATCATCATGATTCATGAGCATTGTTTATGGCTATAAATACTTTTACCTGGATTGCCATATCAGTTTTATTTTTTCAATTGTGTGCTCTTCATTGCGCCACTTGTCATGTTCTTAATTTACCAGGAAAATTCTAATTTAATACAAACAATGAACTTGAGATATACAAGGAATTCTCACAGCAAATTTGGGACAAAGTCCAATTTGCAGAAGCAAATTTCTAACGAAAATTCATTAGCAAAACTTTAAAAGGGAAAGAGATAACCAACACCAAGAGCAAACATTAATACAATATGGTACAACATGCCTTTGAAACCTTCTTGAAAATACTAGCAAAACTACGTACAAATTGTTGACCCACAAAACTACGTACCCACAAATCTTGAAAATATTCCAAATATCACTCCATAGCCATAACCTATTGATACAACTTTCCAGATAAAACCATTTTCAGACTCAAAATTGTCTTCTTGTTGCAAGGTTGATGGTGGTGGTTGATTTACCTCGTGATAGTTGCATTTTATTGACAATTGATATCTATGAAATTCTAAGTTTTCCTTGTATGAATCATAATTGTTAAATATATTGGATTGTGATGATGTACAAAAATAGTCGGAGAGCACTGGTAGGTGCTGGCCAAAGACCCTTCGAAGATTAAGTAAGTCATTGAAGAAACTCCAATAACTTGAATGTGAGAGTTAGAAAATTGCACGTAGCTCAAGGAAGGAAAAGCCCAGTGCTTTATATAGCGGTGTAGGGCTGATAAAGATCCCTTGTATGTAGAGTTTTTCCTTGTAGAGGAGATTTGGAGTTAAGGTCCCAAGATCTTGGGCTTTTCTTCCCATATAAGGAATATATGAACATGTAGGGTCTTTGAGTGTGATGTGCGAGATATGTCCATATAGGGATTCATGAGTGGAGGACACATTAGAGCTTGTGGGACGCAGCAGTTTCAGTCGACAGGTCACCATTCATTGGTATAAGCTTGCTTCATCCATCGGGATGAGCTTAATCCCATCCGTCGGTCTTGGTTTAGTCCCATTTGTCGGTTACAAATGTTCGTCTGGCAGGACTTCTGGAGGAGAGGTTAACCTGTCGGGACCCATCCCATTTAGCCCACGGATCATTAATCCCATGGGACCTATCTAGGGGGTACATACTCCTGACGGGTGGGAAGTTTCATAGGTGTGAGGCAGGACGAAAATGTCCTTATCAAATTGCATTCCCAAAGATATGGATTGTGTAAATTGGTTAATTGAAAGGTTTAGAACTTCAAGCCATGGTAGATTTGCTAATTTCCTATAAGAATCTTCCCAGTTGCTAAATGTTTGGAACTTTGGTACTGCCATTTACTATTTGGCTCCACCTTAACAATTTATTTGAATTTTTCTTATTTGAAAATATGTTAGAATAATATTGAACTTATCATAGGACGTGATCTTGAGCGACTGAGGTTGAGTAATTTAGAACTTTTGTTTACGCATTTGGGTGATTAAAAAAAAAAAATTATAATTGGCAACACTAATATATATTTTTTTTGTTAGAAGAATATTTGAAATAGTGGAACAATAAATATAAAATTTATTTGATTTTTAGATTATGGCAAAACCAGCTAGCCATGATTTTCTAACCGGATATATAATTTTGTATATCAAAAATGAAATTTTCGTGAAATTTATTGAAGGATTAATCATAAATGATATTCAAGATTTAGATTGAGTAGAAATATATTGTTTGTATTTTATTATCAGGAATGAACGTCATAGGTTGAAAGTTGAAACTCTCTAAAAAAAAAAAAACACTAGTTGGAGCATTTATGTGGAAGCTGGTTATAGGATTATTGGTTGAAAAACAATGGAATATAAGTTACAAAATTATGTAATAAATTTTTAGCACTCTATGTGGTATGAAGTTTTTTTGTTTTTGATTCTCAAATTTTTTTTTTTAGAAACCAAAACATTGCAAATTTTATTCAACTAAAAGAGAATTAATTCTAGTTTGGAGGAAGATAATTAAAAGAGAATTAATATTAGAAACAAGGGAAGAAATGTTTGGAGGAACAGATTCCATCCAAGCTAAAATAGGAAAAGAAAGTCTAGTTCTCTTTGCTAAAACATGAGTTACAAGTTACAACATAACTCTATCTCTTAATATGAGAGAAGGAATGACTCACAGGTGAACTAAGGGTCCACTTGAATTGAGGGGGGAGGGAGGGGAGTATAGTAAAGTTGGCTAAAAATGGGTTAATTTTGGGCTAACTCTACTCTACTCTGCTCCCCTCTCCCTTTCCCTCAATCCAAACGAACCATAACGATTAAGTTTTATTATTCTACTAAATAAAACTCTACCTTATTCTACCACAACTAGTTCTACCCTAACCGTTTCTACCAAAATAGTCTCTCTCTCTTAACAAAGATCTGAAAAAAAAAAAAAAAAAATTAGTGGCTGTCATGTTTCTTTGTCTCAAATCAACTAGAAATCATGTTGTTGTGCAATTTTATATTATCTTTTAATCTCACCATTAAGTCATAACTAACAAAGTAAAGGATTAGGTTTGTTTGTCACAACAATGAAAGTGTGGAGTTAAAAATTAAAAAAAAAAAAAAAAAAAAGAAAGAAAGAAAGTGTAAGGACGCAGTTTGAGTCCTAAGCCCAAAAGTTAAAAGGATCTAGGCTCAAAGAGCCAAATACAATGAATTTGTAGAGAGTGGGTTGGAAAACTAAGTTCTAATGAGTTGGGTAGTAATTATAGTGGATCCAAATGACAATAAAGTAAAAATTGACTAGTTTTATTTAAAGAAAATTGTTCTCGGCACAGTTCGAGGAGATCAGTTCTTGTATATAATTCTAGGAGTTGATTACAAGTACAGTTCTTATTGCTACATTATTTCTCTCTCAATTATCTGATCCCCCTCTCTCAAGGCCTCCCTTCTATTTTATACTATCTTTCTCCTTTCATCTTTGTCCTCTACGTGTAGATTAGATTATTGGTGTTGATCCTTATCACATCAGCACCTTCCTGAAGTCTTTGAGAAGTAGTTGTAAGGTTGAAAACTATCGTTCAGGTATCACTTCCTCATTAATGCGGCCAGAGAGTTAACTGCAGAGCATTCAATGCAGTGGTAGCAGCTTTCCCTTAGATATTTCCCAGATCCCATTTGTCCTGTACGTTTATAATGCATATCCTTATCGACAAAATTTCCTGGAATGTCACTCTGGATGACAGAACACACTTTCTGATCTCTGCTTTGTTTAGTTGAGGAGATACTCATCCTCGGCCTACCTTCCCCAGCCCTCTCATTCGTAGCTTGCTCATGAAGTTCCGAGTCTCACATCTTCATTATTGTTTATCTGTTCTCAGACCACTAAGCGTCCTCAAACAAGGCCCAAGACCCAATATATATTCTTAGGTCCTTTATCCCTACAGAAAGAAAGTGTGGAGTTTAAATTTTAAAGTGACACGTTTAAAAATATGGAATTTAATTTGTCACAAGGATACAACAATAGGACTTCTTTTAGAGTTGCCCCAAATATTTTTTTTAATAACAAATTTTTGGCTTGTACTCAAAATTACAATTTCTTGAAGCTATGGATGAGCTCACTCGAAAGCAAATTAATTAACAGATATATTAGAATAACAACTATTTCTTGATAATTTTTATTTAACCACAACATACTGTCAAACCTCAAAATTCAAGTATAGAATTTTGTAACTCAATTGGTTGGCACTTTTTAATATTTTCAAAGTAAAAATTTAATGTTCAAATCTCCTATTCTTCAACCATGTAATTATTAAAAAAAAAAAAAGTAAAAAGTAATAAACCCTCAGAACTCTGGTTTCTTTTATCTCATTTTTTGTTTTGTTTTGTTTTGTTTTGTTTTTTTTTTAATCAACAACTTGAAACACTTCCTTAACAAAAATTCAAATACAAAATCAAATATCATTGATGTGGGACCTTATTGTCTAGGAAATTTGATCGGAAACGAGGCACAAAAGTACTGGATTATAACAATTGCCAGAACTCTGGACTAGAATCCGAAGCAATTAATTCTAGGATGGATGATCATGCTGATTTGTGAAGAAGATGATGGGAAAAGGGTAAAAAGAAAACGAAAAAAAATAGCCATAGTGCCATAGTGAGAAAGAGAGAGAATAAATAGAGTAAAAGAAGTTGGGAACTGTTGCATGATGTTTAATTTCCGGGTTATATTACATTCTAACCAAAAGAATTTACGAGTACGTAATATTCTTTTTCCTTGTCATCTTTGCAAGTTGCAACAAAAATAAAAAATAACAACAAATAAAACTTTAGTCCAAGATTTTGAAGGGTTTATAAATTTTCAACACATTAGTTAAGGCCGGCCAAGGAGAGGTAAAAAAAAAAAAAGTTACTATAGATACACTGGATGCTTTATTTCTTTGATTGAAAATAATATATTTGAAGGTGTAAACTAAAGAGTTTATACTAACTTCTTATAGAATTTAATCTCATATATTGAACGCTAAGTGCTAAGAACTAAATCTTGTCCGTTCCATTTATTTCATTTTAAAGGCAATTTTACTCCAAACAACTAGCCTCGTCTTAGCAACTCTTTGATCAATGTTATCCATAGTCCATACTAGCTAGGATACTCATCAACATGGTGATGATGAACATGGTGATGATGAACCTTTGATGGACGAGGTGTATTGACACCAATTAAAGCACAATACTCATGGACATTAGTAGCAAAGGAGGGAACGAATGCTCGGCCCCCGAAAATCCAAATCCCACATCGCCGGGGAAGCCTTTGGATGGCTTGGCAGCACTTGAAACTAAGAAATATTTGGTCTAATTTGTCTTGGCCAAACGCTGCAAATAGTTCATGTTGGCACCCCTCAACTCTCTTAATGTGCTTCCAACATCTTTCTGATTCAGGTGAGCGTGTGAGCGGATTCCGGTCATATAACCAGGCTGATTCAGGTGAACGTGTGAGCGGATCCCCGTCATGTAACCAAGCGAAAGCCGGCGTGCTTGCCATGACGGCAATCGCTAGTGTTAGGAGAAGGAGTTTCTGTTGAACTGACCCCATTTGATATGAACCTGCAGCTTTCAACTTCAAGTCTTTTTATTCCTTCCTCCTATTTTTCTTTAGGCTTCCTTGGCTTGAGGTTATATAGGCTGTTGGTTATGGGACATGGAGTAACATTAATTATGCTGGTAAGTTACGAACACATATACATGTAACAGATATCCATTGTTCTTATGAGTTGTTTGAGCATTGATATTAATAGGTTACAAGTACTAAATGTGAGCAACTCAAGAGCGGAAATATTAATTATATAATTTTCTTAGTCTCGTTAAATACACTCAGTAGAAGGGAAATGCATAGATTAGTGATATAATTGAACAATTAATAATCCACTTTTGACAATTCACAATCCACCGACAAGCCAATATTAATGGAAGTTACAAGTTCATTGAACTCATGTATATGTAACTCGTCAACCTGCAATTCACAATTACCTTGCATTGAGTATATATGTAAGACATAGGTACAATACTTAAGTGTTGTTTCTCAGGTTTTCCTCTTAAAATTCTGTCATGTGGATTTTTTCTCGGAGGATGGAAATGTATTTTTTTACTTAAATAGCCACATAGCAGAATTTTAAGAAGCAAACCTAAGAAACAACACCTAAAGTACTGTATCTAAATTTTTTCCTAATTATATATACAAGCAATATTTTAAAAATATCATTCACATTTATTTCAGAAATCTTGTTATCTGTATACTTATTAAAAATAAATAAATGGTAAAAAAAAAGTTTTTTTTTTTTTTTGAGAAAGGTATGCGAACACAATATTTGTAAATATAGCATGATAATTAAGTGACTGCTATAAAATAATAAGTTACATAAAACGACATAATATGAATTTATAAGTGAGTTTATAATCCAAAAGGACAAATTATTAACTAGTACTAGTATTAATTTTGAAAATATATCTAAAAACAATACAATTTAAAATAGAGATAAATGCAACCAAAAAAAAAAAAGTTTAAGCTGTACGGTACCAATACAAAATATAAGATATTATGGGAGGCCAAAAATAATATGGAGGGAGATGAAGACTAGGTTCCCGCTCACCACCGCTATTTACCAGGGCACAAATATAACATATGAAAACATCAAAAATTGGCCAAATGGGACCATTCACAATTGAAAATTCTCTCACACACACACACACACAAAACTTAAACCTAAACCTAAATGTTTTGAATGTTATTGTTTTTGTCTAAGCTTCTTAGTTTCACTCTCAAATCTCATCTTCTTAGTTCTCACACATTATTGGCTCACACTTGACATGTTTCATGACAATTAATATTTTTTTTTTTATTTCTTTTATGGTGTGAATATCATTAATGAACTTTGAATTGTGTAAAATAAATTTAAGAATTTATGTGTTATTTAACTTTTATTTTTGAGTATGTTATTTGTTCTCTTATTTCTATCAACAGAAAAATAAAGACAATTTGATTGTATTATTATTATTATTATTCCATGTTAAAAAAAATATATAGGTTGACCCATAACGTGATCAACCCACTCGCGTCTCGTTTAAGACAATCTTTTTCTTCTTCTTTTTTTTTTTTTTTTTTTAAATTTTATTTATTTATTTTAAAACTTGAATCTAACCCATACCCGATTAACCCAACGAACTTGACCTGTTTGCCAGGTCTTATATGGGTGTGCGCCTTTGTGGTGATTTAAAAAAAAAAAGGTTTATTGAGAGAACATAGGGAAATTACAAGCATAATTAGATTATTTTAAGGCTTAATTGAATACCAAATGAACTGGTTCAAGTCTTTAATTAAATCGTTTTAAACATATTACTAAACCTAACACAGTCAAACCTGGTGAGATTTTAATAACTCGTTCTTTAAAACCGTCTAGGCTTTTCATGTACTTCAAATCACTTGTTTATCAAAAAATTTAAAATGTATTTTTAATAAATAATTTCGAATTTTGGTCTTTAGAAAAATTCTATATTAAGAAAAAAATATCAGCAAAAAATCTTTTAATATATATACAATGTTATTTTGAAGAAAATTACAAAATTTTAATGTTGCCAGTTATATATTTATATATTTCGTTGTACCAAAATAGGTCACTTGGGATAGCTCAATCACCAAAGGTGAGTGGAGTGTTGTATGTCCCGTGATACAAAATGAAAATTCTAGTTGCCAACCCAACAACACAAGCTCTTTTGCTATAGTCGCTTATATGTAACAACTTGTGTTGTAGGTAGCCAGCTGATTTTGTAGGAAGTAGGAACCTCTGCAATGACACCATTTCACCATTTTATAAGCTTCTCAGCCTTGTTTATATTGTCAAAACTTCCTCTTATTGACACAGGCCCTGTTGCAGAATATGGATCAGCAGCATTTGCATCCCTTGTTATGTGAATTTTTCTCCTGAATCGTACCACAAGTAATAGCAAATAGTATCCTCAGTCTTGCCAATTGGAACGCCAACCTGCAACGGCATTTATATGATATGTCAGAGACTTATTCAACTTTTTTTTTTTTAAAAAAAGGTGAGAAACATAAGTTACAAACGTTTCCTATTGTTTACTAAACTCCCAAAATTTGTTAAACAAAAGACAGCGGGAGGCCGTGTAGGAGAAGCCTCCCTTTTCAATCTTATGCAGTGGTTCCTTATGATATAACTTTAAGATTCAGAAAAGAAAGGAAAAAATTTGTATTTGGCAAAACACTGAAGATGTAATTGGCTTTACTGAAAGTGGTTATTTCTTTATTCAAGAGATGTCACTGAATGGCAGCTCTCTCTCTCTCTCTCTCTTTCTCTCTCCAAAAAAAAACTCCCCCAGACTTTCTCAGGGCTACTCATCTTCAGGGCATTAAGTGACAGTTGAAACTATCTACTAGAAGATTAATGACTAGACAACACACCTTATTATTAGGCACCTCTACTTTGCTTGGCATAATCTGAGAAACCACTGTAGAGGGTTGCTTACTTTCCTCTTTAGATGGTTCTTGAGCGTTTTCCTCACAGAATCCTCAACAGATGGCAGTTGAGCATCACCTGCCTCAGGATTTTTCCTCGCTGTTAGCCACTGTTTGTGGAATTTCCTCAGTGTGAGGTTGGGACCTCCGCATCAGGTTGCTCATTGTTCTCTCTGATGGGTCCATCTTCATTCTCCTTCTCTTGGTCCCCATTTTCATTAACTATATCACCAAAATCAGAGTATTAGTTAATTAAAAACATGAAACCAGATGTCTGTATTGGAAGGTTTTTTTTTTTGGGATAAGTAAATGATAATCTTATTGAACTATGACTGATGAATCAACTAGCTGAACATTACAAGCTGAGATTAGAGAATCTAAAAAATCCAGAAAGGTACAATACGGGTGTTTCCTAATGCAAACATTCAATCAAAGAGCATAAATAAGCTGTTTAATGATGTGAAGGGGGCATTCTGCACCATCAAAGATATTGATATTCCTTTTCTCACCAAATAGTCCACATAATACACAATAGAACAACCTTCCAAATCTCTACACTCCTGTGATTACATGGATTTTAATCCAGAATTGCATTTCTGTGACAAGTCATCTTGGTCTCTGCAGGTTCACACAAGCAGGCTATGTTCTACAACTTATAATTAAGTGCATGCTTAAATGAAATGTCTATCACCATTTACCAAATCTTCATTCTTCCAATATCACTCTGGCTTGAAAGGTCCCAAAGAGTCAAGAGAAGTACTAGATCCAAGGTTGTAACAGAAACATAAAAAACCAAGCTATAATGATGCATATATATGTAAAACCAAATCAGGATTCTGTCTTCTGTTTTTTTTATAATATTTTTTACCAGCAATTTTTTTTTTTTTTTTTGAAAAACTGCCTGCAATTACACCCATGAATTATTCCTGAGAGAGAGAGAGAGAGAGATAATTTTCTTCTCTTTCACCCCCGACAGAGGTCCCTTTTGAAGAACTCAACTACACTGAAGTTTCACAAAAATGTTAACACAGATGCAAAAAAAGAGAGCTTTTCTTTTCCTCTCAAAATCTGATTTTCTTTTTTTTTTTTCACTTGCCCATAAAACAAGTAGTAATAATAAACAAATCACTGTATTTACACAAACGTCTGCATATACAAACCTAAAGCTTAACATTAAGAGTTTAAAAATTATAATTCAAACTCAGGATAAAGCAGATAAGCCACAAGCCAAAAATGAAAAAAAAATCCCTAGCTAAGGCGTGTGTAACTCTAATCATTCAGTTAAAACTTAAAAGACACTAATGTTTATGTATAATCTATAAATCAACAAAGAAGAATTTGATACACCATTATAATAGTCCCTGAGTACCACAACCAAGATTTCCATAAGACATTTTAGACCAATAACGCATTGCACAAGATCTTAAAGTGGAGGATAAAACTTAACTCCCTAGTTCGATAATCAGATAATTAAGATCACTGCATGTTTCCATCCCAATGGTTAAAGTTATCAAAGGAGAATTTACTTATTTCTATCAACACAACATACAACTATGCATGAACCACTGAGTTTGAATACTTGAAAAATGAACCAATACCAATTAAGTTTCTAAAAGTAAATAATCAAATACAGGAAATAAATCAGTAAAATAGTAGACATATAGGAAAATGATAAATGATATGATCACCTCAAGTTTGGAAATGATTGTTTCTTCTTTGAAATATACATTATGCTGTGAAACCTTCTGCCTTAACCATCGCTAAACTGAGATGAGCCAAAAAAAAAAAGAACAGCCAGCCAACTTTTTCCCGCATCCAACCCAAATTCCAAATATATGAAATGCAAGAAATTGTGCTTCGTAAGGGCCATTTCCTCGAATTACATTCATGTACAAAATCATACCAAAGTCATCTTCATAGTCATTCTGATTAGCTTCAAGCACAATTGCTCCCAAAAAGCAAACATTTACATTGAACAATCCAGGTGACTATTGACCTATCCAAACAGAGATCCAAAAGCCTCAAATGATGTGCATTGCAAAATATTCGAAAGCAAGAGAATCAGTGGTTAATCAGCAATACACTTGCTTGAGAATAGAAGATACGTGTGGATAATAGCTAAAACCAAATGTCCAAGCAACTCTTTCTGAAGCTTAACTCAAGGTGCCCGTTTGGATTCAACGTTTTCCGCTGAATCCTGCGTTGCGTTTTTCCACTTTTTTTTTTTTTTTTTTCCCTCACTTCACACGTTTTGCTTTAGGCCAGGGGACCATTATCACTGTAGTAGCATTGTAGTAGTACTGTTTATGTACTGTAGCAGTACTGTTCACGTATTAAAAATATTAAAAATGGGTCCCACGACACTATTCACACATTTAAAAATTATTTTGCTACAGTGTTTTCAGTTTTCAGTTTCCAGTTTCAGCAACAATAAATTCAATCCAAACAGACCCAAGATATTAAACAAAGAGATCATTCCATGAGCAAAATTTCTTTCTAGACACTAAAACAGATCTGAGGAAAAAGTCTGACTCTCCTTGGCACTTTCTTTAACAAAATTGGAGACCAATAAATACCAGGTCACATTATTAGGTATGAAACCATTCTCCACTCCCTTATGTAGAATCAAATAGGCATTATCAAGCATGTCCGCTTTGCAGTGCCAACAGATTAAAGTGTTATAAGTAATAGCATCAGGACAGATTCCTTCAAGTTGTAATCGATCAAAGAGATTCCAAGCCTCCTGAAGACGCCTCATCTTGCACAAACCATTTATCAGGGTGTTATAAGTGACTATGTCCGGCATCAAACCCCGATGAATCATATCTCTTAGAAACTCGAGTGCATTATGTACTTTTCCAACTCTACAAAGACCATTGATCAAAATATTGCATGAGATATTATTAATATTAAGTCCTTTCCTCATCATTTCTTCAAACAGCACCAACCCTTTCTCAACAGCCCCAGCTTTACACAGTGCCTTAATTAGGCCATTATAGGTTATTATATCAAGAGGGCATCCTCTAAATAACATTTCATTTACAAGCTTAAACGCTTCTTGGATCTCACCTCTCCTCAGAAAAGCATGAATCAAAGTGTTGTAAGTTTCAGTGTTGGCAATTACACCCTCCAATAACATATCACGATAGACTCCCAAGGCCTCATCTATCTTGTTGGCCTTACAAAGTCCAAATATTAAAGAATTAAATGTAAAAATATCAGGTTTACATCCTTTCCTAGACATTTCACCAAGCATTTCCAAAGCTTCATTAACCTTTTCATCCTTGCACAGAGCACATATAAGGCAATTGTACCCTACTGTATTCAGACTAAGTCCCTTAGCTGACATCTCATTTAAAACATCACTAGCTTCCTCTAGTTGGCCTGCTTTGCAAAACCCATCTATCAATGTTGTGTATGTTACCACATTAGGTTCGCAACCCCTTATTGCCATCTCATTAACCAATCTGCAAGCTGAAATCAAAGAACCCTTCTTACAAAGCCCATGAATTAGCATGTTAAATGTAAAAACATCAGGGGCACAGCCAATACTTAGCATGCAATTGTACATAACATCTTTGGCTTCATAAAACCGTCCACTAGTCACATACCCATTAATTAAGGTATTGAAGAGCACAACATTTGGAGCTGGCACTTTATTCAACAATGCCCTTGCTTCATCAACTTTCCCCTTTCTACACAACCCATGCATTAAAACTCCATAAGTTATATTATCAGGGGAGAAACCCCGATGAAGCATCCGATCAACCAACTTTGCTGCCTCATGAATCCGATTGAGCTTGCAAAGGCCATGGATTACATCATTGAAGGTCTGAACATCAGGTGTACAACCCATAAGAAACATTTCATCCAAAAGTTTCAACGCTTCATTTACTCGATTATTCTTAGAGAGTGCATGTATCAAAGTCTGGTATACCACTGAATTCGGCACACACCCGTGCTTAGTCATGTCCCTGAGGAGAGAGCATGCAGAATCCACTTCACCAACCGTACAAAGTGCTTTCATCACCACCCCAAAAGTGTAGACAGTGGGAGAAACACCCTTGCTCAACATGTCATAGAAAACATTAGGTGCAACTTTAGGACAATTCCCAGCCACCAATATATCCAATACAACATTATAAGATCTAAAAGTCGGTTCACAAGAATAAATACCCCTCATATCCAAAAGCAACCTAGTTGCTTGGCCAGGCAAACTGGCACTCCCATAATATTTCATAATCATAAGGAAAAGGGTCTCTTTAAAGACAATCCCCCCTTCTTTCATCTGCATCAACAACCTATCTATGACCTTAAACTCCCCGGCCGCCCCTAGCTTATCTATCAATACATAATACACATCAAATGAATGGCAATAGCCCTTCTGGGCACCCGCCCATTCGAATATCTCCATTGATGTGGGCACGTCAAGTGGGAGTTCAAGCAATTTACAGAGCTGATAGGGGCTTATTTGACTAAGTGACTTCCTAAGCACTTTGAGGTCAAAGGGTTTAAGTAACCTTTCCCACTCAGTCTCAGACTCTGATAATCCATTTTTGTCATTCAAGAAGACTCCATGTCCGTCATCACTAAAATTTCTACCACTAACCCCACCTAAGTAAATTGCAAAACAATGGGTTTTGAACAAAGATTGTAGCTTTTTGCTCACATGGGTTGAAAGTTTTGATATTTTCAACATTAAAAAGAATAAATAGCTAAGAATGTTCACAAACTAACCCAAAATTCAGAGATTTGGAGTATCTATGAAGCAAAAAGGCGAAATGGCAATGACCCTTCTTCCGATTTGGTCTGAATTTCAGTTTCAGTGAAATGAGTGATGAATCATGAAACTCTAAGAAAAAGTAGTAACGTGTACCTGGAGAGAAGTGGTGAGAAAACCATGGATGAACAACAGAGAAATCAGAGCTGTGACCTCTCTATTGGCTGAGCCATGCTTTTTGTTTAACTAGTAGAAATTCAAAGCTATGGTTTTTTTTTTTTTTTTTCCTGAATTAGAGCTTTGGAGTTAGGGATGATACTGGGCCTTATCGGAGGGGATGAAGTAGCGGGCCTTACGTTCACATATTTGCAGTTTGAACTTTGAAGGCCTTACGTTCACATATTCGCAGTTTGAACTTTGAAGTGACTTTGCAGCAAGTGTACTTATTTTGATTTTTAATATTTTTATATTAAAACAAAAATTTGGAAATTAACAATAGTGAAATATATCTCTTATTTTTAGTTATGGAAATTGGAGTTTATATAATTGTTTTTTTTTTTTTTTGAAACTGAGTTTATATAATTGTTAGAAATACTATTAGTCTATTACTAAAGAGAAAATGATAATTTAAGTCTATATATTACTCTCTGATTGTTTTAGCATTAACATTTTTTGAAAAATAGTTCATTTTCTAGAGAGTATTTTTTAAAAAAACTATCTAATTTTTCGGTGTTTGGTAACAACCTTGAAAATGAGTTTGAAAACGTTTTCTAGTGTTTGGTATGCACAAATTTTTATAACATTTCTTGTATAATTTAAAACATGTATAACATGTGTATAATGTAAACCCACCTAGCATTCTCATCAGCTCTCTAAAAAAAAATGCCATTTTGACACACCAAAAACCTACTTTATCATTTTAGAACATCATTTTACAACATACCATTTATCAGATGTTCTATACTTCAATTCTATACATTAAAATAATATTTCCTACACAGTAAATAATATTAAACAAATTCCAACACATTAAACTACAATCACAGTCAACCTCCACAAACCACCCACGGCAACGGCAAATCACCACCAACGGCAAATCAACCTCCACAAACTACAACAAATTCCGGCCTAAATCACAATCACTGGATCTCCAACAAATTCCAAATCAAAAAACCTCAACAACAAAGAAAAGAAAAAGAAAAAGAAACTCAATATCTTCAACAAACACTGCCGGACCACTACAGCCACAAACACTGCCGCCCACTACAGCCACAAACATCGCCGGCCCAAAACTCAACCAACCACCGCCACAACCACGACACCACCAACGGCCCAAAATCCCAACCCAACCGATCAATCAATGACCCAAAACCCACACATCGAAACCCACTACAACCACAACACCGCCGCCCACTACAGTCACAAACATCGCCGGCCCAAAACTCAACCAACCACCGCCACAACCACGACTCCACCACCGGCCCAAAATCCCAACCCAACCGATCAATCAATGACCCAAAACCCATACATCAAAACCCACTACAGCCACAACACCACCGCCCACTACAGCCACAAACATTGCCGGCCCAAAACTCAACCAACCACCGCCACAACCACCGGCCCAAAATCCCAACCCAACCGATCAATCAATGACCCAAAACCCACACATTGAAACCCATCCCAAATATCACACCCACGACCCGATTAAGAGATCTAAAGGTTGGCGGCAAGGGCTGTGGAGGTTGACGGCGAGGTGAGGCGGCAAGAGATCTTGAGCAAAGATGAGAGAGATCTTGAGTAGGGAGGACTGAAAGGGAAGAGATAGAGAGTGACGGAGAGAGAAGAGAGAAATGCAAAATGATGAGAGAGGAGAGAGAACGATGAATAAAAAACTAATAAATAGAAATAGCATTTTCATCTGTACGCTCTAAAAAATGAGAGCGTACTGTAGCATGTTCTATAATTTTAGCACATTTAGCATACCTGATGAGGAGCTATTTTTGTGTTTGGTGTGTCAAATGTGCCAAATATTTAGCATTTGGCACATTTGAGAGACCTGATGATAGTGCTCTAATGTAATTAATATTAAAAAAAAACCAAGAATGAATTTGGTTTCAAACTAAAATTTTGACAACATATACAATTAAAATTAGTTGTCCAATTTCATGATCTCAAACACCCCATCTTGCTCATATATATGAACAATAACGTAAATACTATATATAATCAACAATACTTCTCATAATTCAAAATAGCCATAAGCTCTATTTTGAATAGTTCAAAATGCCACATAGGCCAAATAGTTTAACCGGGAAAATAATCCAGTACAAATAGTTTGATAAATACCAAAATGCCAAATTGTTATAGAACTGTTGGCTGATCTATGAGGGGGGGAAAAAAAAAACCTTATCAGAGAACAGTGTTATAGAGGGGAAGAGAAACAGGGAGAAAAAAGAGAAGAGAGATAGATAGAGAGAGAAATCTGTGGGTAGAGAAGAGATCAGAGGGGGTAGCAGTGAGGGTGTGAGAAAAGAGAAAAAAATAAAGGAAAGAGAAGAAGTGAGAGGGCTTATTGTGAGAAAGACTAAAGACACGAAAGAAAATATAGTTTCCCAGACCAGAAGAATATAATATTTAATTATTTATAATAGAGAGAGATTGTTTTCCATTTTTTTTTTTTTTGGAAAACAACTTATAGAAAATAAGTCTTATTTTTTTTATTGTTTTCTGTTGACTAAAAATATTTTTCCATTGACCATTTTTTTTTTTTTTATGTTACCAAACACTGGAAAATGTAGAAAACTATATTTATAGAAGGTTTTCCAACAAAACAAATAGAGCGTTAAGAGAAAATGATAATTTAGGAGAGAAAGTGAGAGAGAAAACTAGTGAGGCTCAAGTGTTTTCTCTCTGTGCTCATCAAAATGTAACCTCCCCAAAATGGGAAGAAAATATGGAACTTCCTTTTTGGATAAAATTGTCCTTGCGCATCGGTATTATTTTTTTCTTTCTTCTATTTCTTCAAAATTGTCCCCAGTGCAACCTAACCTTATATGGCTTTTGTCTCTTTCATTTTAGACAAAATTGTCCCTTGTGAAACAGTCTTTTTTCTTTTCTTTTTTTCTCTCTTTTTTGTGTTCATCTTTTTTTTTTTCCCCTTTTTTTTAATATCTATTTAGGGTTTTTTTTTTTAATCATCCTTTTACTTTCCCTCATTTGTTTTGGTTTCTTATACCTTTTAAATAAATGAAGCCATCCATACACAAATTTTAAATTAAAAAATAATGTTTTTTTTTTTATAAATCTAATAAGGGTATATGAGTAAATTTATATAAACTCTATTTTCTATTCTCTCATTTTTCTTCTTAACCAAGCAAAAAAGTTTTGCATCCTCCACTTTTCCATCCCCAACCAAACACAAATAAGTGAAACTAATTTTTTTTTTTATTCTCTCACTTTTCTATCTCTTCAACCAAACAAACCTAAAGACCCCAAACACTTTGTGCTAGGGGACGGATTTTTATTTTTTGCTTCCACACACAATAGAGAGGAGAAAAGATAGATATCCCTCCTTCCAAGTTGAGGGTTCCCTTAACTCCTTGGCAGGATTAGCCAAAGCATAGGTTAATTTATTACACTTTTTAGAAACTGTCCTATAGAATATATGTCCTGCCTCTGTCCTAACATATCCAAAATCTCTTTCAAGCATGGTTCCTGCAAGTGAGTTAATGCCAGCAACTGTGAGTTGGCAAACTACGTAGTCAAATCCCTGATCCCTAGTTCGTGATAGAAGTAGGCTCTCTACACAGTGTGATAGCCACAGCCATCCACAATGGGTCTGCTTGGAAAGGAATTAATTCAGTATGGACTATAATAGGAGAATCATGACTATCACTAACAATAATGCCCAAAACTACATAATTGGTGACTTTGAAAAAGGTTAGTGCCATATTCACATTGAGATGAGGAGAAACAGGTGGCTACCATTGCCATGGTTTAGGAGCTACAGTTGTTGGCTCATATTACGAAACCTAAATACTTAATGGTCCTAAATTGAAATTTTCTTATAAAAAAAATTCAAATTGCATGGAAAAGTTCTTAATGTTCGGCAATTGAAAAAAAAAAAGGCATGATTCACAATTGCAAATTAGCAAAAGTTAGAGCAGTAGAAGATTATGCTTCACCTAGTTTGGACTTTTGAGAACAATGAATGGCCCATTGTTTGGGTATAATATAGGATAGACCTAAATTATTTTTAGAAGGTAAGGGTCTATTTGGATATAGCTTATTGCTGAAAACTGAAAACTTATTGCTAAAAATACTGTAGCAAAATAATTTTTAAATGTGTGAATAGTGCCGTGGGACCTAGTTTTAACTTAACATTTGCTAAAATCCGTACTTGCAAGCCTCGTGAACAGTACATGGGACCTAGCCAAAAAAACGCAGATGCGCAAAACGCTGGGTCTATCGCTATCCAAACTCATACTAAGTCAATTTTATTCAGTAATCAAATCATACATGTTTATGTGGTAAAAATCTGATGGAAGGTCCTCCATCCATACAATTAAATCAAGAACCAGTTCATGGGCCATAACATCGCCTTGACGTTTAACATGACTAAAGCAATGCCAACCCATTGTTGTTGCAAAAACTGTTGTTTCTTGGATAACATTTCCATAGCTAATTTGGTTAGGCTATGGTTTGGATAGAACTTTGATGATAACAGCCGAGTCACCTTCGAAGTTCAAACACCACTCTATATTTTTCTGCCATGACCTCTCCCTTATCATTCCATATTACTAATACTACCCCCAAACAAAAATAGAGGATAGCATACATAAAAATTTTACCAAGCTTTTAATCTCTACTGATTCCGATTTCAGTTAGGCATTTTATCGAACACTTAGGTGATGGATTTTGGCTTGTCTTCACAAAGGACATATGAAAGCTTCGAATGAAGATAGAGAAGATTGGAGGCAGGGGAACGTGGAGAGAGAGAGAGAGAGAGAGAGAGAGAGAGAGAGAGAGAGAGAGAGAGAGAGCAAGGATTCAATTAACTGATAGAGAGGAGAAGAAATTATTGATGCTTTTAGTACATAGTGGCGAAATGAGTTTTGTACTTTGTTTTGTTTTTAATAACTTTGTGACTGTATAGAATTAATAAGCAAACCCGGTTTTGCATCTGGGTGGTTTTGCTTAAGTTTGAAAGATTGATTGCATATGCAAAAAATATAGAATTTAGTGATTGTATGTTATTCACTCTTGAGTTTTTAAATTCTTGTAATTGGAGAGAATTGCATTGTGGAAAACAAATTAAGCTTTCTAGGATGGAGAATTCCTGGAAATTGTCTTGTCGAATCAATATGAACCAAGTAGACTGCAATGTTTTTTTGAACTTATTTTAATTAAGAGGAACAGATGTTACTTTGATATAGTTTAAGAGCACTTAGAATTGATTCCCAATAGATGTACATGAAATCGTGAACGAACATTACTTGGTGGACAAGTAGATGAGGGCCACAATGGCACAATAGCATTGTTTACCAATATATATATTAATCTACCATTGTTTCGAAAATATGTAGGGATCTACCACTTTTTGGGTACTTGAGTTTTTCTTAGTACTCAAGTTCCATGGAAAAATTTTGAAAATTTTTTATGGTACTCGAGTTCCATAAAAAATTTTCGGCAAATTTGAAGGCTATTTTTTCAAAGAACTCGAGTTACACAGCAAACTCGAATTTCAAAAAAGTGGTAGCTTGCTAAATATTTCATAAACAATGATATATTGCAAAATATTTTGCAAAAGGGTGGTATTTGGCCATTTTGGCCAGCTAATGAGTCAGAAAGAGCGGCTAGTTATAGTGAAAAAGAACATGAAATTGTGTCCACAAAAAAAAAAAAAAAAAAAATTGGAAGAGAATGAAATACTAGTGCTATCAAGAATTCACAGGGGATGATTGGGACAAAATTATTGAGTGGGTAGAGAAGCATTGGAAAGTTAAATCCTTGAACTGTGTATGCAGCAAATTGGGATTTAGTGAAGCTATTTAATGTTTATCACATCTGGGGTCATACTCATAGGAATGCAATCATTTTCCAAGGGCTGATTAATTCTGAAGAACACATTGTGAGTTTCATTAGAAAACAAGTCAAGATTTGTTTAGAGGGGGGGCAACCATTTGCTAGATCCAACACTAACTTAGAGCTTTGTTGCAGATGGGGATTTGCAGATTCTGCCCTTAAGTCATAGTAGTTCAAAGGCTGGTTGGGTCTTATTGTGGTTGTAATGCTTAACATATACTTGAATAATTGGGTCATTTGATGTGTTGTTATAGTCTGATGTTTATTGTAATTCCAATTAGTTGGGGGCTTTGGGAGCTTATTGTCTGACTCAACCCCAATACTAGAGGTATGCTGTTCAAATGAAGTTGTCACATTTATAAAAATTTTGAAATTTTAAATGGTGAATATTTGGGGTTGAGTCTTATTATACTTTCATATATTGAAAAGATATATATATATATTTTAATTTTATCTTCGAGACGGTTTGCCTAAAAAGAGTATTACGAGAGTGAAAATATGAAGGAAAAAAAAAAGTAATTGATAAACTTTAAAATATGTACATCCTATTGCAACATTGATTAGTTTTTGTGTCAACCAATTTCTATCAATCTTCAAATAGTGGTAAAGAAAAAAAGAAAGAAAGAAGTAATGATATTGAGGTTCCATAATAATTATAACATTTATGTTTCAAATTTTAACAATTACAAAACACTAAAAGATACATTAATACTTAAAGTAGCATACTAACAAATGGAAAAGATTTGGTTCCAAACATGTTTAGTGCCAAACTCTGTCCTTAACAAAAACCTTATGAAGTAACTTACACGTGAAAAATAATTTAAAATAACACAACATCATTTATACCCTTAAATTAATAGAAACTATGGAATAGACCCTCTTTATTTTGAGACAAATGAAAATGGTCCTTTTTCCATTTGACATACTACATGATGTCTTGGTACCACTTTTTATTTAGTCATCATACGATGGAAGCCATGAATGTGGCTAGGACTCCTATTTTCAATCCATTAGTTCAGACATTCCATGTCAAGCCATAACTAGCTAGCTTTTGCTTAGTTATTTGATCAATTCGTGTTGCCATTGTAGGTGTAAGATGATTTTTCCAATCTCCAATGTTACCTTTCCTAAAATATATATTGTTTTTTAGCTCGAACGTGTTGACTTCATCTTTCTTAATTCCAACCTCCAATGTCATCGCTCCATTTTTATTCCCTCTAAATTGGACATGTTTTCAAAACTGCATAAATCTATAATCTTTTGTACCATACATTTATCTTCTTCCAAAGAGAAAGGATAACCAATAAATTGAGCCAATTTCTTTACCTAATATATAGTTTCATTCTTCAAATCTTCATACTTTATAAACAATATCCTCTCTGGTGATTCTAAACTTGCTTTCCAATACCCTAATAAATTATCCCAAAATGGACCACAAGCAGTTAATCCTTGACAAAAGCACTCAAATACATCCTCCTCAATAATTTCATTGGTTGGGAGTTCCTCCTTAGTATTCACCTTGTAATAAAAGTGATATAGAGACACAAATGTATCCTTTGGATCCCTGTATATAAACAATTTTACAACCAGAATTGATAACAGATTTTGGTAGGAAGTGTAGGGAATGTGTGTAGACACAAGTGGAACATCTAAACTCAATTTTGGTTGGCTTGAGCTAATTTGAAACTTAATAAAGGGTACACAATCATGTGACAGTCTTGTAAGTAAAAGGTTTGTAGTCTCGCTTTCACAGGATCGTGTCGTAATGGAAAAAGGCTCTAGCCAGAGCCTTAAGCCAAGTTGTGCCACATTTTAGAAAATTGCTCAAAATCACCTGGTTGGGTTGAGGCTTGAAATATTCTTGAGCCAACAATATTCCTGGTATATGGAAAAAAGGGTACCAAAAACCTTCATACTGGTAGTAATCCATTGACCAAGCATCCTTTTTTGTTGGGAAGGTTGACAATATCTATTTGAATTTATTATCGATTTCAAGATCAGACATATACTCTTCTTTCTCAATACTTTTTGGAGCAGAGTTCATTTTGGAAGAAGAGGATTCCACTGGTAGAAAATAAAACTAGCTTGATGCTGTGTAAGTGACATGTATGTATGAATATGGAAGAACACTATTATATATAGGAAAATTGCAAGGAGAGTTTATCATTTTAAGCCACTCATTTTGACTAATGGAAAACCTCTATTTTCTTTTTTCCTTTTTCATCTTCATCCTTTCACCCCAAATCTATATATTACAAAAGCTAAAGCGTAGCGTTTAATGCTGCTACTCTCACGTTGCGCCACATCAGCTGCCACGTCATTCTTTTTTTTTTTTTTTCTTTTTTTTAAAAAATATAATTTGTCCTACAATTTTAAAATGGTTTTTACAATTTTCAGCCCTATAAATACAGCCCACTACTTATTTATTTACTTCTACTATCACTCTATATTCAGCTTAAAGGAAGAAGAAAAAAAAAAAAAAAAAAACGTTGAAGCCTTTCAAGCTTTAGGGTTTTTTTTTTTTTTTTTTTTTTTTTCAATTTTCTTATAATTGTTTTTAACATTTATTTTTTTAATATTTACACTTCTTCAACCTTTCTCTCTCTCTTACCATTTCATCTTTCCACTACTTCTTCAATCTTTCTCCCTCCCTTACCTTTTCATCTCCCCACTACCCTCTACATTAATATCATTCTTCCTTTTTCTCTTCATCTTCCTTTATTTTTGTCTCTTCTTATTCACATCCTCTTACTATAAATTTGTCACTATCTCTTCTATTCTATGCATAGTTTTCCCTCACAAAAAAAAGGTTCCCTCTCTCTCTCTCTCTCTCTCTCTAAATTTTTTGGTGGATTTTTTTATTTTTCTTGCATCTCTACTTTAGGTTGATAATTTTTTATATTCTTTAAAACTCTATTTTGGGTTAATGCAATTTAGTTTTGTTTTTTAAATTGTTATTGTTGTTTTTTTATTTTTTTTTTATTTTTTTATTCTCTTTGATTGTTAAATGTTATCCTATTGCATTCTAAAGAATTGAATATATATATAGCATATAAAAATATAATATTATTCTATTACATTGCATGATTTGGATAATTTGGTATTTATTCTATTACATAGCATGATTTTTTATAGTGCTCAATTTAGATGTTAAACTATAAGATTTTACTAATTTTTGTTTATTTTCTAATCCTTTGTGGTGGACAAAGTACTCATAATAGTTATATTAGAAGTACTCTATAATGCCATTTATTTAAAGAAAAGCAAATGTTAGCCAAACGAAAATAATCGGATAGGTGACAAATTTTAACTTTTGCAATTTTATTTTTATTATTATTATTTTATAACAATGCATGTATAGAAATTTAATTCTTAGATTTTGCTAATAATTTTTTATTTGATAATATATTTTGTGCGGCCGAAATTATAATTTCTACAAATAAAATAACCTTAATAGATTATCAAAAACAAAATTTTATCCTAATATTGGTTTAATTAATCATTGTTAAGTTTTATTAATTTTTTTAGTTTACGTTTTTTTGGTGTTTTGGACTGTTCCTATATTACATTTATGATTGTTCCTATAATAAATAAAAATATAATTACGAAATACATTACTCATTATTAGATTAGTTTAAATTGTAATTTTTTTTAATAAAACTACCATAAAAATAATTATCACGCGCAACGCGCGGGTTCGCGGCTAGTAAACATAACATTAGAGCAAAGATAGGCTTCATGCTTGTCTGCCACAAGTATATACGTAAGCACATGATTGTTAGGAATGGTGAATGAAGCAAATTTTGATAGCCAAAATTGACCAGAGACAATTGGACAATGATACTAATAATTTCTCACCATCATTGTACTAGAGACAAGAAAGAGTCACAAATTTAGTTTTTTATTTCAACCATATAATAAATTAGAAAAAGTCTTGGTTGATAATGGGCTTGGGCCATTATTGACTTACCTATTGAAGGCCTATTCTACAGGGAACCATAACATATACAGGTATAAAATCTTTTTTATAGCTTATGTTAGAATTCTTTCTTAGTTGAAATTTTTATATAGAAGGAATAATGTTACACCAGCTATTTTGGTGGGTCGAATATTTATCATGTGCGAAAACAAATGGCTTTTCATGTTAAGTTGAACGACCAAATCAAAATTTTGGCAATTCAGATTTAGAGTTCTTGGAGTGATGGGAAAGGTGGTAATTGTAATAATTATAGTAAAGCATGGTATGAAAAAAAATAAAACTCATGCAACATTTGTGAACTAATATAAAAACTATGATCTACTAGGGAAAGAAAATAAAAAAAGAATCCTCTTAGTCATTTCTGTTGACAAATGCATATTAGTCTCAGGTGTAAAATTTCCTTGCTTGCAATAAAATGATACATTACACAACAAATCACTTTCTTTCTTTCATGAGCCATGTAAATGAGATTGATTCTTCCTGTAGCTTCTTAAATAGTCAAAAACCAACCAATATTCCTTCATGGTCTATCTACATAGTTACTCAAATTATCTATTATCTGATCGCATCTGCAAGCCCATCTGATAAAGCTTCCAAAGAACCTTTTGGCAAAAACTTCTACAATCAAGAATACTGGGCCAAGTATGTAGATTTGCTGCACAAATATTAGTATGGGATATCATTTTTAACAAGTGTAGGTATCTTTTAAAAACAGTTGTAGTTTTGATATTTTTCATCTCTCTCCTCTTTTTGTGTAGGTGTTAGAGTAGATGCCTCAAATAATTTCATCCTCGGATGCAAATATGGAGATCAGATTACAAAAGTTGTGTTTATGTAGTATGACCTTGTTAGTTTCAATTATTATCAATCCTAACTGGTCTTTAATACATTAGTAACTCTCGAAAGTTACTCTCACTTTACTAGAAACATGTAAATAGGTGTTGGGGTTTATATTACAGGTTATGAACAAATTTTGAATTGCTTTTGGTCTTGTTCCATGGCGGAGAATGGGTAATTATTTAAGTTTCATTGATATTATAGATTCTTTAACTTTAAACATGAAAACACAGTACTATCCATGATGATCCTTGCAGAAAGAAGAATAATTTGGTTGGAATTGGCTACATATTTCCTTCTTGGACATTCAGCTTTACCCACAAGCCACTTGGCTATTGCTATTTGTTGTATGGATCAAAAGGAAACATATTAAGATTGTGCAAATATCATAATTGTTCCTGACAGAATGATGCAATGAAAGTTGTAATTTCTTGACTGCATTCATCAACTTTTTATTGTTTTGTGGTCAAGGTTTCTTATTAACATTTTTTACCCAAATTTTTTTGACTTATTAGATGGAAATTATCATGTTGTGTTTCTTAAGTACAAACTATCTAAAACCTGGGATTGAATCTTCTCACCAGTTATAAGGGGAAAAAAAAAACCATTGGGAATGGGGTTACCGTGGAATAACCACTACAAAAAAATGGGGCTATCCCAGCGTTTTCAAAACCGCTGGGATAGCCCTAAAAAGCGCTGGGATAGGGTCAAAATTCCTATCCCGGCGTTTTTTTTTCCCGGCGCTTCAAACCGCTGGCTTTTGAGTGTGGGGATAGGGTCACGCGGACCTGTACCAGCGCTTTTCAAAAGCGCTGGGATAGGTCCCGGCGCTTTCAAACCCTGTTCCGGCGTTTTTACTTGTGTTGGGACAGCCTTTATGAAAATGTGAATATAACCTATATCAGCGTTTTTACTACTTGTGCCAGCGCTTTTGAAAGCGTCGGCATAGGTTGTACCTATGCCAGTGCTTCTAAAAGCGCTGGTATAGGTCATGGATGAATAAAATTTAAAAGGCCTATACCAGCGCTTTCAAAAGCGCTGGCATAGGCGGTACCTATTCCAGCGCTCTCAAAAGCGCTGGGATAGGTCATTTTTATAAAAAAAAAAATTTCCAAACCCTATTCCAGCGGTTTTCAAAGCGCTGGGATAGGTCATTTTTTTTTTTTTTAAAAAAAATTATATTTTTTGAGCACCTGTAATGTACCTACAATACATATTTTCCAATACCTATTTTATAGCAACGGTAATGAACCACAATTCATATTTTCCAATAGCAAATACAATAACACATTAAACCAAGAAACTAAATATATTTAATTACACCATATCTATAATTACATCCCAAATGTCTAGAATGTTATATATACACAAAATAAAACATCCCAAGTGTCTAGGATGTTATGAGGCGCACCTACACTACAATTTCACCATTGCACATTGAGTTCCAAAAATATAAGTCACAAAACAAACAATACTCCTAATAGAAAATACTCCACCTTTTCTCTCCAACAACCACCCACCACAGCATACTATATGTATTTACTTAGACAAAATACAAGAAATTGGCAACAAATTGAACAACAATATGTTAACATTCACAAAACAAACAACACTCCCAATATATTCCACCTTTTCTCTCCATGCAAGCCACCTGCTTGCTCCTAAACAACAACCCACCACATTATTTTACAATTTAAGGGAATTAAGAAGTAGATCTTACTCACCCTTTAGCAATTCCAGTGTTTGCCCACGGAAAGAAGAATGTAAACTTCAAACAAGCTGCCACTCCTGCAAAAGAGAAATGACCATTGCTCACTACTATGATAACTTAAATGACGTAAATTAATCCAACTAGCTTTTAACCTGCGCAATGCGCAAGACCATTTTATGTAGTAATGAGCTTACTTTCAATATAAACTTAGTTCTCATGCTTCCACTACATGCATTCAAACCTAAATAATGGTAGCATATTTAAACATATAGTATCCAATATCCCCTAAAATTTTTAAACATCTCTTCAAATCACTTCATGTGTACTTCCCTCATTCCAAATGCACCACATCAAACACAGTGGGACAATTGTGCAACAAAGCTACCCTTTCCTTTTCCAACCCACCCCTTTCCAACATTCCATAAGGCACAACATGGTTTTGGGCATGAAACAGAACGTGCAAAACAAAGCAAACACCAATAATCTCTATAATTTCAATAGAGAAATAAAAGCAAATCACTAATTTTAAGAAACAGAGAGAAATAAATTGTAATTTATTAAAAAACCTACCCAACCTAGGGTAAAGTTTCTATATGTCACACACAATTAATAGAACTTCAAACACACAAATTCATAATTATCAAATAATTGATGCTAAGATGAACACATGTCATTCCAATAATCCAAACTCATAGGGAATCCTAAAAACAAATGTGGATAAACATAAACTCACTTATGTATTTTCACCTTAATTAAATTGTAGTTCAAGCTTTCCAAAATTTTGTGATGGAAGAAGGGAAATTTATCATACAATTTCATAACACAAAAACCATTATATGAGACTTCTGTGTCTAACTTATAAGCAAAGACTAAAGAGTCCTAGGTTTAGTAGTAAACAGTTTAATGTTTTGTTTAGTTCAAATGGTTTTAAATACTTAAGTGAATATAATTCCAATAATATCATAGAAATAGAAGAAGTCCAATAATATTCTTCAAGAGATAGTTAATTTAAAATTTTGAACACAGATAGTAATTTGAAATTTTGAACACATATAGTATAAGCGTTCATTCATAAATTCTAAATAATTTAAACTATAAGCTTCAGCAATTCCTAATTGGAAAATATAATGGATCAAGTATTGTCATTATAAAAAAAAATTAAACTAAAATAACACAATGATGATAGTACAAGAGTGCTAAACTTTATTCAAGACGTATTATGCTGGCCATTATTGGTTTATAACTTTTATAAGTCACATGGCATTTATGTGACACACCTCTATTAATTATTGTTAATAGCATATGGATTAAAAAAAAAAGGTTTGTAATTAAACCAATCTTCTTTTTTTTGGTTAAATAATTTAACCAATCTTAAAGCACAAGGTATGTGATTAAAACAATAGAGGTGAGAGAGTAGTTGTTGAATTATAGTTCATGCAAGTTGAGTAGTGAAGATTTCAATGTAGGGGATTTGCTACTCACAGTCACTTTTGGGCTCCCCGAACCTCTATCTGAGGATTGTGCAAGACTCTCAATATCCAACACAACCGTTACTGTTTTATCTATGGCTGTAATGTCAGTCTGCAGAGTTAATCAAATATATGTATGTATTAGAGGTAAAAATAAATTGTCAATAAGAACTAGCTAGTAATCTGATACTCATATTGTCATGATTTATTCTATTCAACAACCAGTAGGTTACAAGTTCTCTATCTAAATCCTTGTCTATATCTTAAGAGAATAGCATATCAATTTTAACAAATTAAAAAACATAAAAACAAATTTTAAATCATTGTGGGAAAGGGAAGCTTTAGCCTGAACCCTCAACAGCTCATTATGAATCCAAAAGACAAGATAAGGCCACAACACACAAACACACATGCTAAAAAATTTCACCCCTTAATACAAATACTACAAACAAACCAACAAAACAAAATACGACATAGCATAATGTTGCTATAAATAAACTAGTAATTGAACATTAGTCTAAAACATTAATAAGGTACACATAATAGTTGTACAAAAGCAACTATTGGTAAATGTTCAGCAACAGTCATTCCATTTGAAACTATTCCATAAAGAAAGATACACATAAGCAAGTCAAATCTCATAACATAATGACTAAAATTATTGATCATGTGATACATAGTCATTCCACATTCTAGTTGCTATATTAGTTCGTAATATTGCTCCTCTTCTAGCGTCTGCATCACTATCATTTGTACTGTTTCTAGCTTCATTATGTATGTCACCATTCGAAATCTCTTGATCAACTTCTGCAATCAACCTTTCATCCGGATCAACTCCCATAAGATAGTTGTGCAATATACAACAAGCTAAGATAATCTCAATAACTGTATTAATTGGAAAAAAAGGTTCTGTCATTTCAGATATAATAGGAAATCGTTTCTTCAACACACTAAATGTCCTTTCAATAACATTGCGCAAAGAGGAATGTCGATGATTAAATATTTCGTCAGCATTTTCTGGGCCACGTGCTGAATACTCTTTTAAATGATGACGTACACCCCTATATGGCGTCATAAGTCCACTTCTCAGCATAAAGCCCGCATCTACTAGATAATATTTGTCTATTAAGAAAATAATTTATATAAGTAATTCACTATATATATAAGTAATTCTCTATATTTTTTATAAGTATACTTTGTATTTATAACTTAACATTAACTCTAGGGATTATAAGTTTGTCTTCCCTACTTAAAGCGTTTTTAATTATCCTCGAGTTAGAGGCAATCCCTTCCCATCCAGGTAAAACGCATGTAAACCTCATGTCAAAATCACATGCTACCAATACATTTTGAGTTATGTACTCTTTCCTCCCTCGATATCTAGGCGCATCTTTTGCTGACACTTTTACATGAATATGTGTCCCATCAATAGCCTCTACACAATCCTGGAACTAAAACAATCTATTAAATCAAGAAATTTTTATTCATATTAAAGCAATCCATATAGTTGCTTAAAAATATGTTTACCTTAAAGTATGGGTAAAATCTATGACTATTTTGTATTTGTTGGGGAACCTCTACCCCATTAGGTTGTAGAAGGAACTAATCTTCTAAGTAGATGATTGCTCTCAACACATTGTGAAAATGACGACTTATGGTCTCATTAGAACGATGGAAGAAAAAGGAAACCGTACGAATTCTCTTATTATGTGCTAAAATGTAAAGAAACTTGGCTACTTGCTCTTCAACAGAAGCATTCCTAATGTCTTTAGGATGGCCAGTTCCTCGAAGAATTTCACACAACTTAGAAAAAGGCATAAGGCCCCATTCGAATTATGTCTCTACATTTCCTACTGCATCTAAGTTCACTTAGTAGTTCTTGCCAAACATTTTCTCTTTCCGCACTACTTTCGGTAAGTACTCTATCCACATAACGTGGACTACAATATATGCCCATCATCCATATTCCATGCACCACATGTACAAGAAGTTGCAAAATTGCTACATCTCGTCTTCTCTGCCAATCAGTCAAAAGTTGCAAACCGAATTTGTTCAATTCATGAATATTCCTTAATTGATCTTGACAATTTTCCTCCCAACTCTTACTCAAATCTTCCGGTGGACTATTATCCCAATTGGTTGGATTATCCATCTACCAAATATCCATCACAAGTAAAAAATAATCTACACATTAGTCATAATAATTACTAATTAAAGCACCTTACCCTTGTTTTTTTGTTCTTATCATCCCAAACATAACTAGCAAAGAAATACTATAAAAAAAAAAAAAAAAAACTAATACACATAACTAATCATGTAAGAAATTATGTCAAGCTCAAGTTCTTAATCTGAGACAAATTATTGGTAGGGAATCTTAGCCAACCATGTATAGTATAGACAACAGACAAAGAACTCGTGTTGCTAATGTTATTGGAGTAAATTTCAACATTGAACCTCATTGGTACAATGTATAAGGAATAGTGGAAACTGTGGAGAGGGGTAAGTTTGTTGTTATCATTACACACAAACTTGGATGAAAATTAACATGGATTCTAACAATCACAACTAATACCAACAGGATTCAGCAAACTTCGGTGAAAATTAACATGGATTCAGCAAAACATAACCACTAATAAATGAAAACCTTACACCAACAGATTCTAACAATCACAACTAATACCAAACAATAAAATCTACCAACTATGAACACACACAGAGGTAGGCACACATGTAAACTAAAATGCTATGCTCTGTAAAGTGTAAACTATAATGCCCTATAATTTATTAAATACTAATAATTGAAAGAATAATTGATAATAGAAGTTACCAGTGGAGTAATGGATTGAACTGACTGAAAATTTGAAGGCAAAGAACAAGCACAGAGCCTCGACCATTGACCACCGAAGTCCGAAGCAGAGGCACAGAGAAGGCGAGAAGTAAAGGCAGAGAGTGAGAGTGAGAGGCACCGAATGGGTTTGCAAAAAATAAGAAATAGATAATAAAAATAGCACAATGGTGTGTGTATTAAAGGAAAAAGAATTAAAAAAAAATATAGGAGAAAGATTCTGGGAAGAACGGAATAAAAAAAAAAAAAAATCAAATAGCAAAAAAAGTGGAGAAGGTCATACCTGTCTCGGCTGGAGAGGAAATCAAAAGACCCCTTGGCTGGAGAAAAAAACAAATGGAAATTAATGAGGACATGGTAGATAAACGAATGAAAAAAAAAAAAAATTGAATGTCATACGAAACCAAAAAATCAAGAAGAAACAATAGATGAATGAGGAGTATAATGAGGACAAGAAACAATAGATCACGTTGAAAAAAAAAAAAAAAAAAAGAGAAGAGAACTTGGACCACGGTCTGCTGTGAAGGTAAGATGAGAAGAGGCAAAAAAGTGATAAGGATTTGTGGGCAAAAGTCATCAGGTGGGGTAGGTGAGAAAGTCATGAATGAGGTTAGTGGGAGAGGGCATTATGGTAAATGACAATTGAGAGCACTTTTCTCTCATAGCTTTTCCTCCCGATTTGGGAGGATGAGATTTGTGGGCCCGGGAGAGAATTTTCTCCCGGGTTTTCCATCCTCAATATTTTCCCCCCTTTGCCAAACAGTGGAAAACACTGTTTTTCACCCTATTTTCCTCCCTATGTTTTCCATCCTCCCTAAATTCACTCCAACCAAACACAGTGTAAGTCTTTTACTCTTTTTCTTCTCTCTCTTTCTCTCTATGGCACTTACCGTCTTTCCTTCATCTCCCCCCAAATCAGCTTTATCGTCCATCCTAGAATTGTTTGAGATTCTAGTCCAGAGTTTTGGCGATTGTTTATCCAACACTTTAGTGCCTTGTTTACAATCAAATTTCCTAGACAATAGGTCCTGCACCAATGATTTTGATTTTGTATTTGAAATTTTGTTTAGGAAGTGCTTCAGGTTGTTGATAAAAAAAAAAAAAAAATGAAAGAAAAGAATGAGAGTTGTGAGGGTTTATTACTTTATTTTTTTTAATTTTTTACAATTCCATAGTTGAGCTACAAAACTTTATGCGAGAGTTTTGAGTTTTGTCTGTAGGTTGTGGTTTAAAAAAAAATTATCAAGAAATAGTTGTTATTCTAATGTCTATTAATTAATTTTTTAACTTATACTCCATTGTTTTTCAACCAATAACCCTATAACTAGCTTCCAGGTAATGCTCCCACCCAGTGTTAATTAATGGAATATTGTTCTCATCCCAATTGGGTGGTTTGATCTTAAAATGTTATAAGCAAATAAATCATTGTTGTTAAATAAACTAAATTAGTTTTCCTTGCAGGCGCAGATTGGTACTCGTAGGAATTAAATTAGAATTTCATCTTAGGGACTAATGAACTCTTTTCTTTTTCTTTTTTTAATTTTTACCATTTTAGATTCAAAGCTAAATTAATACATATATAAAAATCCAAATTAGCTTATATTTTGTATTAAATAAAATATGAATAAAAGAAAACACAAACAATATATTTCCACTAAATCTAAATCTTGAATATCATTTATGATTGATCCTTCAATAAATTTCACAAAAATTTCATTTTTGATAAAAAAATTATATATCCGGTTAGAAAATCATAGCTAATTGGTTTTGCCATAATCGAAAAATCAAATAAATTTTATATTTATTATTCCACTATTTCAAATATTCTTCTAACAAAAAAAAAAAAAATAGTGTTGCCAATTATAAATTTAAAATATAATAAAAACACCTAATTGCGTAAACAAATTAAAGTTCTTAATTACTCTGGTTTTGCCATAATTTAAAAATCAAATAA
This sequence comes from Quercus tomentella, assembly GCA_028535165.1. Taxonomy (NCBI): domain Eukaryota; kingdom Viridiplantae; phylum Streptophyta; class Magnoliopsida; order Fagales; family Fagaceae; genus Quercus; species Quercus tomentella. Next base: position 5,688,430 of record JAPQVY010000023.1, read on the forward strand.
ATTTTATATTTATTATTCTACTATCTCATATATTCTTCTAACCAAAAAAAAAAAAAAAAAATTATTGTTGCCAATTATAAATTTAAAAAATAATAAAATAATAAAAAAACCACCTAATTATTGCGTAAGCAAAAGTTCTTAATTACTTAACCTCAGTCGCTCAACATCATGTTATATAACAAGTTCAATATTCTTCTAACATATTTTCTAATAAGAAAAAATTCAAATAAATTGTTAAGCTGGAGCCAAATAGTAACATGGCAGTACCAAAGTTCCAAACAATTAGCTCTAAATCCCAAACAACACATAGTAGAAGCGTCACACATAGTCATTTGGATTAAAAATACATCAAAACAGATAGTCGTTTGAATTTGAGGACAAAGAAAAAGAAAAGAAAAAAAATCTAGACAAGTTAGTACTAGTTGCGGTTAGGGATTTGTTACATACAACAGGGTTTTTGTTTTGTATAGGGCCAGAAGAATGGATCAAATGACCATTTTATCTCTCGAGGTTTTGGGCAACCTTTCAATTTTTTGGGGGGTACATACATTTTTACCAAAACTTTAAAATCTTAATAAATATCTACACACCTTAATTTTAAAATAATTTTTTTAAAATAATAGGGGGCCTTGGTCCATCCATGAATACCCAAACTACTGCCACCCAAGCTACTAATCACTCCAATAAGTAAAATTGAGATATCTCCACATCCACCTAATGTCAAAACAAAAGTGACTAAAGAGTTGCTATAGTAGTAATAGTAGTATAAGTGGGGAAAAAAAATTATAAAACTACCTAGGTAATATCTCACGAAAGGTAATCCTTGTGTCAAAAAAAAAAAAACGAAAGGTAATCCTTGAAGTCTACCATGAACCACCATCACTCCCTTGATCGTCGTTAAGTGACAAATCTGTAGGAGTGTTACTGCAGATCCTTCCTCCTCACTTGATGTCCCTACATCAAACACCCCGGGTTGAAAAGGACTTGTCCTTGAGTTCGAGCGTTTGTCTTTTTCACCATGATAGGCCTGCAAATCTAAAACATTGAAGATAGTTAAAACATTCATGTCCCAGGCAACTCGATAATGTAGGCATTCTCTCCAATATGTTCCAAGACAGGGAATGGTCCATCAGCTCGATCATGTAATTTGACATGCTTTCCTCTGGGGAACTGCTCCTTCCGCATATTGATCCACAGAAGATCTCCTTGCTTAAACTCCACATGCCTTCGATGCTTGTCAACCACTTTCTTGTATTGTTTATCACTTTGTTCTAGCTTCTTACGGACTTGCTTATGTATCTTCTTAATGTGTTCTGCCATGTGCATGTGCGTCTCCGCTAAATCGATCCAAAGTGGGTATAGGAACCAAATCCAATGGACTATTTGGATTCAGACCATAAACAGCTTCAAAAGGACTCATACCAATGGCCTTAAGCTTTGATCGATTATAAGCAAACTCAGCTTGTGGCAGAATTTCACACCAATTAGCTTTATTCTTCCCTACCAAAAACCTCAAGAGATTTCCCAAACAACGATTGGTTACTTCCGTTTTCCCATCAGTCTATGGGTAGTGAAAGCTGCTAAATTATAGCTTAGTTCCTATCACCCACCACAAGGTCAGCCAAAAATGCCCAACAAACTTTGGGCCTCGGTCAGAAGTAGTAGTTTTGGAAATGCCATGCAACATGACAATCTCCTGAAAATATAAGTTCTTCACATGACTAGCATCTAAAGTCTTACTGTAGGATATAAAATGAGCCATTTTTGAAAAGCAACCACAAGTATTGAGTCATGCCCATACCTGGTTTTAGGAAGGCCCAACACAAAGTCCATGCTAACTTCCTCCGATGGAGCAGTTGGCTCAAGATACGGTGTGCAAAGATTTGTGTTTTGAGCAGTGGCGACTCCAGGAAATATTTTCAGGGTGTTCCTCAACAATCATAAATTACACAATCTAATAAAAAGAAAATTTTATATATTGACAACAACAACAATCAAAATAAGATATTGGGTAATCATCACTATGTAAAACAGGTTGACAAGGGCCTTTTGTTAAATACTATCTTCTTATTTCATCATGATGATTAGGATGATAAGATGATATTTTTTCTTGTAACCTAGGATCTGAAGGAAGATTCTCTAAGTTAAAGTCAACACGAATTCGCTTAGAAGATGAAGATGAATCTTGCGCAGAAGCTGAATCTTGGGTATGTGGTTTTCTTATCAAATATTTGTCCATAATTCTAGCAAAAGAATAAACAATAAACTATAAGTTTATTTGAAATATTAATAAAATTATTAATTATTGTTGTTTAGTTGTTTCATTAATTTGTTTGTCTTTTATAAACTATAATTTGTTATATTATTGTTTCATTAATTATAAAATTATTAATTATTATTTAGCCTAACATAATTTAATTTATTTGTCTTTTATAATGTATTGGTTAATTATACTGTTTTAATTATTGTTGTTTAGCGTAACAATAAACTATATTACTTTAATTTGTTTGTTATTAATTATATTGCTTTAATTTGTTATATTGTTTAGTCTTTTGTGCACATTACACTAAAAGAGCCAAACATTATACATCCCATGTACAACATAATAATTAAAGCAGTGCAGCACATTACATTACACTGCTTTAATTATTATTTACTACCCGGCCCCATGTGCCCATCAGCCCATCTACCCCCCACCCCGCTCAACAGACAAGCACAAGCCGTTCCCCAATCACAACCTGCCAATCAGAAAATTTCACAATCACAATACGCATTATACTAAAAATAATCAATATCTCACCAACACACAATGAGTCACTGACCAACAACAAGTCAGCAACGGATAAGATAAAGCCAAGATAAAGCCAAAAAACAGGCAAAAAGCAAAATAAAGTTAAAGAGTAAAGATTGGTTCTCAAAAAAAAAAAAAAAAAAAAGAGAGCAAAGATTCGGCAGCCAATCAGAGTCTTACAGTTCAAGAGAGAGAGAGAGAGTTACTAAGTTACTTAGACTAGAATAAAGAGAGAGAGAGACATCAGACATTCATATTTTTCATTTTAGAGAGAGAGAGAGAGAGAGAGAGAGAGAGAGAGAGAGAGAGAGAGAGAGAGAGAGAGAGAGAGAGTGAGAGACTGAGAGAGAGTCAGAGAGAAAAAGAGAGAGAAATACCTTGAGGCCGAGCACTGGAGCAGCCGAGACCGATCTGCGATCTACGATCTGCGACGAGGCCCTCGCGACGAGCGACGACGAGGGGCAAGCGACGAGCGATGACGAGGGGCAGACGAGCGACGACGACTAGACGAGGACGACAAGCGACGGAGCGAGCTGTGCCTGCGAGCGATGTGACCGTCTCATCGTGGGTTTGGTTTGCACTAGGTTTGGGGTTTGGTTTTCTCTGTATTGGGTTTTTTTTTTTTTTTTTTTGATAAACAAATCTGTATTGCAGTATTGGGTAATGGGGTTTGGTTTGCTTTTGCTCTATATAGATTGTATTTGGTTTTCTCTGCCAACGACGTGACCGTGGATTGATTTTTGATTTGCTCTGTACTGGTTTTTTTTTTTTTTTTTGGGTGAGAATCCATGGGTTTGCTACCTCCGTATTATGTTGGGCTTGGCTTGTCGTGGGCAGTGGGCTTGGCTCTGTTACCAATTTTTTTTTTTTTTTTTTTCAGATTTTAGTTCAATTTTTTTTTTTGGTTTTTTTTTGGCTTGAAAGTAGAACAGATAATTTTTTTTTTTTTTTTTAATTCGAGGGTGTTCCTAATATGGATTAAATATAAATTTTTTTTTTTTAAATTTTTTTTCAGGTCAGGGTGTTCCTGGGAACACCCTGACCTGTTCGTGGCGCCGCCACTGGTTTTGAGAATGACTTTTCACGGTATGAAACTTTCTGCACCACTAAATGTATCGCGCCACATCCCTGTACAACTTAGGTCAATGGAACATTTCTTCTACTAAGGCAAAAGTCTTGTCAAATCAAAGTGTCCACCCAAACCTCCTTCATGCCTCTCCTCAATGATAGTTTGTCATAGTGAACATTTGGGTACACAGAGTCTGGTACCTTTGAACAAATACTCATCTTGTAGCAGAAAGCCACCTTTTGAAATTTGTTTACGCTCAAACCATATGTCACAGAACTTATCATCCTTCTCAAACAAATCCTTTAAGAGCTTAAACCCAAAAAATTTGACATACATAGAAGACAACAAAAGGGTTCTCCTACTCAAAACATTTGCCACCCTATTTTAAGTACTTGCCTTATGTCGTATGATAAAGTTGAACTCTTGTAGTTCTTCCACCTAAGCAGCATGTCTTGAGTTCAACTTTTTTCGGCCATTGATGTGCTTCAATGCTTCATGATCCGAGTAGAGAACAAACTCCTTATACTTCAAGTATTGATCCACTCTCATAAAGCTCGAATGACTTTATAGAATTTGACATCATATGCAGAGTACCTCCGTTTTATGTCATTGAGTTTTTCAAAAAAAGGCAATATACCTTCTTTCTTGACTCAACACAACACCTACACCAACACGAGAAGCATCACGATCTACCTCAAATGCTTTACCAAAATGAGGTAGTGCTAGAACTAGGGCTTCTGTCATGGCTTTCTTCAACTGTTGGAGACTTGATTCTGCCGCATTAGACCTTGTAAATACCACAAACTTCAAACAATCTGTGATAGGAGCAACAATTAATTGTACAAAAGTTACAAATAAACCTCTGATAAAATGATGCTAATCCATGGAAGCTCCTTACATCATGGATGGATTGTGGTCTTGGCCAATCTACAATAGCCTGTACCTTTTCAGTGTCAACCTTGATAGCTTCTGCATAAATAACATAACCCAAGAACACCAAGCTGTCAGTCATGAACTCGCACTTCTTCAAATTAGCAACTTCTGCTCCCTTAGTGTCTTAAAAACTTGTCTCAAGTGCTCATAGTGTTCCTTTGATTCTTACTATAGATGAGAATGTCGTCGAAGTATATCACCACAAACTTTCCAATAAATGGACGAAACACCTGATTTGTCAATCGCATAAATGTGCTTGGAGTGTCCATCAACCCAAATGGCATGACTAACCATTTATACACCCCGTCACGTGTTTTAAACGCAGTCTTCCATTCATCTCAAGACAGATTTGTATTTGGTGGCAGGGACGGAGTCAGGACTTGGAGTTAGAGGGGCGACTCTGCTGCTAGCTGTGTGCGGTGGCTCCAGTTTTTGAGTCTACTGCTTTACTACTAAGGATTTTTGTTTAAAATTTTTTTAATGGCCAAATTGTTTGTTCGGGGTAAAATAGATTGATTGGGCTTAATTTTTTTTTTTTTTTTATTATTGGTAATTTTTGTTGTTGGGCTAATTTTTTTGGGCTTGTATATTTTGTTTTAGATTTAATCTATTAATTTTTTATGTCCTTTAAAAGGTGACAAATGCTAAAACTACAAAAAAAATTTACAAATTGCTAATATGGTGAGTAGTTATTGATAAGTAAAAAGTGATGCAAGTATACGGACCAATAAGAATTTGCTACATCAATAATTTGTAAAAATGTTTGTACCATCATATATTTACATGTTTAGCATTCTAGCTGCTGAGCTACTTTGGATCTCACATGCTAAATTTTCCTTACATTTGGCATATACCATACTAATTGTGAATGCTCTAATGATGCTCGCATGGTTACTTGTTTAGAAAATGACAAAAGATAAATTCAAATAATAAAATGAAAAAAGAGTGAAGAGCGACAGCCCTATTTTTGTCTTTTACTATTTTTTTTCCTTGAATAACAACCTTATCTTGTTTATAAGGGCACAAGAAACATTTTATAAAGACTTTGGTGTAAAATGTGATACTATAATAATTCTATTTAGATCTCCGAAATCTTTGAATTCGATTAAAGTGGTAATTAAAAACTAAAATGAACAGATTTCGGGGGACTAAAAATTTATTTTTAATATTTAATACAATGGTGTGTTAGGCTGTCAGTCACCAAAATTTTGAGAGAGAATACAAAATTCTTCCCAATTGATTAAAGAGAATGTTAAGAGCATCAGCATTTGGCTTCTCAAATGCCAAATTGTAAAATACATTTGGCATTTGGGCCCAAATTGCTCCAGCAACTGGATTGCTATTAATGCCGAATGCCAAATTTTTTGGCATAGCACTACAGTGCGATCTTATATGTGAGATTGCACTGTAGCGCTATGCCATCCAACAAATAATGTATTTTAATAGCGCTACAGTCCCCTCTCTCTATTTTTGCTCTTTCATCCCCTCACAGTCCATTCAAGCCCCTCTCAAGCGAAGCTCCGTCGGTCTCTCAAATCAAATCTCAAATGAAGCTTCGTCGGAAATCTCAAGGGTTCTCAAACGTTTGTGAGTTCGGAAATCTCAAGCCAGTCCGTTCAAGCCCCATTTAACTTTTCACTCCATCTCACGCTCAACCTCTCTCATGCTCAGCCTCTCTCACGCAGCAACAAGGATGCCACAAGGTTGAGATCAGTGTGTGGTTTCGGTGTTTGGGCTTGATTTGTGATTTGATCGGCGTGGTTGTTAAACAGAAATAAAGAGAGAGAGAATAAATAATGTGTTGTATTGTAAATGATGGTAATTGTGGGATATATTATTTCATTGTATAGAAATATTATTTTAATGAGTAGAATAGGAAAATAAAAGTTGGGATGCTGGGTGTATTGTAAAATGGTATGGTATAATTGATAAAATAGCTTTTTAGGATGGTAAAATAAGATGAGATATGAAATCTGGATGTGGATGCTCTAACGTCAGAGCTTAGTTTGCTTCTCATGGGTTACATTGACAAGTCACCTATACACCCACCATTTATATAAAAAAACCATGATGCAGCACTTAAGCATTTTCTGACAAAATTTTACTCCAAATATGCATGTTTAAAACTTTAGATTTTAACCTCCAATAAGAACATAACATACATTCTTATTATGTGCAATTCAGACGACTTATTTGGTTAGTTCAATTAAGTGACATACATGACATCTTCTTGCTAGGAATTGAAGTTTGTTTTGTTTATTTTTTTATTTTTTATTTAAGAAGAAGTTTAGTGCATTTTATTAAGTATGGCTGTTCAAATCAGTTTGAAATATAGATGATTCAACGCTTGATGACACATCTTCCATCTAAACTAACAAATATGGAGTCAAAATTGCTCGCCTAAGGAGTGAATGAGCAACAGTATTACAATACATGAGAAAATTTAATATCCGTAAAAACATATGCAAGGTACTAGCCATCTTTGGCAATATGGCCAAACTTAACTGCTATCACTCTCCAAAAGCTTTTATGAGGATCTTAGAATCTCCTTCCAAAATATCCTGATCAATACCTATCTCCATAGCAAATTCAAGAGCTCGTCTTGCTGTCAAAGCCTCCACCTCAATGATTGTGTAAGGAGGAGGAATCTATTGGGACAAGGAAGCCATGACCAAACCTGCTTCATTCCTTATTACCACCTCACTCCTGCACTGTTTTCCTTTTCAAATACATCTCCATCAAAATTAATCTTATAGCAAGACATTTCTGGAAATCGAAACCTAGTGAGCCAAAATTTTTCCACCCATTTTTTAGTTTTGCACCATCATATGAACCAATTTGGGATTATTGTTGCTTTTCCCAAACAAAAAACAAGTACCAATCCACGAGATGCTCCTAAAATAAAATATAAAAAAAATACCAACCCAACGACCTTGGAAAGGATCTGTTAGAAACTCACTCAAGAATAAATTTTCAAACTTGAGAATTGAGATACGATCATACTATTTTTGAGTCTTTGACAAGCACAACTATCATTCTGAACAAATGGTGCTCAACTATCATACTATTTTGAAAAGGAAATCAATTTTTAAATTTCCACACTTTTTTTATTTTATATATATATATATATATTAATTAAATTTCCACGCTCATGTCCCTTAAACAGTAACCAATTGCATATATAATGAATGGTTTTTAAACCTCACTTTATCCCCATATACAATTTTTTTAACACAATTTTTTTCTAAATATTTTTCCAATTTCAACAAATAAGTCTGTAAAAAACAAAACAAAAAAAAAAAAAAAAAAAAAATCCAAACACATAAGGAATTCTCCACCAATGATACCCTAGACAACCGCATCACTGGATCCTTTGTTGGACACTGTTTATTCTCCACATAAGACCAACGCTTAGCTCCTCCCATTTGATCAAAATCAAATGCTTGTGGCTTTGGTCAATGAAATGAACGTGGCTGATGAACCCAACAACGACGTCCCAGCCTCAATCGTAAACGTGTCATAACGGAGGAAAAGCTCCACCAACATTACCCTAGACAACAACACCACCAAATCCTTCGCCGGACACTGCTTATTCTCCACCGTAGGATCATCAATCTCCCTTCCATTAGACCAATAAACATATTTCAAAAGCTTCTCTCCCTCACCCACAAACCTATGGCCCACAAACTCCTCAGGATCCTCAAAAACCTTTGGATCTTTAGTAGCGAACGGTTGATAACCAAAGATCATTTCCCCCTTCTTGATCTCAAAAGCCGCATCATGGCTGTGGACCACCAAATCCTCCTTTGCCTTAGTGTACTGGAACGCAACTGGAGGCTCAATCCTAAGTGCTTCATAAACCACTGACTTAGTTAAAGTCATCTTCTCCAACGCAGAGAAAGTGACCCCACCTTCAGCTCTAACAATGGTCCTGATCTCATCACACAACTCACGGTGTAACTTCTCTCCTACTAAGCCAACCCACTTGATCAAAGCAGGATGAAGCAAAGTTTTCAATCCACCATAGGTGTTGAAACCAGCCATGAACACTAAATTATGACAAGCTTCATTTCTTTTAATTCCACTTTGCTCAGCTTCGTCCAAAATCGAAGCCATGGACCCATAAAAAGCATTATAAAGCTTATTATAGTCAGATTTAACAAGAAAAGCTGGTAATGGGAATGTATGGAGTAGTACATCTTCGAAAAAGTTCAACAACTTCGGTAACCCTAGTGTTATCAATGGTGCAAGTTGAAAAAACAACCATTTATCGGACATTGTCGAACCCTTTGATCCAAGGCGTGTATCTAAAGGGTTTTGATCACAAAAGAGCCTAAACACAAAGTCGAAAGACATTTTGTCACTAATGGTGTTGAAGTATACTTTGCCTTTGTCAGAGAATTGGTCTTCAAGGTTGACGAAAAGTTCAGACAAGCAGTTTCTGAAAAGTGGGATGAATTTATCTTGAAGAGAAGCGAGAATAGAGAAAATCAAGCGCTTGAGAAGGGCATGTTTGGGTTCAGAAGGGTCAAGATAAGCACAAACACGGTAACCACCGGTGAGAGCTGTGGAAGGCATGTAAGTGCCGACAAAAACGTTTAGTTTTTGGACTTTGGAAGTGTCAAAGAGGATGGGAAAGCTTATAGCATCAAGGAGAGCAATGACATTAGAGTTGGAGGATATGAATGGTCCTGGAGGCATGTTGGTTCGGAAGACAGTGGATTGGTGTTCTTGAATTCGGGTTTGGAAGAAGGTGTCTTTTCCTTGGTGGTAAAAGTAGTCAAGGCGATCTTTGATGGGACCAAAAAAGGGTTTGCCATAGTTGCCTGGGATTGGCTTTAAAGGGAGGTCTGTTGGGGGAGAGTCATCACTGGAAGAGGATTGGAGTTTGGAAGGAGATGAGGAAGACTTTGAAGACATTGTTAGGGGATTTGGGAATGAAGAATTTGTTGGTTTTGGGTAGGAGCATGTCTGGTCTTATAGATGTACTTGGGCTAACTAGTTCTATTGGCTGATGTTGAAAGGTATAACATGTGTTCTCACCGAGCGCTTTGACTACAAATCCTCGGTAGTATTTACGCATGCTATTTGAATATTCCACGAAAATGGCTAATAAGGGAGTGTTTGGTATATGTATTTGAAAATATGTGTTTTATTATTTGAAAACATGTATGAAAATAAGTGTGGGTGGAAAAATATGTAGAAATACGTGTAATGTTGTTTAAAAACTGAAAACATATGTTTAAACATATCTACCAAACAGCCCTAATATCAACTTTTTTGTTTTTGTTTTTTTTTGTTTTTGTTTTTGAAAAGAATGCTGGAAAGCTTTCATTAAACAGGATTAAGACCCAAAACAATTTCATCATCTAGGATTTGAGAAGCAATGATAGGGGGAGTGTCTTCCACCCAAATAATACAGTCAGATATGTGCTTGGCATATTTAGTCATTTGGTGAGTTGCCTTGTTCCCTTCCCTGCAAGTGAAAGAAGACTTCCATGCTCTGAACTTGGGCTCCCATGATTTTATACCAGCAATTAGTTGATGGACTTGGATTGGGCCTGGATCATGGGCTGTCATGACAGTTTGGGAGTCCCCTTCAAGCAGGGACTGAGCCAGGACTTGGAGTTAGGGGGGGCAGAAGTATAAACCAAAAAAAAAAAAAAAATTGAAACTCCAAATAAACATTCATTTAATAAACCATCAACAAAGAAATATACACAAAATTATTGTTTTTTAAGATATTACAATGTAGTTATTTATGAAAATTGAACTCGTCATCTTTTTAAATCTTTGAAATCATCTATGATTAAATCTGTACTAATTGTCGCAGCAATGTCCCTTTCAATGAATAACATCATAGCGTTTGACAAAAACTCATCTTCCATTTTGTTGTGAAGGTCAGTTTTGCTGAATGTGCTCGCTCTGTAGTTGCAATAGAAACGGAAAGAGTAAGCACAAGCTTGACCACTCTATAAATAAGCGGATAGTATTCTGATTTTCTAGTTCTCACCATCCATTGGCACAATTCAGAAATATTTTTCAAATTCTTGAACCCTGAATGTTGAACTACATCATACTTATAAAGATTAAGTTCATTTTTCAAATCATTCTTTTCATCATATGTGAAGTCTATTGGATAAAAATTATCTACCAATGAACAAATATCACTGACTCGAAAAGATTCATATACCTCTCGAGGGTCTAGAGCTGAGCTAAGCATAAGTAACTCCATGGCATGCTCACTAAACCGATGATTTAGTTCCTGTAATTGAGAATCTATTCCTGCATTAAAAATATCTACTTTATAATAATGCTCATTTCTAAAGTCCTCTTGTTGATGATGAGATCGACCAAATCTTGCAACATAACGAACATTCATATCAGGGATATCTAAACCACGTTCCTTACAAAATGATATCACAATAGCTAGTAAGTCATCCCATTTCTCATCTCTAAATTGTTGAATAAGTTTTTTAGTGGATGAAACTAAATGCATAGCATTTAAAATGTCTTGCGATTGGTTTTGCAAAGCTTGACAAAGTTTATTCGTGATCCCCATAGTTTCGTTAACAAAATGCAAGATGAAGACAAATTCAAATGAAATTAGTACCTCATAAGCGGACTCTGCTTCTACTTTTTGTGAAGAATTTCCTTCATCCATAATTTTCAGTAGAACTTCACATGTTGGACTAAACAACTTTATCAAGTTAGAAACCGATTTATAATGCGAACCCCAACGGGTATCTCCAGGTCGCTGTAAAGTGACCATCTGATTAAGTCCTTTCCCAGTCTCAAGCTCTTCAATATCAATCAAATATGCAATGTCAGAAGCTCTAGCAATTTTTAATTGCTCAATACGTTTGCATGAAGCACGAATATTATTGATAACCAAAATAAATTTATTGAAAAATCTATTAAGAGGGACAACTGCTTTTGATGCTCCTACTAATGCCAATTGTAAGCGATGTGCAAAACAATGAATGTAGTAAGCATATGGACAATCATTCAAAATCAAAGCTTGTAATCCATTCCACTCACCCCGCATGTTGCTTGCACCATCATATCCTTGTCCCCAAATATTTTGGATATCTAAGCAATAATTAGAGAACAAATAATATATCTCATTTTTAAGGGTTACAGTTGCAGTGTCAACAATATGAACAATCCCATAAAATCGTTCTCGCACAAAGCCATTTGTATTAACATATCTTAAAACCACAGCCATTTGCTCTTTCATGGACTCATCACGAGCTTCATCAACCAATATGCAAAACTTTGCATCTCCAATTTCTTCCCTAATTTCCTTCTTTACTTTGGTTGAAATAACATGTAGAATTTCTTTTTGAATCTGAGGTGATGTGTAGGTGGCATTTTTTGGAGCTTTTGTCATTATTTCAACAATATTATTATTATAGCCCACCATCAAATCCAATGTTGTAAGAAAGTTTCCCCAATTGGTTGAAGTAGAGCTTTCATCTCGACCTCTAAAAGCAATAGCTTGCAAGGCAAGATGTCGAACAATATCAATTGAAGCCTTCAATCGTACTCGATTATTTGCAATTTGTTCTGAAGTGAAATTGCTCACTACCCTGTCTATGTGTTGAGATTGGTTCATCAAATCTAGACACGCTTTATGGGCAATTCTATGAGTGGAGTTAAGATCTTTCCCCATATGAAGACTAAAAGAACAACTTTCACCATTTCTAACTTTCTTCCAACTCTTAAATCCGTTAACTGTGAATGCATTTTGTCCTTCATGCCCAGTTGGCTTATGAAAGAGAAAGCATGGTAGACAAAAAGCGGCATCTTTTTTAGGAGAATATTCAAGCGATGATTTAAAGCAATCATCTTCATACTAAGAACCTTGAAAGCTTCGACCCTTCTCAGATTTTTAAATTTTTTTAAAACGAGGCTAGTATGGACCCAACTTAATGTAACGTCGCCGGATCTCATCTCGTTGATTAACATGATAAGTATATATTTGTCTATGCAATCCAGGATCAAGTTCTAATTGCAACGAACTCATATCAACTTTTTGAAATTTTGTTTGAGAATTTTCCTCAATAGGGACATTAAGATTTTCCTCAACAGGTTCATCAGGATTTTCCTCAATTGGGACGTCGAGATTTTCCTCAATTGGGACATCAGGATTTTCCTCAACATTAGTGATTGGCAATGTTACACCATTAGTATTAGCTTCTAAATCATTTGAAACTTTTCTTTTGAAAAAATCAAATATAGTAGTTGACTTTTTCATAATCTACAAATAAAATATAATTTATAATTATTATGTTATTATATGATCAATAATCTACAATCATTACACACAATAGACAAACACTATGCACAAAACATTCAACAACTAACTAATAAATTTTAAAGTTACAAATAATCTCTTTAATAATTTATCCAACTTTAATGTTTTAAAAGACACTAACTAATAGACAAAAACTCTAAACACAAAACTACAAAAAAAAAATCATAAAACATCACAAGCTATTCACTATTGCTAAAGACAAAACTACAAAAAAGAAAATTACAAAACATCAATTGCAAGTGTTGACTGTTGCGTGTGGTTCAGTGGTTTTGTGTTTGTCTTTATCAGATGCAACTTTTTCATTTATAAAAGAATATAAAGTATGGGCTAAAGAGTAAAGAAAAAGATGGGTCTTGGATGATATTTTTACCTCTTTTTTAACTCTTTCTCTACTCTTTGAGTCTCAGCCTCTTAGGTCTTTCCATCCCACTCCCAGCCCCTTGAAAGCTACAACCCTTCTCAGATTTTTAAAAAATTTTAAAACGAGATTGGTATGGACCCAACTTAATGTAAAGTCGCCGGATCTCATCTCGTTGATCAACATGATAAGTATATATTTGTCTACGCAATCTAGGATCAAGTTCTAATTGCAACAAACTCATATCAACTTTTTGAAATTTTGATTGAGAATTTTCGTCAATAGGGACATCAAGATTTTCCTCAACAGGTTCATCAGGATTTTTCTCAATTGGGACATCGGGATTTTCCTCAACATTAGTGGTTGGCAATGTTGCACCACTAGTATTAGCTTCTAAATCATTTGAAACTTTTCTTTTGAAAAAATCAAATATGGTAGTTGACTTTTTCATAATCTACAAATAAAATATAATTTAAAATTATTATGTTATTATATGGTCAATAATCTACAATCATTACACACAATAGACAAACACTATGCACACAAATATTCAACAACTAACTAATAAATTTTAAAGTTACAAATAATCTCTTTAATTATTTATCCAACTTTAATGTTTTAAAAGACACTAACTAATAGACAAAAACACTAAACAAAAAACTACAAAAAAAAAATATCATAAAACATCACAAGCTATTCACTATTGCTAAAGACAAAACTACAAAAAAGAAAATTACAAAACATCAATGGCAAGTGTTGACTGTTGCGTGTGGTTCAGTGGTTTTGTGTTTGTCTTTATCAGATGCAACTTTTTCATTTATAAAAGAATATAAAGTATGGGCTAAAGAGTAAAGAAAAAGATGGGTCTTGGATGATATTTTTACCACTTTTTTAACTCTTTCTCTAGTCTTTGAGTCTCAACCTCTCAGGTCTCTCCGTCCCACTGCCAGCCTCAGTCTCCCAGGCCCTAGCGTGACAGGCTGACAGCATCCGTGACTGGTTGTGGCTGACTCCCTGCGCTTAGCTAGTTGATTAGTTGCTCTGTAGCTATGTCTGCCGAATTCCTCTCCACTGTTTCAGCCGTAAGTTAGGTTTTCCTCCTTTTTTTTTTTTTTTTTTTTTTTTTTTTTTTTTTTTTTTTTTTTTTGGAATAGCTTAGAAATCCCCTTCTTTTATATGTGTGAGGTAAGTTGGGTGTTTCCTACTTCTAGGCTAGGTAGATGTCTAATTAGAACCGGCTTGATTTTTTTTTTTTTTTTTGCTTGTGTTTGTTTTGGGGTGTTGTTTGGGCTTAATTTTTGTTATTGGGCTAATATTTTTTTTATAGCATTTAAAAATATCAATAATATTGTTAAGGGGGCAAAGTGTAATTTTATTGAAACAAATTGCTAAAAATAATATATTATATATATACTAAATTTTTTTTTGAAAATCTGGGGGGGGCCACTGCCCCCCAAGTCGAAGAATAGCTCCGTCTCTGTTTGGTGGTACTCGCTTCGGAGATCAATTTTGGAGAAGATCTTCGAATTGAACCCGAAAGATGATCCAACATATCATTCAAACGAGGAATTGGAAAGCTATATTGGACTGTAATCTTGTTAATATTGCGGCTATCTATACACATCCGTCATGACCCATCCTTCTTTGGAGTAAGAAGAGCGGAAACCGCACATGGGATTATGCTTTAGCAAATCAACCCCTTGTCAGCTTCACCACTTGTCTATTCAACTCCTTATATTCTTTTGGAGTCCTGCAATAATGCGGTCTATTTGATAAACTAGATTCTGGGGCAAGGTATATGTGATGTTGAATATCCCTCGTTGGTAGTAATGCAGTCGCAAGTTCATTGGGGATGACATCACAAAATTCCCTTATTAAATTAAGGCTGTGTTTGTTTCATGTAAGTGATTTTCCGAAAAATACTTATTTTCCGGAAATGCTATTTTCCGGAAAGGAAAATATTTTTAAGTGTTTGGTTGCATTTCAGAAAATGTTGTGAAAAATATTTTCTGGTGTTTGGTTGTATTGTTGAAAATACTATTTTCCTACAAATTTTTCACACGGCAATTCAACCCACGGCAGCAAACTCCGGCAATCAAAAGCCACAACCACCAAAACACCACCACCACAACAACAACAAAAATCAAAATCACACAGAAATCAAAATCACAGAGAGAGATAGATCGGTGGGTCGAAGGCGAGATCGCGCGGAGGCGAGATCGAAGGTGCGATCGGCGCGGTGCGATCGTTGGACTGGAGCTCGCGAGATCGAGCGGCGCGGTGCGATCGACGAGACCGGTGCAACTGGTGTGTGCGATCGTCGGATTGGAGCTCAGGGTTCGCCGGCGATCGTCGGACTGGACTGGAGCTCGGGGTTCGCCTCTTCTTCCTCTCTCTCTCTCTCTCTCTCTCTCTCTCTCTCTCTCTCTCTCTCTCTCTCTCTCTCTCTCTCTCTCTCTCTCTCCATAATTCATTTGAAGTGAAAATAGGAACAGAAATTCATTTCCGTGGTCAAAGCGTATTTTTTTCGGTCAACTGAAATTGATTTCCGGAAAATTTTATTTTCCGGACCAACCAAACACCTGCATTTCCGGAAGTGATTTTCACCCAAAACAAACACAACCTAAGGCTCAAGTTCATGTGGAATAGAGTAGTCCTCACCTGCTTCCATCACTGCTAGAAAAAAGCTCATTACATTCTCCAATTCTGTAATGAATCTCCTCGTGGATAGTGACTTTAAAAACCAAAAGGTTTTATTGATATTAATAATATGGCAAAAGATGATCTTTCTCAGATACCCCTTACACCCTTTTTAGCACAAGCCTACCTACTGCAGACTTGAATGATATTAATGATAATTGGATAAATAAGAAAACAAACTAATTCTTTTTTTTGCTCTGAGATAGAATTTTACTCTAGCCTTAATCTAAGTGTACATGTGTGTGAAGCTCCCTCTTGGAGACTTGAACCCCAGCCCTTACCTCTCAATCCCGCAAGCACTTATACTTATGGAGTGACCATCATGCTAAGGGTGCGCGGTGGTAAACAAACTAATTCTAGAGATACTAACGCGAATTCAAATTCAAATATGATAACTACTAAGGAAACATAAAATTATCTTCAATCACGGAAGGTAATCCTTGAAATATGTTGGCCTCCTAATGTCTCAACTTGAAGTCTGCCATAAATCACCATCACTCTCTTGATTCTTATTGTCAAATCTGTAGGAGTGTTACTGCAAAATCCTTCCTCCTCACTTGATGTCCCTACATCATTTAATACATCAGTAACTCTCTAAAGTCACTCTCACTTTACTAGTGTAAATAGGTATTGTGATCTAAATTACAGCTTATGGACACATTTTGAATTGCTTTTGGTCTTGTTCCTTGGTGGAGAACGGGTAGTATTTTTAAGTTTCATTGATATAGATCCTTTAACTTTGAACTTGAAAACACAATACTATTTTGAGGATCCATGATGATCCCTGTAGAAAGATGAATAATTTGGTTGGAACTGGCTACATATTTCCTTCTTGGTCATTCAGCTTTACCCACAAACCACTTTGTTGTTGCTGTTTATTGTATGGATCAAATGGTAACATTTACGATTGTGCAGAAAGATGTAATGAAAGTTATAGTTAATTTGTTGATTGCATTCATCAAGTTTTTATTGTTTTGAGGTCAAGGTTTCCTATTAACACTTTTTTCCCAATTTTTTCTGACTTATTAGATGTAAATTATCATGTGATTTTTCTTAAGTACGTACTATCTTAACACCTGAGTTTGAATCTTCTCACCTGCTCTAGTTATAAGGGAAAAAAACTAAAAAAAAGTACAATTATTAACAATTTTGACGCCATTATAATGATCTTAACTGAATTGATACTTTTTGGTAGTATTGCAGTATCTTCCATGCTTTCATTATGACGTACTTTTTGGTACTGTTGCGATATATTTCATGCTTATGATAATAATAAAAAATAAAAAAAAAAGTTAAATTGACTCAGCAATTTTAGGCAGAGTCTTTTAGTGGAATGATGGATAAGTGATATGTGGTCCACCATGAAAACGGTATATTTTTCCACTACTAAAAGTATGCTATTTAAATGAAGTTGTCACGTAATAAAATTTAAAATGGTTTCAAATATTTAAAATTTTCCCCCTTATAAAAATTTTGAAATTTAAAATAGTGAATATTTAGTGTTGAAACTTGAATTTTATTATATTTTCATATCTTGAAAAATATTTTTTTAATCATTAATTATAAATCAAATTATAACGTTTTCCTCAAAAAAAGAAAAAAGAAAAAAGAATTATAAGGTCTTTGAGACGTTTGCATAAAAAGAGTTTAATTTATACTGTATTACTAAAGTGAAAATTTGAAGAAAAAATAATAGTAATAAATTAGGTAATTGATAGACGTTAAAATACGTATATTCTATTTCTATTGCAAAGTTTTTTTTTGGGTAGTATCATATTGCAACGTTGTTTAGTCTTTATGTCAACCAATTCATATCAATCTTCAAATAGTGTTAAATAAAAAAAGAGAAATGTTATGTCTATAACATTTTCACAATACTTTCACAACAAATTCTAGGTGTTAAAGTTGTTACTTTTTTTATTTTATTTAAATCTACCATTGAAATTACTATTTTGCCTATCAATAACTGTTAATAACAACCTACCACGTAAGATTTGTTATGAAAATGTTGTAAACATAACATTTCTCTAAAAAAAAAAAAATAATGATATTGAGGTTCCATAATAATTAAACATTAATATTTCAAATTTTAACAATTACAAAACACCAAAGATACATTAATACTTTTTTTTTTTTTAGGGAGATACATTAATACTTAATGTTTCCTCACCTTATTAACTTAAACAAGAAAAATAATTCAAAATAATACAACATCATGCATACCCTTAAATTAATAAAAACTAAATAGAAACTATGAAATGGATCCTCTTTATTTTGAGACAAATAAAAAATCCTTTTTCCATTTGACATATTGCAAGAAGTCTTGATGCTGCTATTTAGTTGTCATACTCCCAAGCCATGAAGGTGGTTTGGACTCCTCGTTTATCCATTAGGTCAGACATTCCATGTCAAGCCATAACTACTTAGCTTTTCCTCAGTTATTTGATTAAGTCGTGTTGCCATTGCTTGTGTAAGATGATTTTTCCAATCTCCAACCTCACCTTTCCTAAAAAATGTACTATTTTTGACCTCATGCGTGTTGACTTCATCTTTCTTGATTCCAAATGCCAATGTCATCACTCCATTTTTATTCACCTCTAAATTGGACAAGTTTTCAAAATCACATAAATTTTTAATCTTTTGCGCCATACCTTTATCTTCTTCCTCCAAGGAGAGAGGGTAACCTATAAACTGAGCCAATTTCTTTATCCAATATTCGGTTTCATTCTTCAAATCTTCAAACTTTATAAACAATATTTTCTCTGGTGATTCCAAACTTGCTCTCCAGTAGCCTAATACATGATCCCAAAATGGTCCAGCAGCAGTTATTCCTTCACAGAAGAACTCAAGTGTATCCTCAATATTTTCATTGATTGGGAGTCCCGCCCGAGTAGTCATCTTGCTTTGAAAGGTCCATAAAGATGCAAATACATCCTTTGGATCCCTGCATATATAAACAATTTTACAACCAGAATTTATAATGGATTTTGGTAGGGAAGTGTAGGGAATGTGTGTAGCCGCAAGTGGAACATCTAGACTCAATTTTTGTTGGGGTGATCTAAGATCCAACTCAACGAAGGGTACACATTCATTTGACGCTCTTGTGAGTAAAGGGTTTGTAGGCTCGCTTTCACAGGATCGTGTCATAATGGCGAAAGCCAGAGCCTTAATCCAAGTTGTCCCACATTTTGGAAAGCTACTCAAGATCACCTGGTTGGGTTGTGGCTTGAAATGTTCTTGAGCCAACAATACTCCTGGTATATGGAAGAAAGGGTACCAAAAACCTTCATACTGGTAGAAATCTGCCTTCCCAGAACCCCTTTTTTTTGGGGATGGTTGACAAGATCTGTTTGAATTTATTATCGGTTTCTAGATTAGACATATTCTCTTCTTTCTCAATACTGTTTGGAGCAGGGTTCATTTTGGAAGAAGAGGATTCCATTGGTAGAAAATAAAACTAGCTTCATCATGTGCAAGTGATATGTATGCATTAATGGGGAAGAACATCATTAGATATAGGTAAATTGCAAGGAGAGTTCGTCATTTTAAGCCACGCATTTTGATGGTGACTAAACGCAAACACAGGAGAGCCAAAAATGGCAACAAGCATGAACTCATTTTGACGTTGACTAAAGGCTCTCATGTCATCTAAAAGATAGACTTCATGCTTGTCTGCCACGTTAAGCCACTCTTCTAAAAATGGTGACTAAAGCAAATTTTGATAGCGAAGAATGACAAGAAACCATTGGATAAAAATACTAAAAAGTTTCCCACCATAATTTTTTTAGCTAGGATTTCAAGATAGGGGAGCTGAAGTATAAGAAGAAGAAAAAAAAATTCAAATAGATATCTATATAATGCTAACAAATTATCAACTAAGATAAATACACAAAATCATTGTTTCTTATAGTACATTAAGATGCAATCATCTATCAATAAAAAAAAATTACTAAATAATATTGTTTCTTAAGAGCATCAACCGTTGCAAAAAAAAAAATATATATATATTTTTTTTTTCACAAACCAAAACTTACTTTTGCTACTTTAATATAGTATTTGAAATGCCTCGTATAGTAGTGTTTTTGGTATTTGATATTCTAAATACTAAATATTTAGCATTTAAAACACCTAATGCTAGTACTCTAATATTGGGTTGACTGGGTTTTTTAATTTTTTATTTAAAAAAAAATTGTTTTTGTTAAGTTTTTGAGTTGGTTAGTTGCTAGTTAGGCTAGGCTAATTAAAAGGGAGGGGCCAATGGGGTCTAAGTTTTTGGAAAAATGAGGCTAGAAATAAAAAAAAATATAACCAATAAATTTTTTTTTCTTTGCGCTGGGGGGCCTAATTATTTTTTTCCTTTTTTTTTCTTTGGGCCAGGGGGACAGGGCCCCCTTGGCCCCCCTTAAGGTTCGTCCCTAGTTTTACTAGAGACAAGGAAGAGTCATAAATTTTTTTTTTAATTTCAACCACACACATATATATATATATATATATAGAGAGAGAGAGAGAGAGAGAGAGAGAGAGAGAGAGAGAGAGAGAGAGAGAGAGAGAGAGAGAGAGAGAGAGAGAGAGAGAGAGAGAGAGAGAGAGACTTTTTAAAGAGTTAACAAAATATAAGAATGGTTATCAATAGTATTTAAATAATATATATAGGAATTATACTATGCATCTTATTGTATAATTACAAACTAGTCTATATATCTATCAATATATTAATAGACCAGAGAAAGTTAAATTAGAATCCAATTTTGCGTTATGTGTCTAAATTTATGTAGGGACCGTACCATAATTATCCACTTAAGTTTTTTAATTTTTGTGTCAAGTGAGTTAATGAGTGCAAAATACTAAGAATTTAATATTAATGAACTAAAAAAAAAAACTAATCACATACACTCAATACAAATCATCACACAACAAAAATTACCACACATTCTATCTTATTAAAAATTAGGAAAAAAAATGATCATAAGTAGTTGTTGGAGGCTTTTTATTTTTATTTTTTATTGCCCATTTGATATTTGGGAAGCCAAGACCAAGACTCGACTTTAGGCTTAGAATATGGCCCAAAGGTTATCGGTGGAGTGTGAGAAACCCATTTTTGCTCAAGGTCTGGGTTGCATCCAACAAAGATTATAATAAGGTCCCAAAAATAACTTTTGCAAAGATAAACTAGCACAAAGGATGGCTCGCCACAATAAGTGCTTAAATAATAATCCAGCGGTAAACAAGAGAAGCGTCCAGCGGTAGATGTCTAGAAAATTAATAAATGTATTTGCATAGTAAAAATTATGCATTTCCTCCATAGTCGGTTAATATAAAAGTGGGTCCATTATAACAAATATACAAGAGGAAAATGATCCAGTAGTGAATATGACATAGATCGGTAACGTTTGATAAGTTAATAAATGTATTTACATGATTAAAATCATGATTAAAATCATGTATTTTTCTCATTATTATTAAGTCAACATGAGAGAAAATTTCCATAGTATCCAATACATTATGGCCTTCATTATAATAGCAATAAACAAGGATTAAAAGCTTCATAATTACAAGTAAAAGAGGGAAAATTAGGATGGTTTTGCTTAAGTTTGAAAGACTGATTGCATATGCAAAAAATATAGAATTTTGTGACTGTATGTTATCCACTCTTGAGTTTTTAAATTCTTGTAATTGGAGAGAATTGCATTGTGGAAAACAAATTAAGCTTTCTAGGATGGAGAATTCCTTGAAATTGTCTTGTCAAATCAATATGAACATAGCAGATTGCAATGTTTTTTTTTGCATTTATTTTAATTAAGAGGAACAAATGTTACTTTGATATAGTTTAAAAGCACTTAGAATTGGTTCCCAATAGATGTACATGAAATCGTGAATGAACATTACTTGGTTGACAAGCAGATGAGGGCCAAAATGGCACAATAGCATTGTTTACCAAAATATATATTAATCTACCACTGTTTCATAAAAATGTAGGGATTTACCACTTTTTGGGTACTCGAGTTTGGGGAACTTGAGTTTTTCATAGTACTTGAGTTCTATGAAAAAATTTTAAAAATTTTTTATGGTACTTGAGTTTCATAAAAAATTTTCCGGCAAATTTGAAAGCTATTTTTTCAAAAACTTGAGTTACATGGCAAACTCAAGTTTCAAAAATGTGGTAGCTTGCTAAATATTTCACAAACAGTGATATATTGCAAAATATTTTGCAAAAGGGTGGTATTTTGACCATTTTGGCTAGCAAATGAGTCAGAAAGAGCGGCTAGTTAGAGTGAAAAAGAACATGAAAGTGTGTCCACAAAAAAAAGAAAAAAAAAATGGAAGAGAATGAAATACTGGTGCTGTCAAGAATTCACAGGGGATGATTGGGACAAAATTATTGAGTGGGCAGAGAAGCATTGGAAAGGTAAATCCTTGAAGTGTGTGTGCAGCAAATTGGGATTTAGTGCAGCTATTTAATGTTTATCACATCTGGGGTCATACTCATAGGAATGCAATCATTTTCCAAGGGCTGATTAATTCTAAAGAACACATTGTGAGCCTCAATAGAAAACAAGTCAAGATTTGTTTAGAAGGGGCCAACCATTTGCTAGATCCAACACTAACTTAGAGCTTTGCTGCAGATGGGGATTTGCAGATTCTGCCCTTAAGTCATAGTAGTTCAAAGGCTGGTTGGGTCTCATTGTGGTTGTAATGCTTAACATATACTTGAATAATTGGGTCATTTGATGTGCTGTTATAGTTTGATGTTTATTGTAGTTCCAATTAGTTGGGGCTTTGGGAGCTTATTGTTGTTGCTGCTGGCTCTCCCTTGAGGGGCCTTGATGTATGTGTATGTTATGTCTGGTCTCTGTACTGTGTTTGTTGGTTTTCCAGCTTGTTTTAATAAATGAGTTTTGCTTATCAAAAAAAAAAAAAAAGGACATGAAAGTAATACTAAGGCAATATAATCTTTGATCTTTATTTTTATGTAATGTAAAATCTAATACCATGGAAACAATTTCATCACACCTTTTGTGTGAAAGGTTTAGATAAATTGTTTATGTAATGTAAAAGGAAAATTCAAAAAAAAAAAAAAAGAAAAAAAAAAAAGAAAAAAGAAAAACAATAATGGAATTCAAAATAAAAGAAATGTTGAATTGTGTGGCGCCAAATATTTTTAGATAATTTGGGTGAAACAATACGTGTGACATATGAGCAGCTTTTTTTGACAACTCGCTTCCTCCACAATGGAAACTGGATAAGAAGTTATCTTTTAAGTAAATGCAATGGATTGTCCCTTATTGCCGTGATGGTCGCTGATATTCCAAAATGGAGTGGACCAAATTAAAGGCCCCATGGCTATCTCATATGCGTTGAAAGGAAGAGAAGATAATTGGAATTTAGGAGACGTTTGCATGTAAACTATGTTTTGAAGTTTTTAAAAGTATGAAATGGAATGGACTGGTCATAAAAGAACGGATTTGAATACAATGTATTTTCACTACTGTGTTAGGAGTTTATAAACGAAGAAAATAAAAGGAATAAGGGAGTCCAATGTATTCCTCCATTTGAAGGATTCATATAGTCTACAACCCAAGCATCTATATTTCTTGCAATCAGAGCTCGCGATAACTATCCTTAAAAACTAATCTCCATTCCAACAATCATGCTAGAAACGGATCCTGGTTCCATCTCTCACTTCAAATCTTGCAAATTTAACAAAGCTATCCCAACCATGCCTAATATGTTTCTATGAGCACTCTACGTAAGTGTCCCTTGCAGCATTCAAACTCCGACCACCCTAGGCAATGCCGTATTTGATGTCTAGTACCTTCCTCCATAGAGCATCTGCCTCCTCAAGTAAATACTTTCATTAAAAAAACGCCAAGGCGCAACCCATGTACACAGGATGTGTACAAAAGTACACCAACATTAAGCACAAAACAAACTACTGTCAAGCATCTCAAGCATATTAGCAAGAGAAAAAAAGGAGGACGCATCCATCCTCTCAATTGACTCAAATAAAGATTTGGGGAAGGAAAAAATCTAGAATGGATTTTTTGCATCCTTCAAAGATCATAGCATTTCTCTCACACCATAGACACCACCTAAGATAACGAGAGATCACATTCCAAATCACACTATTGCCTCTATCAAACCTGGCTTGCCAACTTTCTATGAGATCCAGCACGCCCTTGGCGTAACCCACAATACCACAAAAAAAACGAACACCATGCTCTAAAGTTCTTGAGCAATAGAGCAATGAAGAAGCAGATGGTTAATAGATTACTTAACTAACTTACACATACATCACTAGTATATGACAATTGCCCATTGCCTTTTAAGGCTATCAATAGTCAGCATTCTCCAATGGAAGTAAGAGTACTGGGTAGTCTGGGTTAAAGGAAGGCCTCTGCATATATCTATAAGAGTCATAAGACTACAACCATTAGCTTATTTAATCCTTAGATCCCCTAATTGTTACCAAGTAGAACTTTGTGATCTTGATCTTCATCAATTCCACCCCATAAAACCCCTTTGTAGTGTGTTAGCTCATTGTGATCTAACACACAATATGCTCATTGTGATCTTGATCTTGTTCTTCATCAATTCCAACTATCTTACACAATCTACCAATTCCTTTTGTTCTTTCCATACAAATTAAATTGTTTATTTTCTCAAAAAAAAAAAAAAAATTGTTTAGATTTTTGTTGTTATTTTTTCTCTGAACTAATGAACATATTTTTTATACTGTTTCTATTAAGATATTTTGTATGCGAAGATATTGAATGTAACAAACTCTAATTGAGCTGAACGATTTCATGCACCTATCCTCATTCAATTTAGGAGATACTATTTTATCAATTTATTATTTTATTTTGTGTTATATTTAGTAGAATTTCACAAACAATAATTGTGAATTGATATTATATATGTAGTACCTAATAATAATTTTCAAAATTATATACGTATTAACAATATAATGAGAAACTTGGCGTAACCAATATCATGAAAATTGTAAGAAAAAACTATTTTAGTTCCTCCAAATATCCTGGTCGAACTATATCATATATGTTTAATAATCCAAACTAATATCAGTAGCATCACTACAATTCATCATTCTCATGCTTACACACAGGTTACATACTAGTTATAGTAAAGTATATATGGTATGAAAAAAATAAAACTTATGCAACATTTGTGAACTAATATAAAAACTATGATCTACTAGGGAAAGAAAATAAAAAAAATCCTCTTAGTCATTTCTGTTGACAAATGCATATTAGTCTCAGGTGTAAAATTTCCTTGTTTGCAATAAAATGATACATTACACAACAAATTACTTTCTTTCTTTCATGAGCCCTGTAATTGAGATTGATTCTTCCTGCAGCATTTTTTTTTTTTTTTTTTTTTTTACTGAAGAGTAAGAAGTATATTAAATATAAGAAAAGTACAAAAGACAGCCTAGCATAGGAGTTCCTGCAGCTTCTTAAATAGTCAAAAACCAACCAATATTCCTTCATGGTCTATCTACATAGTTACTCAAATTATCTTTTCTGATTGCATCTGCAAGCCAATCTGATAAAGCATCCAAAGAACCTATTGGCAAAACCTTCTCCAATATGTCACATGGCTATTGCTATTTGTTGTATGGATCAAAAGGAAACATATTAAGATTGTGCAAAAATCATAATTGTTCCTGACAGAATGATGCAGTGAAAGTTGTAATTTCCTAACTGCATTCATCAACTTTTTATTGTTTTGAGGTCAAGGTTTCTTATTAACACTTTTTACCCAATTTTTTTTTACTTATTAGATGGAAATTATCATGTTGTGTTTCTTAAGTACAAACTATCTAAAACTTAGGATTGAATCTTCTCACTAGTACTAGTTATAAGGGGAAAAAAACTATTGGGGTTACCGTTGAATAACCCCAATACTAGAGGTATGCTGTTCAAATTGTTAGGGACATATATTTATGTAATTGGCATATCCTTTGACAAAACGCACTTTACTTGTATTTGGGTAAATTTAAATAGGTTCAAGATGATCATTACAAGTGGTTAAATTGAAGATATGAAGATTACTCAAGAACTGCTCAAGAAAAGTGCAATCTGCAGGTCTCGATACTTCCTCGACAGAAGCTCGATCTGTCGAGATTCATTAAAGCTTGACAAATGTCTCGATCTATCGAGCTTACAAGATTTTGACTATAGCCAGCAACGTTTTTATTCTAAAAGGCTATTTGTTTATGGGTTTGTATAATCCTTATAGGACTAGGAAAACCCAAGGTTTGTGGGTTTGTATAATCCATATTGGACTAGGAAAGCCCAAGATTTGTGTAAATCTATTTGGAATAAGAGAGCCCATTAAGCTCCTATTTAAAGGAGGCAGAAAAAGAAAAACCTAACCCTAGAGAGATTCATAAGGTTTTCTTTTTGAAACCCTAGCCTCCTCTTACAGAAGAAAGAGTTCTTACTGCGTTTCTTGTACACCTTTGGGTTCTGTAACCAAGCAAAGTCTCTTACACCAACATTAAAGATTTTATTGGTGTTTCTATGTGAAGCTACTGCAAATCAACTACAATAATCAAAGGATTGTTGTGAAGTTAGTCACGTACTGGGATTCGTGCAAAGGAATAAGCCGCATACTGAGATCCGCGCATCAATTGGTTAGTCACGTACGTGGAGCCGTGCATTGAAAGGAGAGATTGTCACTACAGAACAAGTCCAATTGGGTATTGAGGTAAGGGTTCAACTGTAGGTTGGTATAAGGTACTGGGATTTTTTTACTTGTAACCGCTTGTTTTGATAATAGTGGATTCTTGGGAGTGGTGATCTTAAATTCACCCGGTGGTGTTTTGCCTCGATGGTTTTTCCCATTTGTAAACAAATCACCCGTGTCAAATTTAATTTCTGCTGCATTTAGTTATTTGGTGATTTGTTTGTGCTACCACGCTTATTGCATGTAATTGAATCTAATTAATTTCACTTGGCTAAATTAATTGGTTAATTTATCACAAGGGATTAATACGTTTTTGGCTTATCACAAATGAAGTTGTCGCATTTATAAACATTTTGAAATTTTAAATGGTGAATATTTATTGTTAAATCTTATTACATTTTCATATCTTGAAAGGATTTTTTTTTTTTTTAAATCTTTGGGACGTTTGCATAAAAAGAGTATTACGAGAGTAAAAATTTGAAGAAAATAATAATTAGGTAATTGATAGACTTTAAAATATGTATATCCTATTGCAACGTTAATTAGTTTTTATGTCAACCAATTCCTATCAATCTTCAAATTGTGTTCAAGAAAAAAAAAAAGTAATGATATTGAGGTTCCATAATAATTACGACATTAATATTTCAAATTTTAACAATTACAAAATACTAAAAGATGCCTTAATAGTGGGTTCTTTTTTTTTTTTTTTTTTTTGAGGAAGTCCTCAATAGTGGGTTCTAATTACCTTAACTAGTAAAGTCCTTAATAATTAAATAAGAGATTTGGGGTTACAAGTGAAAAATAATTTAAAATAACACGATATCAAGCATACCCTTAAATTAATAGAAACTATGGAATGGACTCTCTTTATTTTGAGACAAATGAAAATAACCATTTTTCCATTTGACATACTACAAGATGTCTTGGTACTACTTTTCATTTATTCGTCATATTCAACCATTTATTTGTCATACTCAACCATTACGATGGAAGTCATGAATGTGGCTAGGACCCCTGTTCAATCCATTAGGTGACATTCCATGTCAAGCCATAACTAGTTAGCTTATGCTTAGTTATTTGATCAATTCGCGTTGCCATTGCAGGTGTGAGATGATTTTTCCAATCTCCAACGTTAACTTTTGTAAAATACATATTATTTTTTAAATCGAACGATTTGGATTAAAAATACATCAAAACAATAGCCATTTGAATTTGAGAACAAAGAAAAAGAAAAGAAAAAATATCTAGACAAGTTAGTACTAGTTGCGGTTAGGGATTTGTTACATACAATAGGGTTTTTGTTTTGGATAGGGCCAGAAGAATGGATCAAATGACCATTTTATCTCTCGAGGTTTTGGGCAACCTTTCAATTTTTTTGGGGGTATATACATTTTTACCAAAACTTTAAAATCTTAATAAATATCTACACACGCCTTAATTTTAAAATAAATTTTTTTTAAAAATAGGGGAAAATGAATACCCAAAGGACTACCACCCAAGCTACTATCACTCCAATAAGTACAATTGAGATATCTCCACATCCACCTAATGTCAAGGCAAAAGTGACTAAAGAGTTGCTATAATAGTAATAGTAGTAGTAGTGGGGAAAAAAATTATTTGCTTAGCATCATTTTGATAAAATAGAGGATGATGAAGATAAAACTAGCTAGGTAATATCTCACGGAAGGCAATCCTTGAGATATGGTGGCCTCCTAATGTCTCGCCTTGAAGTCTACCATGAACCGCCATCAATCCCTTGATTCTCGTTAAGTGACAAATCTGTAGAAGTGTTACTGTAGATCCTTCCTCCTCACTTGATGTCCCTACATCAAACACCCCGAGTTGAAAGGACTTGTCCTTGAGTTCGAGCGTTTGTCTTCTTCAATCTAAAACATTGAAGATAGTTGAAACATTCATGTCCCCAGGCAACTCGATAATGTAGGCATTCTCTCCAATACGTTCCAAGACAGGGAATGGTCCATTAGCTCGATCATGTAATTTGACATGCTTTCCTCTGGGGAACCGCTCCTTCCGCATATTGATCCACAAAAGATCTCCTTCCTTAAACTCCACATGCCTTCGATGCTTGTCAGCCATTTCCTTGTACTGTTTATCACTTTGTTCTAGCTTCTAACGGACTTGCTTATGTATCTTCTTAATGTGTTCTGCCATGTCATGTGCGTCTTCGCTAAATCGATCCAAAGTGGGTAGAGGAACCAAATCCAATGGACTATTTGGATTCAGACCATAAACAGCTTCAAAAGGACTCATACCAATGGCCCTAGGCTTTGATCGATTATAAGCAAACTCAGCTTGTGGCAGAATTTCACACCAATTAGCTTTATTCTTCCCTACCAAAAACCTCAAGAGATTTCCCAAAGAACGATTGGTCACTTCCGTTTTCCCATCAGTCTGTGGGTAGTGAAAGCTACTGAATTGTAGCTTAGTTCCTATCACCCACCACAAGGTCAGCCAAAAATGCCCAACAAACTTTGGGCCTCAGTCAGAAGTAGTAGTTTTGGAAATGCCATGCAACATGACAATCTCCTGAAAATATAAGTTCTCCACATAAATAGCATCTAAAGTCTTACTGTAGGATATAAAATGAGCCATTTTTTGAAAAGCAACCACTACAAGTATTGAGTCATGCCCATACCTAGTTTTAGGAAGGCCCAACACAAAGTCCATGCTAACTTCCTCCCATGGAGCAGTTGGCTTAGGAAACGGTGTGTAAAGACCTGTGTTTTGAGAATGACTTTTCGCGGTATGAAACTTTCTGCACCACTGAACGTATCGCACCACATCCCTGTACAACTTAGGCCAATAAAACATTTCTACTACTAAGGCAAAAGTCTTGTCAAACCAAAGTGTCCACCCAAACCTCCCTCATGCCTCTCCTCAATGATAGTTTGCCGCAGTAAACATTTGGGTACACAGAGTCTGGTACCTTTGAACAAATACCCATCTTGTAGTAGAAAGTTGCCTCTTTGACATTTGTTTATGCTTAACCCATATGTCACAGAACTCATCATCATTTTCATTCAAATCCTTTAAGAGCTCAAACCCAATAAATGTGACATCCATAGAAGACAACAAAAGGGTTCTCCTACTCAAAACATCTGCCACCCTATTTTAAGTACCTGCCTTATGTCGTATGATAAAGTTGAACTCTTGTAGTTCTTCCACCTAAGTAGCATGTCTTGAGTTCAACTTTTTTTGGCCATTGATGTGCTTCAATGCTTCATGATCCGAGTAAAGAACAAACTCCTTATACTTCAGGTATTGATCCCACTCTCATAAAGCTCGAATGATGGCATAGAATTTGACATCATATGTAGAGTACCTCCGTTTTATGTCATTGAGTTTTTCACTAAAAAAGGCAATATGCCTTCTTTCTTGACTCAACACAACACCAACACCAACACCAACACGATAAGCATCACGATCTACCTCAAATGCTTTACCAAAATCTAGTAGTGCTAGAACTAGGGCATGGCTTTCATCAGCTGTTGGAAACTTGATTCAGCCGCATTAGACCATGTAAATACCACAAACTTCAAACAATTTGTGATAGGAGCAACAATTGTACTGAAGTTACGAATAAACCTCTGATAAAATGATGCTAATCCATGGAAGCTCCTCACATCATGGATGGATTGTGGTCTTGGCCAATCTACAATAGACTGTACCTTTTTGGTGTCAACCTTGATAGCTTCTGTAGAAATAACATAACCCAAGAACACCAAGCTGTCAGTCATGAACTCGATCGCACTTCTTCAAATTAGCAACTTCTGCTCCCTTAGTGTCTCAAACACTTGTCTCAAGTGCTCATAGTGTTCCTTTGGATTCTTACTATAGATGAGAATGTTGTCAAAGTATACCACCACAAACTTTCCAATAAATAGACGAAACACCTGATTTGTCAATCGCATAAATGTGCTTGGAGCGTTTGTCGATCAACCCAAATGGCATGACTAACCATTTATACAACCCGTTGCGTGTTTTAAACGCAGTCTTCCTTTCATCCCAGGGCAGATTCGTATTTGGTGGTACTCGCTTCGGAGATCAATTTTGGAGAAGATCTTCGAACCCGAAAGATGATCCAACATTTCATTCAAATGAGGAATTGGAAAGCTATATTGGACCGTAATCTTGTTAATCATGCGGCTATCTATACACATCCATCATGACCCATCCTTCTTTACAAGGAAACAAACTCATTCTTTTTTTTTTTTTTTTTTTTTTTGCTCTGAGATAAAATTCTACTCTAGCCTTAATCTAAGCGTATATATGAGTGAAGCTCATTCTTAGAGACTTGAAACCCGGCCCTTATCCCCCCACCCCGCAAATACTTATACTTATGAAGTGACCATCACACCAAGCCTACCTATTGCAGGCTTGAATGATATTAATGATAATTGGATAAACAAGGAAACAAACTAATTTTTTTTTTTTTTTTTTTTTGCTCTGAGATAGAATTCTACTCTAGCCTTAATCTAAGCGTATATGTTAGGTTCTAAATGTTTAGAACAATTGGCAAATCGTGAATACAAACTTGTCTAGATATAGAACTTAGAGTCTATAGGTTTTATTAGACAATGCTCAAGGTGATTCAAGTCAAGATTCAAGAACATACAAGCTGCAGGAAGAAGATTTCATAATCTGTCTGGTTCGATCGATCGAAAGACAGGCTCGACCGATCGAAAGTCGTATCTGCAGATTTTTAATTAAACCCAAACAGCAGTCCAAGCCCATTTAGGATTAGGGTTTTTAATCTACTTCTCCCAGTATATAAAGGAAACCCTAAGCACGTTTTTATAAGACTTTTCAGAGAGAAAAGAGTATGCCTCTTTTGTATTTAGGGTTTTGTTCCTAAAAGCTCTCTTATGTCTTCTACCGGTGCTATTCCTTGAAGAATCTCAAGATCCGGTATTGTAGAAGTTGCTGCCTTCTCTAGTCATCAAAGGTGCTGATGATCTAAACCTTCAAGGGTGGTTTTGGAGTCACAAACAGGAGAGTTTGTGTTGCTAAACCTTTGAGTGGGATCTCAAAGTCACAAACGGGGGTGTTTGTGTTTTGCAAAGGCCAAAGAAAGAAGGAGTTCGTGGATTCGGAGCTTGCACGTGGTCGTGTCAGTAAGTTCTACTGGTTGGTAGCAATAAGAAGTCGAGCGGGGGGGCTTGTAAGTTTTATTGTATGAACTTCGATTCTTTCAAGATAGTGGATTCAAGTTTACCTTGAGGATAGCTAGGTCAAATCCTCCCCAGGTTTTTACCGGTTTGGTTTCCTGGGTGATCATATCATTATCTTATTTATTTTTTGCTGCTTTGCATGTTATGATCTTTGTGATTGTGATAACCTAGATTTGTTAAATTGGACTAAGTAACAACTTGGCTAATTACCTAGGTTAAATCAATTGTGTTTTAAGGGGTCTAAAAACCAACAGTATATATGAGTGAAGCTCATTCTTAGAGACGTAAACCCCGGCCCTTACCCTCCCATCCCGCAAATACTTATACTTGTGGAGTGACCATCACACCAAGGGTGCGCAGTAGTAAACAAACTAATTCTAGAGATACTAACGCAAATTAAAATTCAAATATGATAACTACTAAGGAAACATAAAATTATCTTCAATCACGGAAGGTAATCCTCGAAATATGCTGGCCTCTAATGTCTCGCCTTGAAGTCTGTCGTGAATCACCATCACTCTTTTGATTCTTATTAAGTGCCAAATCTGTAGCAGTGTTACTGCAGAATCCTTCCTCCTCACTTGATGTCCCTACATCATTTAATACATCAATAACTCTCTAAAGTCACTCTCACTTTACTAGTGTAAATAGGTGTTGTGATCTATATTATAGCTTATGGACACATTTTGAATTGCTTTTGGTCTTGTTCCTTGGTGGAGAACGGGTAGTATTTTAAGTTTCATTGATATAGATCCCTTAACTTTGAACATAAAAACACAATACTATTTTGAGGATCCATGATCCCTGCAGAAAGATGAATAATTTGGTTGGAACTGGCTGCATATTTCCTTCTTGGTCATTCAGCTTTACCCACAAACCACTTGGCTGTTGCTGTTTGTTGTATGGATCAAATGGTAACATGTTAAGATTGTGCAGAAAAATGTAATGAAAGTTGTAGTTTGTTGACTGCATTCATCAAGTTTTTATTGTTTTGAGGTCAAGGTTTCCTATGAACACTTTTTTCCCAATTTTTTCTGACTTATTAGATGTAAATTATCATGTAATTTTTCTTAAGTACATACTATCTTAACACCTGGGTTTGAATCTTCTCACCCGCTCTAGTTATAAGGGGAAAAAAAACTAAAAAAAAGTACAATTATTAACAATCTTGACGCCATTATAATGATCTTTACTAAATTGATACTTTTTGGTACTATTGCAATATCTTCCATGCTTTCATTGTGACATACTTTTTGGTACTGTTGCAATATATTTCACACTTATGATAATAATAAATGTAAGGGCTCAATTTGTAACAACCCCAAACTGATACGGGGTTCGCACGTTTAAAGGCCCAAACAATAAAATTTGTAGAGCGTGGGCTGAAAGGCTAGGCCTTAGTCACCGGACAGTGGTTGGTCATGGTGTTCATGGTAATCGCACAAGGGCGTATCATGCTTGCCCAAGAAGATTTTCTCCTCGGCACGACTTGGGAGGCTCTAGCTCTTGGCTTTTGTCCCCCCTCTTCTTGGCTTGCTTCCCTCTCCTTTTATACTAGCCTTTATCCTTTCGCCAACGTCCATGTGTAGGTTCAGCTTTCGAGGGCTGATGCCTGTCCCATCGGCCCATACCTAAAGTGGTTGGGGGCGGTTGTAAAAGCTGAAAAGCATTGCTCTGTCAGGCGCAGAGTACTTAATTACAGTAATGGCAGCCTTGCCCTTTTCTTTTGTCAATTCACTATTCAGGGGTCCTTTCCCTATCAATGCGGAGGTGTTTAGCTTTTCCTTGAACCGCTCCTACACCGTACTCGTCCTTTCTTCCAGGAGCAATTTCGGATGCCGAGAACAGAGTCATTCTTAGCTATATCTCTAGGCCATTTGGACTTTGGTTGCATGTCCTCGGCAACGCCTATCCTCGGCGTGGGCCTTGGGCCCTAATGCAAAGCGGGCCTGGATCGCAAATTTTCTGGCCCCACAATAAATAAATAAATAGTTAAATTGACTTAGCAATTTCAGGTGGAGTCTTTTAGTAGAATTATAGATATGGTCCACCATGAGAATAGTATATTTTTCCACTACTAGAAGTATGTTATTCAAATGAAGTTGTCACATAATAAAATTTAAAATGGTTTCGAATATTTAAATTTTCTCCCTTATAAAAATTTTGAAATTTAAAATGGTGAATATTTAGTGTTGAAACTTGAATTTTATTATATTTTCATATTTTGAAAGATTTTTTTTTTATAATTATTATAAATCAAATTATAACGTTTTCCTCAACAAAAAAAAAAAGAATTATAACGTCATTGAGACGTTTGCATAAAAAGAGTTTATCCTGTATTACTAAAGTGAAAATTTTAAGAAAAAATAATAATAATAAATTAGGTAATTGATAGACATTAAAATATGTATATTCTATTTCTATTGCAAAGTTTTTTTTTTTTTTTTTTGGATAGGATCGTATTGCAACGTTGATTAGTCTTTTTATGTCAACCAATTCATAATCTTCAAATAGTGTTAAATAAAAAAAGAGAAATGTTATGCCTATAACATTTTCACAATACTTTCACAACAAATTCTAGGTGTTAAAGTTGTTGCTTTTTTTTAATTTAAATCCACCATTGAAATTACTATTTTTCCTACCAATAGCTGCCAATAACAACCTACCACGTAAAATTTGTTATGAAAATGTTGTAAATATAACATTTCTCTAAAAAAAAGAAGAAAAGAAATAATGATATTGAGGTTCCATAATAATTAAACATTAATATTTCAAATTTTAACAATTACAAAACACTAAAGACATTAGAACTTTTTTTTTTTTTGGGAGATACATTAATACTTAATGTTTCCTCACCTTATTAACTTAAACGTGAAAAATAATTTAAAATAATACGACATCATGCATACCCTTAAATTAATAAAAACTAATTAGAAACAATGAAATGGATCCTCTTTATTTTGAGACAAATAAAAAGATCCTTTTTTCCATTTGACATACTACAAGAAGTCTTGATGCTGTTATTTAGTTGTCATACTCCCAAGCCATGAATGTGGTTTGGACTCTTCGTTCATCCATTAGGTCAGACATTCCATGTCAAGCCATAACTACTTAGCTTTTGCTCAGTTATTTGATTAAGTCGTGTTGCCATTGCTTGTGTAAGATGATTTTTCCAATCTCCAACCTCACCTTTCCTAAAAAATGTACTATTTTTGAACTCAAGTGTGTTGACTTCATCTTTCTTGATTTCAAACGCCAATGTCATCACTCCATTTTTATTCACCTCTAAACTGGACATGTTTTCAAAATCACATAAATTTTTAATCTTTTGCACCATACCTTTATTTTCTTCCTCCAAGGAGAAAGGGTAACCTATAAACTGAGCCAATTTCTTTATCCAATATTCGGTTTCATTCTTCAAATCTTCAAACTTTATAAACAATATTTTCTCTGGTGATTCCAAACTTGCTCTCCAGTAGCCTAATACATGATCCCAAAATGGTCCAGCAGTAGTTATTCCTTCACAAAAGAACTCAAGTGTATCCTCAATATTTTCATTGATTGGGAGTCCTGCCCGAGTAGTCATCTTGCTTTGAAAGGTCCATAAAGACGCAAACACATCCTTTGGATCCCTGCATATATAAACAATTTTACAACCAGAATTTATAATGGATTCTGGTAGGGAAGTGTAAGGAATGTGTGTAGACACAAGTGGAACATCTAGACTCAATTTTGGTTGGCTTGAGCTAATTTGAAACTCAATAAAGGGTACACAATCATGTGACATTCTTGTAAGTAAAGGGTTTGTAGGCTCGCTTTCATAGGATCGTGTCATAATGGCAAAAGCCAGAGCCTTAAGCCAAGTTGTGCCACATTTTGGAAAACAGCTCACAATCACCTGATTGGGTTGTGGCTTGAAATGTTCTTGAGCCAACAATATTCCAGGTATATGGAAGAAAGGGTACCAAAAACCTTCATACTGGTAGAAATCTGCCTTCCCAGAACCCTTTTTTTTGGGGATGGTTGACAAGATCTGTTTGAATTTATTATCGGTTTCTAGATCAGACATATACTCTTCTTTCTCAATACTGTTTGGAGCAGGGTTCATTTTGGAAGAAGAGGATTCCATTGGTAGAAAATAAAACTAGCTTGATTCTGTGCAAGTGATATGTATGCATTAATGGGGAAGAACATCATTAGATATAGGTAAATTGCTAGGAGAGTTCATCATTTTAAGCCACTCATTTTGATGGTGACTTAACGTAAACACAGGAGAGCCAAAAATGGCAGACAAGCATGAACTCATTTTGACGTTGACTAAAGACTCTCATGTCATCTAAAAATAGACTTCATGCTTGTCTGCCACATTAAGCCACTCTTCTAAAAATGGTGACTAAAACAAATTTTGATAGCGAAGAATGACAAGAGACCATTGGATAAAAATACTAAAAAGTTTCCCACCATAATTTTAGCTAAGATTTCAAGATAGGGGAGCCGAAGTATAAAAAGAAGAAGAAAAAGTCCAAATAGATATCCATATAATACTAACAAATTATCAACTAAGATCAATACACAAAATCATTGTTTCTTAATACATTAAGATGCAATCATCTACCAATAAAAACAAAAAAAATATAAATAATATTGTTTCTTAGGAGCATCAACTGTTGCAAATATATATATATATATTTCACAAACCAAAACTTACTTTTGCTACTTTAATATAGTATTTGAAATGTCTTGTACAGTAGTGTTTTTGGTATTTGATGTTCTAAATACTAAATATTTAGCACTTAAAACACCTAATGCTAGTACTCTAATATTGGGTTGATTGGGATTTTTTTTTTTATTTTAAAAAAAAAATTGTTTTTGTTAAGTTTTTGAGTTGGCTAGTTGCTAGTTGGGCTAGGCTAATTAAAAGGGAGGGGCCGATGGGGTCTAAGTTTTTGGAAAAGGGAGGCTAGAAATAAAAAAAATATAACCATTAAAAAAATATTTCTTCTTTTTTTCATTGGGCTAGGGGGGCCTAATTATTTTTTTCCTTTTTTTTTTTTGGGCTGGGGGGACAGGGCCCCTTTGGCCCCCCTTAAGGTCCATCCCTAATTTTACTAGAGACAAGGAAGAGTCATAAATTTGGTTTTTAATTTCAACCATATATATATATATATAAAGAGAGAGAGAGAGAGAGAGAGAGAGAGAGAGAGAATTATGAAAAAGTCCAATGAGAATTCAATTTTGCGCCATATATCCTAACATTGACAATTTACATTTTATACCTAAAAATATTCTTACAAGACTTTTTAAAGAGTTAACAAAATATAAGAATGGTTATCAATAGTATTTAAATTTTATATATAGGAATTATACTATGCATCTTATTGTATATCTTTAAGTATATCCATGTATATGCATAGGATTATAAGTTAGTCAATATACCTATCAATATATTAATAGGTCAAAGAAAGTTCAATTAGAATTTGAAATTAGAATCCAATTTTGAGTTATGTGTCTAAATTTATGTAGGGATCTTACCATAATTATCCACTTAAGTTTTTTAATCTTTGTGTTAAGTGAATTAATGAGTGCAAAATACTAAGAATCTAATATTAATGAATTAAAAAAAAAAAAAAAAAAAAAAAAAAAAAAAAAAAAACCTAATCACATATACTCAATACAAAAATATAACCATTAAAAAAAAATTCTTTTTTTTTCTTTGGGCTAGAGGGACTGATAGGCCAAAAATGTATTGACCCCTTGTGATGAATTAATTGATTAATTAGCCAAGTTTATTAATTAATCAAATTAACATGCAAACGCGTGGTAACACAAACAAATCACCAATAAACTAAAGTATGCAGCGGAAAATAAATTAACATGGTGATTTGTTTACGAATGGGGAAAACTTACACGGCAAAAACCCCATGGGTGATTTTAAGGTCACCACTCTCGAGAATCCACTATTATCACAACAAGCGGTTACAAGTAAAGGAATCCTAGTACCTTATACCAACCTACAATTGAACTCTTACCCCAATACCCAATTAGACTTGTTCTGTAGTGACAATCTCTCCTTTCAATGCATGGCTCCCAATACGTGACTAACCAATTACGCGGATCCCAGTACGCGACTTCAATCACCAACTAGAGAAGGTTGTTGGCTGCAAAGTTCTTCAGTTCATCAGTTCATCACACGATGAAGATCGAGAAGCTCCTTGGTTACAACCCTACGGTGCACAAACACAGCAGCTTCTTCACAAGAAAGATGAACTAGGGCAAATTCTGTCTCCGGTCACAAGTTACTTGAACAAAATTTGCTCAATACTTGTGCAACTTGTGTTGCCTTTGACGGCCCTTAAAATAATCATTTTATATGTCTAGGGTTGTGAGAAAAGAAAGCTCAAACATACAATCACGGATTTGAGTCAAAACAGAACTGAAACTCTGTTTTTCATAAACCTCGACAGATGCCTATCTGTCGAGCTGCTATCAAGCCACGGGCTGGAATAGCTCTTTAAGGCTCGATAGATGGCTAGCTGTCGAGCTAGCTATCGAGCTTTAATGACAGGCACTTTTCAAACTTGAATCTTGGACATACTCGCATGGCTTTAACACTTGAACTTGAAACAAGATTTCTTGAAACATTAAACACATTCTAGATCTACCCAATTACAAGTAAAGTGCGTTTTGTCAAAGGATTAGCCAATTACATAAAATAGTAACATATGTTCCTAACAAGTGAATCACATATGTCCTAACAATCTCCCCATTTGGCAATCCGTGACAAAATCACAACAAACAAATGAGATATGAGAGAAGTCATAAATCACTCAACTCATATTTACTTGTTGAATACAATAAAATCTATCCTAACACAAATTCTTGAAAAACTTTGCAAGAAGAGAGTTTATGGTAAGAAGACTTTGACAAACTGTATTTCTGAAACACTTTAAACAAAACTCATCAAGGCATCTTTGTGTGAAACAGAAATAATAGATTGCATACAAGTTATAAGAATCATGTGTATAAAGAAAGAAAAGAAACAACATATGTAAGGATAGATGAAAGAAAAACATACATCAATATAAAAGGAATATAAGTACAATGTATGTCAAAATGGTCACAAGACCAACAATATACAAGATATGATGTATCTGAAATAGAAAGAAAAGAAAAAAATACATCAAAGCCTTACTACATCCCTCAATGTGCACTCTCTCCCTATCAAAAATCTCCTATACTAACTCTCCTTCCTAATTATGACTACTCTCATAACCAAAACTACTTCCCCTTTTTGTCACGAGTGATAAAGGGTAAGAGTGTCAAGAAGACATCTCGTCATCGCTGGGTGAGCTAGCATCTCCATCATCGGAAGCAGTAGCATCATCATCATCATCAGCACTGCTGGAGCCATCACTCTCATCCACAGAGGCCACAGGAGTGGAAGGCACAGTGTAACCGCCCATCTCAGCCTGGCGTCGAGCAATACGTCTAACACGGGTGTTCACCTGACACAACTCATCACTAAGAGTGTTGAGGCGAGCATCCACGCGCTGAAGCTACGCCATGATGTCCTTGAGTGTCACACGACCAGTAAAAAAGGAAGGACCGAATGTGGATGGAGCATAAAGAGTGGGAGGAGTTGCCGGACAGGACCGCCTCGAACGAAACTGCACCTTGCTCTGTTTAACGGTAGTGGCGTCAATGGCACACATCACGTGAAAGTGGTCGGAAGCAGGAAAGGGAACAGAAAAATGGCGTATGATCCTCGTGATAGTGAAAGGAAAGATGAGCTTATCATGGGATGTCGTATCCCTATAAACATCTATGATAGAAAGAATGAAATGTGAGGGAAAATCTATAATGAGATGCTTTAACAAAGAAAACAAAAATCGAGCACATGGCTTGGTAATAGAGTTATAATGAGAAAGAGGATGTAGAATAAAAGTTATAACTATGTTCATGAATCTAGGACCTTTAGCAAAGGTCGAACATGGAGTAAACTAACGATCGCCCTAATCAACGGGACGCTTACAAAAAGCAGATATCATCTCATCTTTGGACACAGTCCTCAGACGCTCACAACCGGGGTAGTTAGGAAACTCCACCCTCGGGACACGGAGCACATCGGAGACAATCTCCGGTGTGACAACAATGCACGTACCACGAATGCAAGTAATGAAATGAGGTACTGAATAATCAAATCCATGCATGTTAGAGTAAAACTCTTGGATCAGCACAAATGGACAGGTGACCGGGACATCACATAGTGACTCCCAACCCCAACTATGAATGATAATGGGTAGGTCAGTGTCGAAGAAGTCCGACAAAATGACTTGGCGTTCCAAATGAACGCCTCGTCTAGAAAAGTTCTCCGAGAAGTCCTTTCGGGCTTACTCATCAAGGAACCAAACAGAAGAGGGGGTGAGATCAAAAGAAGAAGATGCTTCGGAACGAAGAGGGTTCCGGGACGGAGTAGACTTACGTTTCGGTGCCATGACAACACTAATGTAAATTAGAAAGTGAGGGGGAAGAAAGAAACACTCAGAAAAGTCCCAAAAACAGTTCAAATATATAAAACTATATTGAATGTAAAGGACGTATGCATGAAAATGCATGAGCATATGACGTGCAAAGATAATTGCATCATAGGCTCAGCCCAATCCAATCCTACTAGCACACAATCAGATAACATATAAAACACACATCTAAATGCATGAAAATATAGTTATAATGCACATGAGATGCAATGTATGAAGTTTTTAAGATCAAATCTTCAAAACCCATCCTAAAAATTTTGCAAACACCTCTTTGATTTTGAAAAACCCCAAAATTTTCAAAAATCCCAAAAAGTTAGGTTAGAAATCATGAAATGCATGAAAATGAGTGATTTAGACACATACCAAGTGAAGAATAACTTGATCTAGGCCGAAAACACCTTGGGAAGAGGTTAAGAGTGAGTGAAAAAGGTTTGGGAGAGGAACAGACACAGACAAATTGAGAGAGATCGAGGAGAATGAAGACCGAATCATGCTAACCCTATATATATATAGGTGTTCAGTAATTCTTGACAAATAGTAGGTGTCGAGAGGTGTTGAGCTTTAAAAAGCTTTGACAGATCCAACTATCGAGTAGGCGTCCACAGCAAAACAATCTCGATGGATCGAAGAGGTATCGAGGAGCTATCGAGGAGACAGGAACATTCTCGATCGATCCACCTAACTATTGAGAGGTGTCGAGATTGCGATAAAAAAACAACTGAAGAGCTCAATAGATAAGCCAGGTATCGAGAAGTGTCGAGGAGGTGTCAAGATTGCTTAAAAACAATTTTTCAAGAAAAGAAAAACACAAATATGAATGCAATCAAGCATGCAACTCAACCAATGATCCAAACAGCATTTTGAACACTCAAAATCATCTCTCAACCAAAAAAAATTTAGCACATAGATCCCAAAAACACACACACACACACACACACACACAAAACAAGTCTAACCAATTTTATATTTCAAAAACAAGTCAAGACAATTTAGTGAGCATACATTAACACATGTAAACCTTGTGATGGCCAAATCACATTGTACCTGCACATGTATCAAGAGTAGCAAAGAATATTACGTGTTATGTGTGAAAAATATCGCAAGATTACATAAATGTATACATGTTATGACGATTTGAGATATGAGAAAATCACTTTAACTCACACACAATCATAACTGTTTGATGGGGACTATTACCTTCGAGGTACATCCTATAACTCTCACATCTCCTAAAATACACGC
Source organism: Quercus tomentella (assembly GCA_028535165.1). Classification (NCBI taxonomy): domain Eukaryota; kingdom Viridiplantae; phylum Streptophyta; class Magnoliopsida; order Fagales; family Fagaceae; genus Quercus; species Quercus tomentella. Next base: position 5,730,279 of record JAPQVY010000023.1, read on the forward strand.
TTGCAATCATATATAAAGCATTTTAATCTTTTTTCTTTTTATTTTTCTTTTAATAAGCATATCATGCATGGGCATATAAGAGATAGAAAAGAAATTCACAATGATGTTAAGCATTTTGACATTCCACTTTTACTATGCCAAAGTATACAAATGTCATTTCATGATTGGCGGGCAACAGTGATGAGATGGTTATTTATGCCTTTCTCTTAGGATTTTCTAGTTCTTCCCGTCAAAAAGAGTGATACTAGTGTTAAGTACAAGAGATTACTTAATTTTACTCATCACAAACAAGAGCCACAAATCTCACTTGCTTAGTTGTGCATAGAAATGCTCATCTAAGCTACAAAAGATACAAAGTTTAGAAAACGTTGTTTCATTAGCCATCCAAAGTACACAAGTACCAATGTACACAAAACGCACACTGTTTTTGTATTTTTCTGATTTTTCAATTTTTTTTTATTTTTATATGAAAAACAAAATAAACAAAACTGAAAACAAACAAAAACATGTTAAACAAAGCAAAGCATAAAAACTAAATGCAAATGCATGAGGAGAAAAGAGGAGAGAAGGAGATCAATCCATGGAGATGACACCAATGTTTTGGCGAAGGAATTCAAACCGTTTGCTGTCAAGAGGTTTGGTAAACAAATCAGCCTTCAGATTATCAGTGTGAATAAACTCAAGAGTAAGAGTACCATCTTTGACAAGCTCCCTAATGAAGTGATGTCAAATCTCTATGTGTTTAGTTCGAGAATGTTGAATAGGATTCTTAGAGATGTTGATGGCACTAGTATTGTCACAGTAGATAGTAAGATGTTCTTGACAAATACCATAATCATGGAGGAGTTTTTGCATCCATAGAAGTTGGGTGCAACAGCTACCGGCAGCAATGTACTCAGCTTCTGCAGTGGATAAAAAGATGGTTTTTACTCATCCAGGAGACAAGATTATTACCCACATAAAAACAACCTCCTGATGTACTCTTTCTATCATCAGCATTTCCAGCCCAATCAACGCCAGAATACCCAACTAAGACATCATTTGTGTCCTTACTGTACCACACACCAAAGTCGGCAGTGGTTTTGACATACTTTATTATTCTTTTTAAAGCAGTCATATGAGATTCTTCGGGATTAGCCTGATATCTAGCACACACACCCACATTGTAACTAATGTCAGGTCTACTAACAATAAGGTAAAGAAGACTACCTATCATGCTTCTATGGAGAGATGGATCAATACTTTTTCCTAACAAGTCAATAGTGAGTTTAATATTTGGGCTCATAGGGGTTCGAACAGAACTAACAGATTCCAAACCAAACCTTTTCACAAGGTTCTTAGCATATTTAGACTGAGATAGGAATATACTTGAATCTTGTTGACGAATCTGCAATCCAAGGAAGTGAGTTAGCTCTCCAATCATGCTTATCTTGAACTCGGCTTGCATGAGTTTTGAGAAGCTATGAGCAAGTTCATCCTTCGTAGACCCAAAGATGATATCATCAACATAGACTTGAGCCACGATCAACTCGCCATCTTCCCTTTTGATGAAGAGAGTTTAATCAGTCTTTCCTCTTGTGAACCCATGTGACACCAAGTATTGTGTGAGCCTATCATACCAAGCTCTAGGGGCTTAATCAGCCTTCTTGAGGTACAACACATGATCGGGGAAGTATGGATCAATGAATCCTTTTGGTTGAGCCACATAGACATCTTCTTTAAGTAGCCCATTCAAGAAAGCAGTCTTTACATCCATCTGGTAAAGCTTAAATTTTAGGTGACAGGCTAGGGCTAGGAGAATTCTGATGGACTCCATATGGGCAACTGGGGAAAATGTTTCATCATAGTCTACTCCTTCCATTTGTGAGTATCCTTGAGCTACAAGACGAGCCTTGTTGCGGATCACATTGCCCTCCTCATCAGTCTTATTGCGGAATATCCACTTTGTGTCGATGATGTGCTCACCCTCCGGTCTAGTACTAGAGTCCAGACATCATTCCTATGAAACTAAAGCAGTTCATCATGCATTGCTTCAACCCAGCTTTCATCCTGAAGAGCTTCCTAAACTTTAGTGGGTTCAACATGATCTTGTGCATAAGGACTCCATATATGAGTTATCTAATTCTTTACCATGATCACTTCAAATTTGATCAATCTTCAGACTCTTTTCATTCTGCAATCTTGTACACAAGGCTTCAATGTGCTCAGGAGCATCTGACTTAGATAGTAGGAGGATAACCCAAGTGTACCTAGTGAAGTCGTCTACTACAACCATGATGTATCTCTTATCACCAAGAGACTCGGTTCTAGTTGGACCCATAAGATCCAGATGTAGAAACTCCAATGGTCTAGATTTAGCAGATGTCTGAGTACTCGAATGCTTAGCTTTCATCTGTTTCCCAAGCTGACATGGTCCACACACCACATTGCTCATTCTACTAAGCTTTGGTATCCCTAAAACTGATTCATGCTTAGATACAATAGAGAGATGTTTATAACTAGCATGTCCCATCCGTTGGTGCCATAGATCTTCATTTGGTAAACGAATGCTATTGCACATAATATCAGCATCAGGAACCAATTCATAACAATTGTCTAGAGTGCGAACACCACTTATGAGTTTCTTTCCTAACTCATCCATGACAAGACACTTTCCCTTTGAGAATAGCACCATGAAGTCTTGATCACATATCTGACTTATGTTCAATAGGTTCACTCTCAGACCTTTTACATATAAAACATTTGCAATGTCCGGCAGTCCAAGTAGAGAGATGATTCTCTTTCCTTTAATCTGTGATTTGCTACCATCACCAAAAGTGACATTGCCACCTTTCTTAGACTCGAAAACCTTGAAGAAAGATCGGTCTCCAGTCATGTGTCTTGAGCAACCGCTGTCAAGGTACCACAAACATGTATCCATAACCTTAAATGCGGACTTCATCATAAAACACACTTCGTGCTTAGATGACAGATTAGTGGGAATGGTGCTTTCTCTCATCTGCCTTTTACGAGCTAAACATTTACCTTTCACTCTTTTCAGACGAACTCCTTTGCACATTTTTATTCTGAGACAGTCTAGTTTCTTCTTGGTCAACCTGAGATCTTTTCCAATAGTCATCATAATAGAATTCAAATAACTTTTAGACTTGTATTTTCTGATACACTCAAACAAGCAGAGATTAGAAAAACAAGATGTATTTGAAAACAAAGATCTTTTCAAGCCGGTTGCAGCCATGACAACAGGGGTCAATGGATCACACAGCAAAGATTAACCATAATCAGAGTGTGCTTGCTCTGATACCACTTGATAGGCCAAAAATATATTAAACCCTTGTGATGAATTAATTGATTAATTAGCCAAGTTTATTAATTAATCAAATTAACATGCAAACACGTGGTAGCACAAACAAATCATCAATAAACTAAAGTATGCAGCGGAAAATAAATTGACACAATGATTTGTTTACAAATGGGGAAAACCTACACGGCAAAAATCCCACCGGGTGATTTTAAGGTCACCACTCCCGAGAATCCACTATTATCACAACAAGCAGTTACAAGTAAAGGAATCACAGTACCTTATACCAACCTATAGTTGAACCCTTACCCCAATACCCAATTTGACTTGTTCTGTAATGACAATCTCTCCTTTCAATGCACGGCTCCCAAAATGTGACTAACCAATTGCGCGGATCCTAGTACGCGACTTCAATCACCAACTAGAGAAGGTTGTTGGTTGTAAAATTCTTCAATTCATCACACGATGAAGATTGAGAAGCTCCTTGGTTACAAAACTCTACAGTGCACAAACACAGCAGCTTATTCACAAGAAAGATGAACTAGGGCAAATTCTGTCTCTGGTCATAATTTGCTTGAACAAACTTTGCTCAATACTTGTGCAACTTGTGTCGCCTTTGACGGCTCTTAAAATAATCCTTTTATATGTCTAGGGTTGTAAGAAAAGAAAGACCAAACATACAATCACGGATTTGAGTCAAAATAGAACTGAAACTCTGTTTTTCCTAAACCTCGACAGATGCCTATTTGTCGAGCTGTTGTCGAGCCACAGGCTGGAACAGCTCTTCAAGGCTCGATAGATGGCTAGATGTCGAGCTTTAATGACAGACACTTTTCAAACTTGAATCTTGGACATACTTGCATGGCTTTAACACTTGAACTTAAAACAAGATTTCTTGAAGCATTAAACACATCCTAGATCCACCCAATTACAAGTAAAGTGCATTTTATCAAAGGATTAGTCAATTACATAAAATAGTGACATATATTCTTAACAAGTGAATCACATATGTCCTAATAGGGGCCTAATTATTTTTTTCCTTTTTTTTTTCTTTGGGCCAAAGGGACAGGGCCCCCTCCCCTTAAGCTCTGTCCCTAATTTTACTAAAGACAAGGAAGAGTCATAAATTTGGTTTTTAATTACAACCATATATATATAGATAAAGTTCAGAAAAAGTCCAATTAGAATTTCAAATTAGAGTTCAATTTTGTGCCATATATCCTAAACATTGACAGTTTACATTTTATACCTAAAAATATTCTTACAAAACTTTTTAAAGAGTTAACAAAATATAAGAATGATTATCAATAGTATTTAAATTATATATATAAGAATTATATTATGCATCTTATTGTATATCTTTAAGTATATCCATGTATATGCATAGGATTACAAGCTAGTTTATATATCAATCAATATATTAATAGGTCAGAGAAAGTTCAATTAGAATTTGAAATTAGAATCCAATTTTGCGTTGTGTGTCTAAATTTATGTAAGGACCGTACCATAATTATCCACTTAAGTTTTTTAATCTTTGTGTCAAGTAAATTAATGAGTGTAAAACACTAAGAATCTAATATTAATGAAAAAAAAAAAAACTAAACGCATATACTCAATACAAATCATTACACAATAAAGATCACCACACATTCTATCTTATTAAAAATTAGAAAAAAAAATGATCATAAGTAGTTGGAGGCTTTTTTTTTTTTTTTTTTTGGTTATTGCCCATATGATATTTGGGAAGCCAAGACCAAGACTCGACTTTAGACTTAGAATATGGCTCAAATGCTATCGGTGGAGTGTAGAAAACCCATTTTTGCTCAAGGTCTGGATTGCATCCAACAAAGATTATAATATAAAGCCCAAAAATAACTCCTGCAAAGATAAACTAGCACAAAGGATGGCTTACCACAGTAAGTGCTTAAATAATAGGCCAGCAGTAAACAAGAGAAGCGTCCAGCGGTAGATGTCTAGAAAATTAATAAATGTATTCGTATAGTAAAAATTATGCATTTCCTCCATAGTCAGTTAATATAAAAGTGGGCCCATTATAACAAATATACAAGAGGAAAATGATCCAGTAGTGAATATGACATACATCGATAACGTCTAATAAGTTAATAAATGTATTTACACAATAAAAATCATATATTTTCCTCATTATTATTAAGTCAACATGAGAGAAAATTTCCATAGTATCCAATATATTATGACCTTTGTGGGGTACGAGAATTTAAAAAGGTATTTGCGCCACGTGTTATGCCCATGGCTGAGGAAGCCACCATCGCGCCGAGGAGGTCACACGCTCGAACAATAAGGCCACGTCAGTGGCATGTTACCAAAAGAGGTCATACTATAGAGAAAGAGCTTTGGGAAGGGGGGTTAGCCCTGATATGATTGAAGGGATGGTGGCTGCCACCACATTTAATGTATCCCACCAAACCTCCTGGCTGCATTTATGTGGAGAAGACCCCTGAACAGTGCTGCCTTGGCTGTCCCAACTCACAAAGGGCTTAGGAAGGTGTCTGATGGAACAAGCATTCAAGTAATGGCCTGGACGATCAATAAATGGAAGGCCAAGATCATCTAAAGGGAGCTATATAACGTAAGAGACCTTCCAGGGAAAGGGGATCAGAATAATCTGTAGAGAATACACTATAGCAACAAGAACTAAAATTGTATCCAAGTCCAAAACAACTATATTCAAGAATATTCTCCTCAAACTTCGCTGAGGAAGGTTTTCCTTGTTTAGAACTTGTCTTTCTTTGCTTTCTTAGTATCATTAATCCACTGTGCGCGTTGCCTGATCCATTAAAGCCTAGCTTTTTAGCCCACTCTCTACAAATTCATTGTGTGGGGCTCTTTGGGCCTTAACCCATTCATCTTTTGGGCTTAGGAGCCAAAACTTGCCCTTACAATTGGTGCCGTCTGTGGGGAAGCTTGAGCTTTAATGAGTTCAACATCCAATCATGGTAAGATCAGGGTAAAATCGGGAGGAGTCTATTGGTTCCCAACGTTAAGATCAATTCCTTAACCTTGAGCGAAAGAGGGACCACGAGGTTAGTGTGCACACCACGCATACTAGTAGGAGCTAGTCTCAAGGCGGGAGTTACATCTCTCATGAGGAGAATACTAGAAGCATGCAGTTGGAGATTGACCATCTTCGTAGGAGGCTACGCCGAGAGCGATGGAGAAGGACTCCCTCAGGTTTTGACCCTTCTTCTGATGATGATAGAGATGGTAGCTACAAACCCAGGTCCAGGACTCCTCCCAATGAGTCTTTTTCGTATAATAAGGATCGCCATTACAAGCAAAGGAGTAAGAGTCCATCTCGCAAAAGTCTGGGCAATGATGCTATGAGTAGGGCTTTTAACCAAATCTCCAAATCATCGTTTACGCGGAGAATTGAAGGGGGAAAGCTTCCTCGGTGGTTTACTCAACCAACATTTACTATGTATAATGGCATAATGGACCCTGTGGAGCACATTATCCAATTCAACCAGAAAATGGCCGTTCACTCCCGGAATGAAGCCTTGATGTGCAAGGTGTTTCCATCCAGTTTAGGGCCCATGGTAATGAGATGGTTTGACTGTCTAGGAGAGGGTTCTATTAGCTCCTTCAAGGAGCTTACTAGGGCATTTGGGGCTCGTTTTGTGACTTGTAGTAAGGTTCCTCGGCCCTTAGACTCCCTGCTGTCCATGATCATGCGAGAAGGGGAGACCTTGAAAACGTATTTTGACCGATACTGGGAGATGTTCAACGAGATAGATAGGAACTTTGATGACGTGGCTATAAGGACTTTCAAGGTCGGCTTGCCCGCCGAGCATGATCTGAGAAAGTCTTTGACCAGGAAACCGATTAAGAGTGTGCGTCAGCTTATGGATCGTATTGATGAATATAAGCGGGTCGAGGAGGACTAGCAATAGGGAAAGGGGAAAGCTAAGGTGGTCCCTCAGGATAGAAGGGATTTCAAGTCGGATAGGTACAATAACAACTGACCTCAAAGAGATTTTACGGGGCATTATGGACCTGCTACTACTCAAGTAGTCAATACTGTGTTCTGAGAGCCAGTACACCAAATCCTGGAAAAAATTAAGAATAAGCCATACTTTTAATGGCCAAACAAAATGGAAGGAGACCTCACGAAGTATAACCAAAGCCTTCACTACCAGTATCACCAAGAGTAGGGGCACACTACTGAAGATTGCAGAACGTTGTGGAATCATTTTGAGCAATTGGTCAAAATTGGGAAGTTAAAGCAATTTCTGCATCAGCCCAATGGGCAAGACAACCAGGCTGGGTCGAGAGCACAAACAGATGCTTCTTCAAGACCCCCGCTGGGTATGATCAGGGTGATCCTTGCAGCTCTGGGAAGGACTAGCTCATTTCCATCCAAGGTGATGTCCATAGAGCGGCCATTGGCCGAGGACTTGATTCCTGATCCTAAGAGGAGCAAGGCAAAGGTCCGACTAGCCTTGAGCTTTTCCGACGAGGATAAAGTTGGAACCTCACAACCACATGATGATGCCCTAGTGGTTACCCTGAGGATTGGGGGATACGATGTGAAAAGGGTGTTGGTAGATCAAGGCAGCGGTGTAGAAATCATGTACCCTGATTTATATTGGGGGCTTAGATTGAGACCGGAGGACTTAACCTCCTACAACTCCCCTTTGGTAGGTTTCAACGAGAAGACCATTATTCCAAAGGGTCAAATCAAACTACCTGTGCAGGCAGGATCAGAAATGGTGGAGGTGGATTTCATTGTAGTGGATACGTACTCCCCTTACACTGCCATTGTGGCAAGACCCTGGCTTCATGCCATGGGGACCGTTTCTTCCACCCTCCATTTGAAGGTGAAGTATTCATCTAGAGGCCAGGTTGAGGAGCTAGTGGAGAGCCAGTCTATGGCCAGGCAGTGCTTGGTGGCCGCAATCAGACATCAGATTGGGGATGAGTCCTCAGCCTCTGTTGAGCGGGATTTATAGCAATCAAAGGTGCCATGTTCTCTACAGACGTAGCAGTGGAGGGGGTGAAGTGCGAGCTGCTGGAAAAAGTTGCTATTGGGAAAGATGAAGAGAAGTTCTTTCAGGTCGAAGTTCAGCTGCCTCATCGGGAGAGGCAGGAGCTAATAGATTTTCTTATAAAAAATATTGATGTATTCGCATGGAGCGCTTACGAGGCCTCTGGGGTGGATTCGGACTTCATTTGTCACCATTTAAATGTCAATCCATCTATCATCCCCAAAAGGCAACCACCTTGGCACTCATCCAAGGAACATTCTGATGCTATTAAGGATGAAGTGCTCAAACTTAAGTGGGCTGGGGCCATAAAGGAGGTGTTTTACCCCGAGTGGTTAGCCAACACAGTGGTGGTGAAGAAGAAAAGTGAGAAATGGCGGGTGTGTGTGGACTTCACGGATTTAAATAAGGCATGCCCAAAGAATCCTTTTCCCCTGCCTCGGATAGATCAACTAGTGGATGCAACCGCGGGCCATTCTCGGATGAACTTCTTGGATGCTTTCCAGGGATATCACCAGATACTGTTAGTTCTGGGCGATCAAGAGAAGACTTCTTTCGTTACGCACACGAGAATTATCATTACAAAGTGATGCATTTTGGGCTGAAGAATGCGGGGTCTACTTATCAAAGAATGATGACCAGGATGTTCGAATTGCAACTAGGCAAAAATATTAGGGTCTAAATTGATGATATGGTGGTAAAGAGTAAGGTGGAGTCCGAGCACATAAATGACCTTGTAAATATTTTCAGAATACTAAGGAAACACAAACTTCGCCTTAATGCTTCTAAGTGTTCTTTCAACGTTGGCTCTGGAAAATTCCTAGGCTATATGGTCACCCATCGCGGAATTGAGGTTGACCCCGATCAGGTTTGAGCGATTAACAATCTGCAGCCTTCTCGGAATCCCAAAGAAGTCCAGAGGTTGATAGGAATGACTACCACCTTGAATCGATTCATCTCTCGATCAGCAGACAGGTGCCAGCCTTTCTTCTAGTTGTTGCATAAGTGGAAGGAATTTGAATGGACGAAAGAATGCTCCTCCACCTTCCAGCAATTGAAAGAATATCTTCCTTGGCCACCTATTATGTCCAAGCCGGAGAAGGAGGAGGAGGTTTTATTCGCTTACATTGCTATAGCCTCATATACGGTGAATCTAGTACTGGTACGGGTTGATGGTGGGGTGTAGAGACCAGTTTATTATGTGAGCAAATCATTACATGAGACAGAGATTCGTTATTTACCATTGGAGAGGATCATCTTGGCAGTAGTGCATGCTACACGGAAGCTCCTACATTACTTCCAAGCTCACACTGTTGTGGTTCTAACCCAATTCCCTCTCCGATCACTGCTTTGGAAAGTTGATTACACAGGGAGGGGTGCAAAATAGGCAACGATCCTAGGAGCCTTCGATATTAAATACATGTCTCGCACCTCTATAAAAGGGCAGGTCCTTGCCGATTTGGTGGCTGAGTTCGCTAAGCCTTCGTTTGAAGAAAACGGTGAAAGGCCGAGCATGAGTAGAATTCAGTTGGATGATCTTCTTGCAGGAACCTCTATCTTGGAAGGTGTATGTTGACAACGCAGCAAACCAAAGGGGATCAAGAGTGGGGCTGGTTGTAATGTCTCCTAAAAGGATCATCATTGAGAAATCGCGAAAATGCACTTTTGGTCCCTACATTTTGGGCCTATTCTCAATTTGGTCCCTAAATTGATTTAGCTCCTAAGTCAGTCCCTGATTTTTAAAAATCGTTTTTAAAATAGTCCCTACCGTTAACCCAGTGATAGAAAATGTTGAGGTGGCAAACGGCGTGTCCTACTTGCTGACATGGCACTGACGTGGATATTAATATATTATTAAAAAGTACCACGTCAGCGTTTTAATGACAAGTCAGCAATTTAATTAATAAAAAAATTAAAATAATTTTAAAAAAATTAAACTGAAAAAATTCAAAATCAAAAACAAAAAAAGGAAAAACTTTTTTAGATTCTCTCTTTCTCTGTGTTTGTATCTTTTTTTTTTCTTTTTTTTTCTTTTTTTTTTCAGATCCTCTCTTTCTCTGTCTCTTCCATTTTCTCATTGGCCACGCAGACGAGGTACGGAACGAACTCCGACGAGACCATGACGGACTCGATGGTCCCCAACGGAACCTCCAACCGGATCGAGCAGCGGATCGCGACGATCACGCACTTGTTGTTCGCGTTAGTTATGCCGGATTCTCTGAACCCGGTCGACCTCGCCGTGGAGACCAGCGACTGAGCCGAGGTGAGGTCTTTGCACTCCATGGTGACGATAAGCGGTTCGAAGCGGAGGAGGAGTTCGGACTCGGGTTCGAAGCGAGTTGGTGAGTCGGGGAAGATGAGGGAGATGACCAAGTCGGGATCGGCCGGGTAGTGGGAGACGAAGAGCCAGGAGCCGCCTTTGGATTTTTTGTTGGGTTGGGTTTGGTGTATGGGTTGGGAGAGGATAGAGATACGGCCAGAGCAGGAGCTGGTGGTGAAGTAGTAAGGGTGGTTGTTGAGGGTGTTGATGAGAGGGAGGATAGGAGTGTCCAACGTGCCCTTCGGTGATTTGTCGGTGTCTGAGGATGCCAGTGATGCTAACGTTGCCGCTTTTTTCTAGGTTTCTGTAGGGGTGGGTGGTCGGTAGTAGAAGTGGAGATTGGTGTGGCCGTGGAGATCGGTGTGGCCATGTTTGTGTTTCGGAGATGGAGTTGTCTCGGTGAGTTTGGTTTCGTGTTTGTGGTTTTTTTTTTTTATGTGGATTTGTATATTTATTTCTTGGATTTATTAGGTTTGATTTACTAGAGGTTTATGGGTTTGATTTCTTGGGTTTGATTTACTGGATGTTTATGGGTTTGATTTCTTAGATTTATTGGGTGGTTTATGAGTTTGATTTCTTGGATTTATTAGGTTTGATTTACTGGATGTTTATGGGTTTGATTTCTTGGATTTATTGGGTTTGATTTGGGAAAGAACATGAAGCATGAAGTTCATGTCCTGGGGAAGAAGAAGAACAATGTTCTTTCGAAAAATAATGAAAAGCAAACCCATTTTTTAAACTCAAATTTTTGAACTGAAAAAGCTTTTTTTGTTTTCTTAATTTAATTAAATTAATGTTTATTTGTTTATTTATTTTAAAATTTCTGACCTGGATTTTTGTTTTATTTTTTATTAATATTTTAAAATTAAAGTTTTTTTAATAATATTTTAATTTCCACATCAGCGCCATGTCAGCAAGTAGGACACGCCGTTTGCCACCTCAGCATTTTCTGTCACTGGGTTGACAGTAGGGACTATTTTAAAAACGATTTTTAAAAATCAGGGACTAACCTAGGAGCTAAATCAATTTAGGGACCAAATTGAGAATAGGCCCAAAATGTAGGGACCAAAAGTGCATTTTCGCCTTGAGAAATTCTTAAAACTGGGCTTCTCGGCCACGAACAATGAGGCAGAGTACGAGGTTTTGCTGGTGGGAATGGCCATGGTTCAGAAGATGGGAGGAAGAACAGTGGAGATGTTTTCATATTCGAGGTTAATTGTAGGCCAAGTGAAGGGAGAATTGGAAGCCAGGGATGTGAGAATGCAAGAGTACCTGAGCCAGGCTAGGCACTTGCAATCAGGATTTGACTCTTTTTCCTTACATCAAATCCCTAGAAGCAGAAATATGCATGCTGACTCCCTTGCCACTCTTGCAACCTCCTTGACGCAAAGTCTACCTCGGGTTATCCTGGTCAAGGATCTATGTAAACCTACTAAGACAAGGGGGGAGAAGGTCCAGATTCATCAACTTAGGGTTGAACCTAGTTGGATGGATTCTACTGTCCTATTCCTTAAGGATGACATCTTGCCCGAGGAGAAGGGGGAGACTAACAAAGTGCGAAGGAAGGCTCCTCGATTTTGGCTGTCTGAGGACCAAAAGTTATACAAGCACTCTTTTTCTAGGCCATATTTACTATGCATCTATCCTGAAGCAGTGGATCCCCTCCTAGATGAGTTACACGAAAGGATTTGTGGAAGCCATACGGGAGGCAGATCCTTGTCTCATTGGGCCTTTACTCAGGGATATTGGTGACCCAATATGCAAAAGGAAGCACAAGAATATGTGAAGAAGTGTAACCAATGTCAGAGATTCGCTCCCAACATTCATCGGCCCAGGGGCTTTCTTAATCCTCTGTCTAGTCCCTGGCCTTTTGCTCAGTGAGGCTTGGACATTGTGGGGCCTATTCCCCAAAGCAGTAGGAAACAAGAGGTGGCTTTTGGTCAGCACTGATTACTTTACCAAGTGGGTTGAAACTAAGCCACTGGTAAACATTAGGGACGTGGATCCAAAAGGTTTGTGTGGAAGAACATTATCACTTGGTTTAGGATTCCTCATACCCTCATCTCAAACAATGGAGTTCAGTTTGATAGCAAAGCCTTCAGAAGGTATTGCTGTGAATTGGGTATCACTAATAGGTATTCCACTCCAACTTATCCCTAGGGGAATGGACAAGTCGAGGCTGTCAATAAAGTCATAGTAAATGGACTCAAGAAAAGGTTGGATGATGCAAAGGACAGATGGGTGGACGAGCTTCCACATGTTCTCTGGACATATCGGACTACCCCTTGTAGGTTAACATGGGAGACACCATTCTCAATGACTTATGGGGCCGAGGCTATGATCCCTCTAGAGACTAGGTTCCCAACACTGAGGACTAGCTTATTCGCTCCAGACAACAATGACCACCTACTAGAAAAGAGCCTAGATCTAGTTGAAGAACGAAGAGAAAAGGTTATAGTTCAATTAGCATACTATCAGCAGAAACTCAAACAGGGGTATGATTCAAGTGTAAAGTTAAGACCATTGGCCCTGGGGGACTTGTTATTGAGAAAGGTCGTGGGTACTGCAAAAAACCCAGCATGGGGGAAATTAGGGCCCAATTGGGAAGGGTCATACCGTATCACCTCGGTAGTAGAGATAGATGCATACTTCTAAAAAGATCTAGATGAAAAAATTGTACTGCGATCCTGGAATGTAAATAACCTACGAAGGTATTATTATTAATGAAGGGCAGCTCTGCCATGTTTTCATTTATGATGTTATGTGTTGCGTTAGTTATTGGTATGAATATTAAACAGAACCTTGGTCATGCCTGGTTCCTCAGACCACATACCTTGGGTAAATTAATATTCCAGATTACTTGTGTGAATATTAAACAGAACCTTGGTTACGCCTGGTTCCTCAGACCACATACCTTGGGTAAATTAACACCCTCAATTATTTCTCTAAGTGTTAAATAGAACCTTGGTTACGCCTGGTTCCTCAGACCACATGCCTTGGGTAAATTAACACCCTCCATTATTTGTTTAAGTGTTAAATAGAACCTTGGTTATACCTGGTTCCTCAGAACACATGCCTTGAGTAAATTAACACTTTCCATTATTGGTTATTTGTTTAAGTGTTAAACAAAACCTTGGCTATGTCTAGTTCCTCAAACCACCTGCCTTGGGTAAATTGACACTCTCCATTACTTGTGTGAATATTAAATAGAACCTTGGCCATGCCTGGCTCATTGGACCACATATCTTAGGTAAATTAATATTCTTGGTTATTTATTTAAATGTTAAACAAAACCTTGGTCATGCCTGGTTTCCCAGATCATATGCCTTGGGTAAATTAACACTCTTCCTTACTTATGTGAATATTAAACAGAACCTTGGTCATGCCTAGCTCCTTAGACCACATACCTTGGGTAAATTAATATTCTTGGTTATTTATTTAAGTTTTAAACAAAATCTTGTTCATGCCTGGTTTCCCAGACCACATGCATTGGGTAAATTAACACTCTCCCTTACTTGTGTGAATATTAAACAGAACCTGGGTTATGTCTGGTTCTTCAGATCACACGCCTTGGATAAATTAACATTTGTTTTCCCTTTTCCTACTAAGTGTTTTTTTATCTCTAAATACTTAGACCTCCCTGTTGATTACAAGTTTTCAATACTAGCACATAGTCATTTTTTTTTTCTCACTATTTACATAGGTTTAATTTATTTAGGCTAACAACATATTATTGCTACTCGCTTTTGTTAAAGTGTGGGTGTTCACCCTTGGGAGCACCATCAATTTAAAAGTCTCAGCAAAGGGCAAAACAATGATTACAGCCAACCAGAGATATATATTGCAAGAAAAATAAAGATTCATAAAACAAAAGTTGACATCTTTTCATTGAACTAAAGAGAAGTACATTATGAACAATGGCAAATTGCCACAACAAAAGAAAAAGTACAAAAAAAATAGAAGAAAAGTAAAATCCTAATCTAAGCTTTGGCAGGCGAAGGGTCTTCTTTACCGGATGGCTGGGGAACGTGCGGATTTGCAACCTTAGGAGCGGTTTCCTTGGCCTTGGGAGCAGCCTCTAGGCCCTGGGTCTCTAGCTGAGTTTTGACTTCTTTGCCCTTTCCCTTGTCCTCAGGCTGGGTTTTACCCAGGCCAGCTTCCTTCCCCTTGGCCACCTCACCCTCTCAGCCTTGGTCACCAGCCTTGCTAAGACCTTTGGGAGCCTCAAGAGGGGGGGGGGGGGGGGGGGAGAGACTTGAGGGCTAGAAAGCTACCCAAGCACAGTTGCTGCAACGGTAACATTCGCTTAAGGGCCTAGAGGTGCTGCAAGAACTTCTCGGAAGTCTTCAGGGTAGTAGATGTTTTCATCCCTCCTTAGATCTGAGGTTGCAAGAACTTCAGGCAGGTTTAGGGCCTCAGCCCACACTTCCTGGCAGTATTCCCTGCAAACTCCAACGAGCTCCTCTGTCAAGCGGGCCTCAGTCTCCTGGACACCAAGGTCGTAAGACCTCTGCTCTAAAGCCTTCGCCACTGCCTGGGCTGCCCGAGCTACCTCCTTGGCCTTCTCCAATTCTGCCTTCAGCTCCAGGACCTACTGTTTGGTCGTGGCTGCCTTTATCTCAGTGTAATGGAGCCTTTTACGCTGCTTCACAGTTTGGTCCTGGGCATTCTTCAAGCCGACCTCAGCGTTCTTCTGCCCTCTTTCCTCAGCAATCAACTTCGCAGTAAGCTCCTGGACCTTTTGCTTAGTTGTGCCCAAGGCCTTACTGGTCTCAAAATGTAGGTTGGCCTCTACCCTAGCCTCATTTCGGGCATCCTTCACCCATTCCTCGGCCATAAAAACCTCTTGGATGGCCTGCAAAAAAAAAAAAAAAAAAAAACAACAGAAGAATACTTTACCGGATAAGAAAAAGTAACTTAGCATGAAATCAGGAAGGGACAGAAAAAGATCCTGTTGCCTCATGGTCTGTAATGCAGTCATATCTTTAGGTAGCAGCAGGGGCTGCTCTAGGGCCTCGGCCAGGTAGTGGGCGTGCTCTTTTTGGAACTCCCTGATAGAGGAGCTCTGCAGTATAGTCGCCCCATCTAGCTCCAACCGAGGCTCCCACGAGGGGTTTTGGAGGCGCACCTCGACCACACTCCGGTCCTCCTTGCTTTCAACGGAGGATGCTCGAGCAATCCCCTTGCCCTTGGCTATCTTCTGCTGCTTAGGAGGAGCTTCCTCCTTGTGAGGGACTAACTCCCTTCCTCTTCTATTTCTTTCTCCTTCTTCCTTTTCTTTAGGCCCGTAGGAGTGAATGGGTTCACTGAAGGAGAAAAAGGGGGAGGAGGAAGGGAAGGTTGAGATCCAGAGGCATCCTTAGGCCCCGCCCCCTGGGCTTAAGGAGCTCACGCAAGCCCTTCTTCTTATTATCTAATGGCATCTCGTCCTCCACTTCCGAGCTACTATCCACGGTGCAACAACAAGCCAGGGGGAACGGATGATGGACGATCTGTCGAGCTCACCCTCTAAGTCCAAGACTTGGATTAAGGGCTCTCCCGGTCCCTCCTTGTCTTCCTCTAGCTGAAATTGGTTTATCTCAGTCTCAAGTGATAGGCGCGAGGAAGCTGTCTCTTCTCTTGGAGCCGCTACCTCACGAGGGGAACGATGGAGGGGCAGCTCAACTGGCACGATATCTTCTCAGGCTAAAAAATTGGGCACCGAGACGTCTATCCAGGCTAGCTGAAGATCGCCTGCTCTTATCGCGTGGCCCACGTCCTGAAACTTGTCCGACAAGGGCTCAAAGTCGAGGATGAGGTGGACAGCTCTCAATTTCCTGTCTTCGCTCACAAACACTTCAGATCTCAGCACCTTGTTAAGGTCCGAGACGTTGACGAGGTTGAGATTGGGAGCTACGTGTCTTTTATCTGTAATAATATTCGAGAAGCAAAACCACGGTCAGAATAATGAAGCCAACCATCAAAAATAAACGGAATACTAAAGGAAAAGAGAAAATAGCAAAACTACAAAGCTTAAAAAAAAAAAAAAAAAAAAAAAAAAAAAAAAAAAAAAAGACCTAAACTTAGGGTACTCTACCTGGCTCTCCCTCACGGACTAGGCAGTGAAGACCGTCATGCCATTCACTTGAGACTATCAGAAAGTCATCCTTTATGCCCTTATTGGACTTGGGGAGGCACGAGATGAGCCTAATAACAGAGGATCTAGACTTAAGGTAATACCCTGAGTTTGCAAGTAGGTGACACTCGTACATCCAAACGATGTCGTGCCAGGTAAAGTTTAGCCCCATTTGCTCGTTGAAAGCGTCCACACTACCCAATACCCTAAACAGGTTAGGCGCGCATTGGTGGGGGCTTAGCCTATGGGTGATCAGATAGTCCCTAGTTACTCTACCCATGGGAAGCCTCATTCCCCTTTCTATGAAGGCAATCATGGGAATGACAACCTCCCCTTCCCCCCTGTGGGTAAGCCACTGACTCGGAGCACAGTACCGTAGGGAAACTCTCTAAGGAATGTGGTACCTAGCCCTAAATCCCTCCATACCGGCTCCGAGGTGAGTGACTCTACCCATCTAAGCAAACTAAAAGGAAGTGAAGGAAATATTTTTGAAAAAGGAGTAAAAAGTAGAAGGCCGAGGAGACTGGTCGAGAATAAAAGAGCCTAGGAACGTGAAAACTTATGAAAATAAGGACGAGGGTTACTTTAGGAGCTTCTCAAAGGTCTGAAGATTTAGGAAGTCTTGAAAGCTTGAGATTTTTAGAAGTCTTGGGAGTTCGAAGATTTGTAAAGTAGGAGAAAATGAACCCTCTAGGCGCTTTATATAGGAGGAAGAATTGGGTGAGAATTATCCCGCCCAAAATTTAAGGAGAAACGCTAGCCGTAGGATCTCCATCTCAGCGTAGGACATAGGGAATAAAGTGCTGCCTGGAGCATTTAATGAGACGTTGCGGACTCCGAAGTGCCAGAACGGTTGCAGGACACGTGAAGTGACACTTTCACATGTGGAAGTCAAAGAAGCGTGTGGAATTAATTATACAAGGTCAAAACCTCACTTTTCTCCTCGGATAAGAGAAAAAAAGCCGAAGTTTTGAGGGGCTATTATGGGGTACAAGAATTTAAAAAGGTATTTGCGCCACGTGTTAAACCTATGGCCGAGGAGGTCACGTGCTCGGACAATAAGGCCACGTCAGTGGCACGTTACCAAAGGAGGTCATACTATAGAGAAAGAGTTTCGGGAATGGGGTTAGCCCTGACATGACTGGAGGGATGGTGGCTGCCACCACATTTAATGCATCCCACCAAACCTCCTGGCTGCATTTATGTGGAAAAGACCCCTGAACAATGCTGCCTTTGCTGCCCCAACTCACAAAGGGCTTAGGAAGGTGTTTGATGGGACAAGCACTCAAGTAGTGGCCTGGACAATCAATAAATGGAGGGCCAAGATCATCTAAAGGGAACTATATAACGTAAGAAACCCTCCAGGGAGAGGGGATCAGAATAATCTGTAGAGAATACATTGTAGCAACAAGAACTAAAATTGTATCCAAGTCCAAAAGAACTATATTCAAGAATATTCTCCTCGAACTTCGCTGAGGAAGGTTTTCCTTGTCTAGAACTTGTCTTTCTTTGCTTTCTTAGTATCATTAATCCACTGTGCGCATTGCCTGATCCATTGAAGCCTAGTTTTTAAGCCCACTCTCTACAGATTCATTGTGTGGGGCTCTTTGGGCCTTAACCCATTCATCTTTTGGGCTTAGGAGCAAAAACCTGCCCTTACAGCCTTCATTATAATAGCAATAAATAAGGATTAAAGGCTTCATAATTACAAGTAAAAGAGGGAAAATTATGATGGAATGAAGGGAGAGAAAGACCCCCAGCTTAAAGCAGCAAATATTTAACCAAGGTTTTTATGCCCATGATGGAATATGTGGAAGGATGTATGGTAAGTGATGGAAACTACTCTTATATGAGTGGGTGAGCAAATATATGGTGATGTGGGAATAAAATGGTAAAAGAACTTGGCTATTTTTTACCATGGTGGTAAGAAACTGATTGTAGCTAATCATAAGACCTTTATGGTGTTGGTTTTTGTTAGAAAATAGAAGGAATGTTTGTGAGTTGATGAGTATGGGCATTTATGAACTAGAAAGGAACTTATTTCTGAATGAAGGGTTGAAAATAGCAAGATTGATGGAGACTTTTAGAGGATTTCGTCCCCCTTTGATGAGTAGATGATGCTTTCCTTTTATAGTGAAGCTTAGGGAAGAATTAGCAAAAGCCAAAAACGTTGGATCTAATTAGTAAGGGAATTTTTAGAATATCCATCATGAGATTTGGCCAAAAATAGTGTGAGCTCCTTTTTGAATGTTTCTCCTTTAGGTAATGTCAAATGGAGCTAAAATTTAGAGCATCTAACCTAGGATTTGGCCAAAATGGTATGATTTGCTTTTGGGTATTTTATCTTCTTTCAGTAATGTCATTAAGTGCTTAGATTTGGAGATTGATCTCAGCCAATAAGATCAAAGCAGACATGGGGCTAGAACTTGGTTGCTACAACTAAGATTTGAGCTTCAAAGAGTAGGAGCTATCACCCAAAGCTACGTGTCAAGCTTTTGGCCTACTTCAGGGAGCTTCACTAGAGATCTTTTTATGCCCTCCAAACCACATTTCCCTATATTTCACCTTTAGGAATTCATGGGCTTGGTTCATGAATTAGTTTTTAGACATTTTTAGTACTTCAGAAGCCAGTTTGCTGAAGTTTGGATGATTTGGTCAAAGGGTCGGCTCAACAACTTTTGGGGCCTTAGGCGAAAATTTTAAATGAGGCCTTTTTATAATTAAATATTAATAAAATAATATATATATATTAAATTTTTTATTATTTAAAATCTATTTTAATTGCTTTTTGAGATGCAAAATTACTAATTAAGTTTTTATATTTAAGTTCCTCTAACATTTCTCTTTCAATTGATAATATAGCTAATCCACTTAATCTTTCTATTGTGTTTTTTTTAATATTAGTAACAAATTTATCCATAGATCCTTTTTGAGATTCAATTTGTTTTTCAATTTTTCTCTTTTTTAGAAGTTTTTCATATCCGGATAAATACTTTCTAGTAGACATTTATAATGAGAAAATATTTATAGATAAATAAAACACAATTTATAATTAAAAATGATAATTTAACTAAAAATAAAATTTAAAGTATAGAACAATAAAACCTGGTTATTGCAATTTTTCTAAAGCCGTGACCACTTTAAAGTTTAAACCTGCACAAATAAAAATTAATTTAATACATGATTTAATAAATTAGTGTCACTAGAATACAAATGAGCTGATATGATACACATCAAATTATTAATTGATATAATAATTTATAATAATAGATAAAGTGTTAGATTAAAAAAAAATAAAAAAATAAAAAGTGAGAAACCGTCGGACCAAGTTATAACTGTGGTTTGTCATTTGTGGGGTTGTACTCTAATCCAAAAAAAAAAAGGGTGAGAATCCAGCCTATAGTCCACTCCATGATCTCCATCCCATATTCCTATGGCTAAGCTTTAAACAAAAAACGTGTCAGTACCAAATATCATGGCAGAAAAAGGTGAAAGGTCCAAGAGGGGCAGCCGGGCAGAATTAGAAAAGCCTTAGAGCATTCACATCAGCTCATCTAAAAGATTCCGTCTATTTTACATCAAAAACCTACTTTTTCTATTTTACACCATCACTTATATAAAACACCCACATCAGTTCATCTATTCTATCACCTCTTTTATTTAAATAATCAGTTTTCTCAATTATTTTATTATTTCTCACAACTAACCCATTTTACCAATTTTAATACGCACGCTCTCTCTCTCTCTGCCATATTTTCTGATTTCTTGCTCTCTCTCTCCTATCTCTCCATACCCACTCTCTCCCTCTCGGTCTATCTCTCTCCATACCCATTTTTATACTTGAGCTCTCTCTCCTCTCATGGCTGATCCATCTCATAGCTGAAGACCCATGGCCGAAGACCCATGGAGAAAAGCTTTAACACGAAAGCTAAAAACGGAAAAGAGCGAGGGATCTAGAAGAATCGGTCACAAGCACCGATCCACAGCACCGATCCACAACTCCAATCACAGCTCCGATCACAAGCATCGATCCACAGCAGAATCGATCCACAGCTGCGATCCACAGCACCGATCCACAGCTCCGATCACAACTCCGATCATAAGCATCGATCCACAGCTCCGATCCACAGCTAAACCGATCCATAGCTCCGATCCACAGCTGCACCAATCCACAGCTCAGTTCTCCCTAGCTCTGATCCATAAGCACCGATCTCCCTAGCTCCGATCAGGCAAGACCCATACCCACGAGCTCCGATCAAGCGAAACCCACGAGCTCCAATCGTTCCGATAAGCACCGATCTGTCTCTTTTTTGTTTTTCCGTTTGGGTTTGTTTGTGTGTGGGTGTGTTTGTGTATCTCTGTTTTTTTTTTTAGCAAGTGTATCTCTGTGTTGATTTTTCTGTGTGGATGTGTTTGTGTGTGGGTGTGTTTGTGTGCATCTGAGGAAAAAAAGATGAGGAGTTGAGGTCGTTGTGCACGGAGAAGAGAGAGAAAAATTGGTGTGAACAAAAATTAATAAAAAACTAAATACACATGCTACAGTGCCCGTGTAAATTTACACGGGTACTGTAGCTCGTTGAAAATTTTAGATGATTATACATGATTTTAAATGGACTGATGTAGTGTGTTTTTTGGTTCAAAATGTGTAAAAGTGGCCAAAATATGTATTTTACACATTTATACAAGAACTGATGTGAATGCTCTTAAAGCCAGCATAGCAAAAAACGTGTCCGGTGTCCCATCCCATCAAACAATTGTGCAGTGCAGTGTAGTAGTGAAAGTGTAAAACAAACCAAAAATATATATATAATTTAAGTTAAAAAAAAACAGAAGACTCTTGAGTCTTTATTTTCAAAAAGACAAAGAGAAACTGTTTGAGAAAGAGGGGAAGAACTGAAGAAGAAGAAAATACCTCTTGTGAGTTTTGACCGCCGACTGGTATGCAGTACGCTGGAATCAACAAAGAAAAATTTTAGGCTAGACTGACTGAGTTGATGGAAAAAGATCAAGAATCAAGATGAAGATGAAGAAAAGAAAAGTAAGACCGTAAGAATATAGATGGAGAGGTAGAGAGATGGAGAGGCAGAGAGATAAAGAGATGAGAGGTTTTTCTTTTGTTTTTTAAATTTATAATCTCTATTTTAGCATATTTCTAGATAATTACGTTGTATTATTAATGAATTTGTCTGCTATTAATTTTGATTTTAGCATATTTCAAGAATGAGTTAATAAATTTGTCTCCTAAAATTTAATTTTGTTAGCTGAAGTTTGACCTTTTTTTTTCCTTTTTAATTTTTTACATTTTAGGATACAATGGGCCTTTTTAATGCATTTTATTGACTAATAAAAATGCTTAAATTTTTTTTAACTAAAATATATAAATAAATATATTATATATATATATATATATATATATATATATTTTACAAGTGGGGGCCTTCTTTTATTTGGGGCCTTAGGCGATTGCATTAGTTGCATCTACTGTTGAGCCGACTTGGTCATGACTTCTTCCAGCGGTAACTGAAACTTAGGGAGGAAGAATGACATTTATTGCATTTTAGCTTTTTGGTGTTAGCCCAACCCCTAAGTATTGTTCACATCAGAAATGGCAGTGGTAGAGAGGCTAATGGGACAGGTGGCCAACTCCTAATTTGGTTTGGGAGCTTAGTTGCTTCTTGAGGTGCTCTCCAAATTCATAATTCTCCATAGACCTGATATATGTTTGTCATGTGTTTTAGAAAAATGAATAATGTAACGTAACATAAATAGTTACCATGGGTTTATAATATGGTATGAAATAAATAAATGCCAAGATAAATAATCATAACTTTCCATGGGCTTTTATATTAGTAACACAAATTCATAATTCTCCATGAGCTTGATATATGTTTGCCATGGGTTTTGGAAAAATGAATAATGTTAAGTAACATAAATAATTATCATGGGTCTTATAAGATAAATTCCATGGGCTTGCAATATTATAGTAATAGGTTTAAGAACTTAAAGCATTGTTCATCATTGGACTTTAAGTGAAATACTTATGATATAGTATTTTGCCAAGTATTGATAATCTTGGGTTTTTTAATAAATAGTGTCAAGTAGCTAGCTTGGGCTTTTAATAGTGCCAAAGTAAATTGAGCTTTTGATATTACCAATGAGAATTGGGCTTTTGAAATATTGTCAAGCATAAGTAGCCTTGGGTTTTAAAAAGGATGGGATGTGTGCATTGGGCTCGTAAGGCCGGTTTTGGCCTTAGTTAAATAATGATAATGAAATTGGATAAGATATGATTCTTGGGCTTTTGTGATAATTTATATCGTGACCCAATTTAAATAATGAGATATGAAATATTTGTATGTCAATGAGATGAGAAATATTCATGGAGGCCCAAAATAATTTATGAGTGATATTTTGGTATTTTTGGGTGAGTTAATAAATGTAATTAAATAGGAATGGGGCACGTGGCATGAGTGAAAAAAAAAAAAAAAAAAAAAACCTCAACAGTAGTATTAAATTTGGGTAAGAATTTTAATATATTGACTAATTACATTTATTTAAAAAATAATAATTTCACTAATTATTTATATTTTTATAATAGAGATTGTGTTTAATTTTGAATGTATCCATATATATGCACATGTTACATGCTCTTTTTTTTAATAAGTTGACTAATTATATATATTTTTATAATAAAAATTGTGTTTAATTTTAAATGCATCAATGCGTTTGCATGACTTACATGCTAGTAAATATTAATAAGTAAATCTGAGAGAAAATCCAATTAGGGTGCATTTGGCTTCAAATTAAAAAGCCAGCTTATTTTACTATTTAGCTTATTTTTGCTACTATTCATGGGTCCTATTGCACTTTTTGATACTATTCATGGATCTCATTATACTATTTCAGCTAACTTTTACCTTTATTTATAATACTTTTAGCAAAAAATTTTCAATTTCAACAAAATAAGCGGATCCCAAACAGACTCTTAGATTTCAAATTGGAATTCAATTAGAGTATAATTTTGAGCTACGTGTCCCATCTAATCTAAATTTTAAATTTTTCTTCCAAGTGAGTTCGTTCAATATAAAAATTGGATTTCAATTAGAGTTTAATTTTGCACCACGTGTCCTATCTAATCTAAGTTTTTTTAATTTTAGTGTCAAATGAGTTAATTTAGTGTAGAAAACGAGAAGTTTAATATAAATAAACCATAAAAAACTTAATCATATAGTCTTATTGCTGAAACTTATTCAATAGACGGGTTAGTGACCAGTAAGAAACTTATTGGCAACAAAGAGAACCAATCATCTTTTCACAGGAGAGAAAGGAAACCTTAATACTATAGTTAGGAAAGGGTTGGGAGAACCAACTTTAATCAATCAAGAACCAACATAACTAATCAAGAAAATTTTTAAAGAACAAAATTTAGTTACAAAATTAGTTGTAGCCTTAAACTACAATTTTACTGAATATTATTTTATTATATGTGAATTTTGACAAATCCACTGTTGAATTACATATTCTTCTTATATCCCCATGCTTGTAAAATTTCTAAAAAATTAGAAATGAATAACTATGTCATCAATAAATTGTTTAAATTACAAGTTTTTATAGTTTAAAATGATGCATAAAATATAACCTTAAAGATTGTATAGTAAATAATATTTGATTGATACAAAATTTGATACGTGTATTAAAAGTGTAAATAATATGCAATTCAACGATTAGATTTTCAAAATAAGTAATAATATTTAATTTATTGAATATGATTATAACCTTATACTACAACTAATTTTTTTGTTCCTAATAGTCACCCACTATTGATTGATAGATATTTTCGACTCTCTCTCTCTCTCTCTCTCTCGGTAAAAAAAAATAAAAATAAAAATAAAGTTCTAGTCTCTTATTGGACTGTATTTCAAATACTCCTCCTATACCTACCGCCTATGCTGGATTTTCCTCGGTCTCTTTCTCCAGCCACGGACAAAGCCGATTAGGTTAAATAACTCTCTCTCTCTCTCTCTCTCTCTCTCTCTCTCTCTCCTATTTGATTCATCCATGTTTTGAGATACTCCATGTTTGGTTTGCTAAGGTATGATCATCAATGTCGGTATGTATCATATTTTTTGGAGTTCATGGGCCTCAGAATTAGATTCCTGGCTCTTTTTTATATTATCATTTTCGTTGTTGTTGTTGCTGTTTTTGTCATTTATTTCTTTCCTAATTGTTTGGTGGCACATTTGTTAGTAGAATAGTGATTTATATTTATCTGTGGCGTACATTGTGGATCATATCTCCATGCTTTTGAATTCAATGGAAACATTTCCAGGATTACTACATCGAATTTGGTGTGTGTGTGTGTATGTATATGTATATGTATCAACACATGTTTCAAGAGTTGAGTTCAAGGGTTCGGTTCTGTTTAATGATCTATTTCTTTAACAATTAACATTAATCTTTCTCGTAAAATATTTAGCATTGGAAGAAAAAATAAATCATGTGATAAAATTATAACTAATAAAGATATTCTTTGAAGTTAGCACTGTACTAATTGAAAGCAAAAAAAAAAAAAAAAATTACTAAATTTATTTCTTTGTTGTGAAAAATAAATTCTAAATTTCTATTTTTTCCCCCAAACACCTCAATGCCCAAACCAAAAAAAAAGAGGTATGAACACTCTTCAAACAAGCGGCTAGTTTTTCTAAATAAAGCACAACTTTCTTGCAGAAAATTTTGTAATGTAAACAAGCAATAATGGCAAGCTCAACAAGCAGTGGGAGCAGCAGAGAAGGTACGGCCAAAGCCATGGTAGCCGATCAGATCTCTCAGGCCGTTCAGTCCACCTCCAATCTCCTCCACCTCATGCAGCAATCGTCTGTTTCTCAGGCACACACTCTCTGCCCCTCTAAATATAGATATGTGCTTTGTGCAATTGAATTGTTTCATTCCTGATGCTTTTAGTACATGGTGGCAAAATGGGTTTGTTGTGTTTTTTTTATAAGTAAACCTGTTTTTGCATCTGGGTTTTGCTTAAGTTATAAAGATTGATTGGAATATGCAAAAAAGTCAGAATTTTGTGATTGGATGTTATGCTTTCTAATTTTTTAAGTTCTTGTAATTCTAGAGAATAGCATTGTGGAAAACAAATTAAGCTTTTTAGGATGGAGAACTTCTGGAAATTGTCTTGTCAAATCAATATGAACCAAGGAGAACTGCAACGTATTTTTGCATTTATTTTAATTAAGAGGAATAAGTGTTACTTTGATATAGTTTGAAAACACTTAGAATTGGTTCCCAATAGATGTATGTGAAGTCATGAACAAGCATGACCTGGTTGACAGGCAGATGAGGCAGAAAGAGCTGCTAGTTAGCTTGAAAAAGGAGATGAAAGTGACTTATCAAAAAAAAAAAGAGGACATGAAAGTGTGTCTACAAAAAAAAGGTGGAGAATTTGGAAGAGAGTGAAATACTGGTGCTGTCAAGAATTCACAGGGGATGATTGGGACAATATTGTTGAGTGGGCAGAGAAGCATTGCAAAGGTAAATCCTTGAAATCTGTATGCAACAAAGTGGGATTTAGTGTAGCTGTCTAATGTTTATCACATCTGGGGTCATACTTATAGGAATGCAATCATTTTCCAAGGGCTGATTAATTCTGAAGACCACATTGTGAGCCTCGTTTGAAAATAAGTCAAGATTTGTTAAGAGGGGCGCCAACCATTTGCTAGATCCAGCACTAACTTAGAGCTTTACTGCAAATGGGGATTTGCGGATTCTGCCCTTCGGTAATAGTAGTTCTAAGGCTGGTTGGGTCTCCTTGTGGAATGTTGTTGTAATGCTTAACATTTACTTGTATAATTGGGTCATTTGATGTGCTGTTATGGTCTGATGTTTGTTATAGTTCCAATTAGTTGGGGCTTTGGGAGCTTATCGTTGTTGCTGCTGGCTTTCCCTTGATTGGCCTTGTTGTTTGTTGTGTCTGGTCTCTGTACTGTGTTTGCTGATTTTCCAGCTTGTTTTTAATAAATGATTTTTGCTTATCAAAAAAAAAAAAAAAAAAAGGACATGAAACTAACTCTAAGGCAATCTTTGATCTTTATTTATATGTAATGTAAAATCTGATACTATGGAAGCAATTTTATCCCACTTTTAGATAAAATGTTTATGTAATGTAAAAAGAAAATACAAATGTATTCAACAAAAGAAAAAAAAAAATACTGGAACGATACATGTAATATAAAAGAAATGTTGAACTGTGTGGCGCCAAATATTTTTAGATAATATATGAGCAGCTTTTTGACAACCTACTTCCTCCACTTTGGAAACTGGATAAGAAGTTATCTTTTAAGTAAATGCAATGGATGGTCCCTTATTGCTGTAATGACCATTGATCTTCCAAATTGGAGTGGACCAAAAGGCTCTGTGGCTATCTCATAGGCGTTGAAATGAAGAGAAGATAATTGGAATTTAGGATTAGGAGACACTTGCATGTGCACTATGTTGTGGAGTTTTTAAAAGGATGAAATGAAATGGAATGGAATGGACGGTTCATAAAAGAATGGATTTGAATACAATGTATTTTCTCTGCTGTATTTAGGAGTTTGTAAAAGAAGAACTGAAAAGGAAGAAGGGAGTCCAATGTATTCCTCCATTTGAGGGATTCATGTAGTCTACAACCCAAGCATCTATATTTCTTGCAATCATGAAGAGCTCAGGATAACTTTCTTTCAAAGTTAAATCTCCATTCATGCCAGAAATGGATCCTGCTTCCATCTCTCACTTCAAATCTTGCAAATTTAACAAAGCTGTCCCAACCATGCCTAATATGTTTCCATAAGCACTCTACATAAGTCTCCCTTGCAGCATTCAAACACCGACCACCCTAGGCAATGCCATATTTGATATCTATTACCTTCCTCCATAGATCATCTGCGTCCTCAAGTAAATATTTCATCAAAAAAACACATAGGGGCAACCCCTGTACACAGGATGTGTACAAAAGTACACCAAAATTAAGCACAAAACATACAACTATCAAGCATCTCAAGCACAGTGGCAAAAGAAAATAAAGAGGAAGCATTCATCCACTCAAATAAAGCTTCGAGGAAGGAAAGCTTATGATCTGGAATGGATTTTTTGCATCCTTCAAAGATCCTAGCATTTCTCTCATGCCATAGACACCGCATAAGATAATGAGGGGTCACATTCCAAATTACCCTATTGCCTCTACCAAACCTGGCTTGCCAGCTTGTTAATAGATCCAGCATGCCCCTTGGCGTAACCCACAATACCCCTAACAAAATGAACACCACGCTCCAAAGTTCTTGTGCAGCAGGGCAATGAAGAAGCAGACGGTTAATAGTTTCCTCAGCTGACTTACACACACATCACTAATCTATGACAATTACCCATCTCCTTCTAGAGCTATCGATAGTCAGGATTTTCCCCAAGGCCGCAGTCCAAAGAAAAAAGGCCACCTTAGTAGGGACTTTAGGCTTCTACAAACTTCTCCAAGGGAAGTAAGACCGGGTTAAAGGAATGCCTCCATGTATAGCTGCAACCATTAGCTTTTTTAATCCTTAGATCCCCCTAATTGTTAAAGAGTGCACACAATCTACCAATTCACCAAGTAGAACTTGTGATCTTCATCAATGCCACCCCATAAAAACCCCCTTAGAATTTTTTCCATCTTATTAGCCACTCCCACTGGCAAATGAAAGAGTGATAGAAAAAAAATTTGGTAAACTAGAAAATGTATATTTAATCGGAGTGAGCCGCCCTCCTTTTGATAGGTACATTTTCTTCAACGTGCTAAGGATTTTTCCATTCTTTCTTGAATACCATCCCATATCTCCTTTGCCTTAAAATGAGCTCACAAATGTAATCCTAAGTATTTCTTTGGAAGTCTTGATACTTTGTTTGAGTGGATAAATGATTTAGGTGCTTTTACTTTTGCCTCTTTGTCTGAGTTACTTGATAGTTGAATTTTTCAAGCATCGTTTTGTTTGATTTCTCTTTATCCTTTGTACATTGCCTGTGTACTTGGATTCATTGCACTCTTTCGGTTTTTTCAATGAAGTCTTACTTATCAAAAAAAAGGAAAGTCGTCCAAGTTTGCGCCCAAAAGATTATGCCAATATCTCATGGTCTTCTACTCCTCCTCCTGGTACCATCTCTCACAAATTCTCTCTAAGAGTTGAAACTACTTCAAAGGAAATTAGAATACAACTTAAGCTCTAGATTTGATCAACATTGGCATTACAAAAGATGAGAATATCGTCGGCGATTAGAAGATGTGATATCACCAAAGGTTCTCCTTCTGCACGGTTAAGAAATCCATTACCACACCAAAATTTTATGTTGCTCTCAATTGGAGTCTAGTAGGCTACTTTAAAGGGAGGAAATATCTTAGGCACGGTGACTCTTTGTGCGCTTACCTATTTGCAATTGCAATAGAGGCTTTTACTATGATTATGCAGCTAAGTGTCAAGGAGTACAAGGAAAGCAGGTTGCTTTTTCGGTACCCACTAATATCAGGGAGATTGAGCTTTCATGATCACCTCTGATTGATAAAATTATGGTGGACAGCTAAAAATCTCTCAGCAGGAAGACCTCAGCTCCTTCAATCAGTATTCTATAGAATCCAAGTTTATTTGGCTAGTTGTTTGAACTGCCTAGAAGTTTGTAAAAGCTATTGAGCAAGAATTCAGTAGCTTTTTGTAGAAAAGTTGAGAGAAGTATGTTGGGGTGCTACAGTTGTTTTGGGCTTGGATTGTGTGCCAATGAAAGGAGGTTTGGGGTTGAAAAGGATAGAGGAATGGAATAAGGCAGCCGTTCTAAAGCATAATTAGAATTTGTTTGTACAAGCAGGTTCTTTATGTGTGACCTGGGTGCACTATAACATCCTAAAGGGGAAGAGCTTTTAAGTTGTTAGGGTCCCTCAATAGTGTACCTGGGGCTGGAGGAAGATCCTAAGCTTGAGGAGCCTTGCTAGACCTTATCTGAAGTTTCAGTTGGGGATGGGATCCTTATTTTCCTTACGCATGATTGGTGGCATGCTGATGGGGGGCATAGGAAAAATATGGATACAGAGCAATATATGGTTCTGCTAGCAACATGGATGCTAAGGTTGCTGTGTGTTGAAGGGTTCTGACTGGTGTTGAAATCATGCAAGGCCAGATGACTTAGTCTCCATCCAAAGAAAATTATATCTAATTAAGCTAGAAGATGTGGATCAGCCTATTTGGGTGGCTTTTAATTATGCTAGATTTTAGTCATACTGAAACTCGGAAGGATTTCTATCCAAGCCTCCTGTGGTTAATTGGTGGAGGTTGGTTTGGTTCCCTTTAGCCATCCCTTAGCATGCCCTTTATTGGGTGTTTAGCACTTAGAAACAGGTTAGCCCTAGAGATAGGCTCCTTCGATGGGGATACAATGGAGACATAAATTGTGTATTTTGTAGTGCTTTCTTGGAGAGTAGGAATCCCATTTTTTTCAGTGTTCGTTTAAAAGGAGAATTTGGAAAGAGATTATGTGATGTTGTTAGGTCACTAGTCCTAAATATTGCTAAGATGGTGTTGTTAATTGGGGCCTGCAGAATCTTAAGGGTTGGTTGGGGAATGGAAAAGTGGGAGGATAGAAAATGATGGGATGGAAAATTGGGGGAATAGAAAAAATTTTAGTTTTCCCTCATATTTGTTTGATTGGAGGTGGAAAAGTGGAGGAGTGCCTTTTTTTTTGTTTTGTTAAGAAGAAAAATGAGAGGATAGAAAATATTGTTTGAGTAATTTACTCTCATGCCCCTATTACATTTATAAAATAAAAAATAATAATTGTTTATACCGAAAAAAAAAAGTTTACAAAAATAAATACCAAACGTGAAGAGGGGAGAGGGGCATATGGGTAATTTCCTCAAAATTTAATAGTTTGATTGGAGTGGGCCCAAGGAGAAAACAATTCGTCCCCCTCCCCCCCCCCCCCCAAAAATCACTCCCTTCAACCAAATGCACATCCCCACCATTTTCTCTTCTCCCCACAAATCCCTCCATTTTTTTTTTTTGATAAGTAAATCCCTCCATTTTTCTCCCCAACCAAATGGACCCTAATGGTAAAAGCTTCCAAGTAGTTCTGTGTAGACTTGGGAAAGAATGCATGCTGGCCAGATCAAACAGAGGAAAGTATAATCCAGGCAGTTAGTGTTGGTTGTAATTGGGGTCTTCGGTATTCCCTTGTTTGTTTACAATTAGTTTTGAGTCTGGTTTGCAAAGGGTTTGGGGTGGAGGATCTTAGCAAAGTTGTTTGTTTTTTTATGCTTTCTTGTCCTCTGCTTCATATGCAGCATTGAAGCTGCGTGTTGGTGTTTGAACTGAGTTTTTCAATAATATTTTTCTGATTCATTAAATAAAAATTATAAGGAGAGAGAGAGAGAGAGATAATCTTTTATGTTTTGCTTCCACACATAAATACTCTTAAGTTATAACTTTTCTTTGAAGAACCTTCATTGTATGCATTGTTATCCCTATACATTGGTGGTACAAGTTGAATTATCACCTGTTAGTGCTTGTTGCTACTTTTGTAGCTCAATTCAGACTTAAAATGGTTGAATCCTCTTGTACTCTGTTATCTTGCACATAATAGCCTATGTTAGAATCCTTTCTTAGTTGATATTTTTAAACAGAAGGAATAATGCCACACAAGCTGTTCTGGTGGGTCTAACTTTTATCATGTGTGAAAACAAACTGCTTTTCATGTTAAGTTGAACAACCAATTCAAGATTTTTTGCAATTTAGATTTAGAGTTCTTGGAATGATGGGAAAGGTGGTTATTTATAGTAAAGTATGGTATGAAACTTATAAAACTTATGCAACATTGGTTAACTAATAGAAAAACTATGATCTACTAGTACTATGGAAAAAAATAAGAAGGATCCGCATTTCAGTTGATAAATTCATATCAGTCTGGTGTAATATTTCCTTTCAATATAATGATACATGACACACAAATTACTATATTTCTTTCATGAGCCATGTAAATGAGATTGATGCTTCTTGCAGCTTCTTAGATTGTCAAAAACCAATTGATATTCCTTCATGGTCTATCTTCATGGTTACTCAAATTATCTATGATCATATCTGCAGGCCCAACTGATAAAGCTTCCAAAGAACCTTTTGGCAAAAACCTCTACAATCAAGAATACTGGGCAAGTATGTAGATCTGCTGCACAAATGTAGGATATCATTTTTTACAAGTGTAGGATTTCTTTAAAAAATACCTGTAGTTCTGATCTTTTCATTTCTCTCCTCTTTTGCTGCAGGTTTTAGAGCAGATGCCTCAAGTAATTTCATCCTTGGATGCACATATGGAGAAAGGATTACAAAGGTTGTGTTCATGTAGTATGACCTTGTTATTTCAGATTATTATTAGTCTAACTGGCCTTTAATACATCAATAACTCTAAAGTCACTCTCACTTTACTAGAAACATGTAAGTATGTGTTGTGGTCTCCCTCAGGGCATTTGTTAATAGGTCATTTTAAGAAAGTTTTGATACCACTTTTATGAGAATTATAAAAAACTGTCAAAAAATCAATTACTTATTTCTTTTCCCATAAAAAGTTTCTAAAAATATTTCCTAAATCAATGCTCTTAGGACATCCGTTA
The DNA here is from genome assembly GCA_028535165.1 of Quercus tomentella. NCBI lineage: Eukaryota > Viridiplantae > Streptophyta > Magnoliopsida > Fagales > Fagaceae > Quercus > Quercus tomentella. The sequence goes on from JAPQVY010000023.1 coordinate 5,762,691, forward strand.
ATTTTTACCAACTTTGAATATGGAAATAGTATTTTGAGGATCCATGATGATCCTCACAGAAAGAAGAATAATTTGGTCTTTCAGCTTTACCCTCCAGACTTGGTCTTTCAGAAAGAAGTATTATTTTGAGGATCCATGATGATCCTGGCCGCATATTTCTTCTTGGTGTTTCAGCTTTACCCTCCAGCCACTTGGCTGTTGCTATTTGTTGTATGGATCAAATGGAAACATGTTTAAAATCTGGGTTCAAATACCCTTACACCCCCCCCAACTTTCTTATTAAGGGGGGAAAAAGTATCTACAATGCACTGAATTAGTTGCATGTCTGGATTCTGCATGGGGACATAAACCACAATATTTCACTGCAAGAAAAGAAGGAATATCTTTTAATTTCCTCCTGGTATTTAAGTTCACAACATTTCATTTCTGGTTCTCATGGCTTATTTGAGTAATAATTTCCTGCAGTGTGCCTCATCTACAAACCGTAATCCAGTTACTTGAAAATATCAAAAGCTTCCAGCTTAATTCTCTCTCTCAAGCTCATCTTTCTCAAGAGGTACTCTCTCTCTCTCACTCTGTGACTAATGAGTACTAACTACAAATCATGTCACACACCAATAAGCTTTAGCTCAACTGACACCTGCTCCCCCTTGCACATGGTATGTGGAGGTTGAGGTTGTGGGTTCAAAACCCATTTGGTGCATATGTCACTTACCAATAAAAAAAATGTCACACAACGCACAATTTTTCTCCACATTGAAAGCTGTCTCAATAGATGGCCAAAAATGAAAGTTGTTGCCTGTTTGGTACAGTTTATTTTTTCAGCTTTTGCTTTAAAAAAAATTTACCCAGAATTTGTAACTTTTCCCTGTTTCAATTTCCCCTCTCTTTAATGGTTAATCTTCAGGAACATGAGTTGGCAAGACCTTCTGAGGTGCCGTAGTTGACTGAACTTTGATGCACAGTTTGCTGACTGAAATATCAGTTCAATGCAGTAACTGATGTGATGGCAGACTGTCTAAATCTACCTCGGATGATCGACACCTTTGAGGGTCACATTGATTTATATGTGTTCTCACTGCAACATTGAACCTAACCAGAAATCATTTGTTTGAACATAAGAGTATGTTCCATCTTGTAATGTCTGTTCTGTAAATGTCCCCATCTAGTGATATTGATCTACGATGAATGTAACCTCAAACTTGTCCCATAGTAATTTCTCCAAGCATTTGAAACACGTTTATCTGTCGGAAATGGAAGCATGCGTAAATTTGTAATCATGAATTCATGAATCTCATGCTTAATACGCGTTTGTTCTACCCTTGCATTTAAAGGTGCCAATGCTTTTTACACACATTATCTCTCTCGTATACGGTATACTACACAGGCACGCCTTTGTATAATTGACAGTTCGACTCTTTGAGAAGTGTTTGTTTGGTTTGCGCGTCCGCGTTTTGGACGTCTGCGTTTCACGCGTTTTGTTTTTTTTGTTTTTAACCGGTGTCTATTGTACTGTTCATGAGACATAAACATTGTAAATAGGCATGTGAACAGTAATCAAAAAATGATTTTTTTATTGTTTTCAGTTTTCAGCAAAATAAGCGGTATCTAAACGCATACTTCTTATCATATAAAACAAATAATGACAAAATGTTACCTAGGGGTGTCAATTCATGTTCGCGGATCGGGTTCGTGTCGTGTCGAGCCATAAGTACTCTGCTATATGGGTTGACCCGAACCCGACCTGTTTAGTAAACGTGTCAAGAATCCTCAACCCTAACCCGACCCGTTTATTAAACAGGTTGACCCAACCCGACACGTTTAACCTGTTTAATTAATAAGTCATATAAAAGTTAATACAAATAACCTGTTTAATAACCTGTTTGATTAATAAGTCATATATGACCTAACTAATCTATTATCAATTTTTATATATCTAAAATTAAAATACAATTACAGCCATAAATATAGTAATAAACATATAATTACAATAAAAAAAATTAAGCAATAATAACAAAATTTAATGTCTTTATTATTTAAACGGGTCAAACAGGTCAGACGGGTTCACATGTGTGAACCCGAACACGACCCATTTATTAAATGGGTCAGTCGTGTCGACCCGAATATGACCCGAACCCATTTAGCCTCGACCCATGACCTGTTTATAAACGGGTTAGTTGTGTCGGGTTCACGGGTCGTGTCAGATTTTGCCACCCCTAATTACCCACAACAAATGTTGGGATGGCACGTTGAAGGGACAACTTGGAGAAGAATTATCTAAACTTGTCTTATATTAGATTTTTTTTTATTAAATGTAAATTTTGAAAATTTAACCATTGGATTATATGTTATTTATATTCTTAATATATTATGTTATTTATATTATTTATATTCTTAATATGCATGTCAAATTTCGTTCAAATTAGATATTATTTACTAATCAATCAATAAGTTTATTTTTTTATGTATAATTTTTTATTATAAAAGCTTCAAATTTAAACATATTATTGATGACACAATTATTGATCTTTGATCTTCTTGAAATTTTGCAAGCATGGAGAATATAATAAAAACATATAATCTAACTGTTAATTTTTCAAAATTCATATATAATAAAAATATGTAGAAGAAGTTTGAAAGGTTTCTCTCCAAACCAGATTTGTCTCAAGTCTTTCTTTTTTTGTTGCACTAGTTTTTTTTTTTTTTTTTTTTTTTAATTTAGTTTTTTTAACTTATTTGTTTATATATTGATTTTTATATTTTATATATTTTTTTTCTAAGTGTTTTTATACTTTAATTAACTTTCAACAAAAAATTATCAACAAAAAATCAAATAAATTGGTATCTAATACACTCCCGTTTGGATTGGGGGAGAAGAAGGTGGAGTAGAGTAGAATTAACTGAAAATTAACATATTTTCAACTAATTTTACTCTACTCACGCCTTCCTTATATCAAAGTAAAAGTAATTTATAAATGCACCCTCCGGCACACATGCATGCACGCATATTTAGCATCTTTGTTCTTATTAATTACTAATTAATTCGAGTTGTCTCTAGTTTATATATTTAGATATTTTAGAAGCCAATTACAATGTAATTCTTCTAAGCAAAGTATATATAACCCAAAACTAGTTCAAAATAAAGTTGAGTACTGTTCAAAATTGCTTCAAAACCAAACTGGACTATAATTCTTGTTTATTTATCAAACACTCACATTTCAATCTTACCTCCCAAACTAAAATCTAAACCCGGATATTGTAGGTGTTTTTTTTTTCCCTGTTCTATATATATATAGCTAATTAAAAAAAAAAATAATGCCATTGAACTTAAAACTCAAAGAAAAATTACATTTAAACTTTGGAGTGAAATATTTTATAAGAATAATTATTATGGATAACAACGTATCCAATTACTATCCATAAATTTGATTACATTAAATGTTTCTCTTAATATTTGCCACAATTAGTTTCACAATTAATTTACAAGACAAGTTTGGCATATTTGTGGTTGGTGCATGCTACTGCTTTTGGATTTGGTAGTTGGGAATGGGGGTTTGAACCTTGGACATTTTTCGATTAGTGTTGCATACTACATTTCTCAATTGTAAACAAACTAATATAATACAAGACAACTTCCTTTTGAGAATCTTTCTTTGTGAGTTATGACTCTTTAAATGTTACAGATAATATTGTTACCATTTATGCAGTACAGATACAATTATACAACTAATCATATGCAGGAAGCAATATCCAATACTTTGATTGAATGTATCTTGTCTAACTTAGATTGTGTTTGTGTTTGTTGTTGTTGTTTTTTGCTTTTTTTGCCAAAAATTGTCATTCCATTACTTGCCAGAAAAGTAAAACGCTATTGCTGGTTGAATGTGAAAGTAGAATAGACTTTAAAAAATTTTCTTTTGAGAAGAAGACTTTAAAAAGTTTTTTTTTTTTTTTTTTTAAAACATTATACGTTGGATCATGATTTACGGGGAAAAAAACACTTAGGATCATGATTTTTTTCACAAATAGTCCAAAGATCATTGACCCGAAACTAGTTAAGAAAACACGCACAGTCAAATTTTTGAAAAGTAATTTGGACCGAGAGAATTAAAAGACAAAAAAAGAAAAAAAAAAGATGGGAATCGATACAAAGATCAAAACATATGCATGCCAAAAGGTAAGAAAGTAGTAAAAGAAAGATACAATCTCGTTGTCCCAAACTAAATGTAATTTATAAATGCACTCTCGGGAATGCACACATACACACATATTTAGCATATTTATTCTTGTTAATTACCACAATTTATCTCTATTTTTATATTTTGGGTTCAATTAACAGGTAATTTTAGGACATTAGTTAATGAAATATTTTAGAAAAGTTTTAATACCACTTTTATGGAAAATATAAAAATTTGTAAAAAATAAACCAATTGTTTTTTTTTTTTTTTTTTTCATAAAAAATTTCTAAAAGTATTTTCTAAAAAAATGCCCTTAAGACATTCCGTTAAAAAAATTATTTTGAAATAGAGTTCAATATATACAATACTACTAAACTAGTTCAAAATCAAGTTGAGTACTTTTTAAAATTAATTCAAAACCAAATTGGACCATAATTCTTGGTTATTTATCAAACACTCACATTTCAATATTATCTCCAAACTAATTATCTATACCTGGACAATGCATATATAGGAATATGGCAGGTTTTTTTTTTTTAGATTTTTTTTTATTTATTTGGTAGTGTCATTGGACTTAAAACCCAAGAAAAAAATTGCATTTGGATTGTGAGATTATTGTACTCCCGAAAATTTGTATAATAACTTAAAGAAAATGCTAACGAATACCCTTAGAGTATTGGTTAATAATCCATTTAAGGAAAGTTTTTATGGGAAAAAAAAAATTAATGTTTTGACATCTTTTTTCATTTCCCATAAAAGTGATGTCAGAACTTTCCTAAAATGGATTGTTAACCAATGCTCTAAGGGCACTTATTAGCATGACTCATAACTTAATACTAATAAAACTTTTATAATAATAATCATTATGGATAACAATGTATGATGTATCTATAAAATTTGATTGCATTAAATGTTTCTCTTAATATTTGCCACAACCAACTTCACAATTCACAAGACAAAGGTGGCATGTTTGTGGTTGGTACATGCTACTTTTTTAGTAATTCGATAGTTGGAGAGAGAGAATTTAAATCTTTAAGGTTACCATTAGAGATATTAGGAATAGGAAATACCAATTAAGCTCCAATACTCTTAATTGGTGGGTGCATGCTACATTTCTCAATAATGACGAAGTAATATAATACAAGAGAACTTCTTTTTGGGAATGTTTATTTGTAAATCATAACTCCTTAAATGTTATATATATATATATATATATATTTATATTTATTTATTTATTTTTAAGTACAGTTACACTCTTACAGATACTGTTGTTATTTGTTAACATATTATGGTGCTCTTATATACAAACCTCTATGCAGTTCAAATACAACAGATCATATTCAGCAAGCAATATCCAATACTTTGATTCAATATATCTTGGTAATTTTTTATTATGCCAAGACATTTCGACCTGCTCATAAATAATTGCATTATCTAACTTAGATTGTGTGTTTTATTTTATTATTATTTTATTTGTTTGCAGAGCCAGAATTGCCACTCCATTATCTAGACAAAAAAAAAAAGTAAAACGCTATTGCTAGTCGAATGTGAAAGTAGAACATATGCTTCAACCTTATCTAGACATTAAAAAGAAAGTTTTTTTTTTTATTAAAAAAAAAAAAAACACAAATACTTTGAATCATGATTTACGGGGAAAAAACACTTTGGAATTTGGATGATGATTCTTTTCGTAAATAGTCCAAAGAGCATTGACCCCAAACTAGGCAAGGCAACCAAGTCAAATTTTATTTTCTCAAAAAAAAAACAACCTAGTCAAAATTGTTGAAAAGTAAACATATTTGGACCGAGAGAAGTAAAAGACAAATAAAAAGAAGAGAATCGAGACAAAGATCAAACATAAGCATACCAAAAAGTAAAGAAAATAAAGGAAAGATTCATAAAAAGTTAAAAACAAATCTTAATTCTACGGTGATTTTTCTCCGTGTTTGAACTTCGTATATCGTAACGAAAATGATATTCGAATTAGATTGGTTTTTATAGTACTAATTATACTACTATTTATTTGCAGTGGGGGGCAAAAAAATAGGTGGATGTAATTAAAAAGTACATATTATAATAAAAATAATAATATAATAATTGATGGTCAGGAAGAGGAAGCCATTTGCGGCTCAACTTGCATTTTGACGTGCCACATGGGAAAAAGAGGAATAAAAGGTACATAAATCAAAAAGAATAAAAAAAAATTTCTAGTATCATATAAAAATTACAAATTTTATCATAATTGTTTATATGGCATATAAATATTTTTTTCAAAAAAAAAAAAAAAAAAACGGATCCATGTGAAAATGGAATACAAATTTTCTGTACCACATTTGAATTTATCATGTATTTATTTTTATTTTTCCATTTTAAACTTTAACTATTTTATAAAGAGAGTTAAACAAATATATAGTAAGTTGTGATTGGTGGAACATAAAGTGAAACACAAAAAATGGTATCAACTATTTGTATTCGTGAAAATGAGTTTATATTATGTAAAATAATTATGAGAAAAATTGTAACATTTAATATGACACTTGAATTAATTTTAAAGAAAATATGGAAATAATATTGATATGGCAAAAAAGGGCATACCAGTTAACCAAGTTGCCAAAAAGAGTCAAAAAGGTCACCTAACCCCAAGAGATCCAAAGCGACGCCGTTTGTTGGGGTATAATCGATCGACCCCCACTTTCTTAGTTATTTAATTTATTCTTTAAAATCCGAAAGTTTGTGTGAAAACAAAGACCCGCCATTGATTAAATAAAAAAATATATAAAAACACACACGCGCACACACACACACACAGAGAAAGAGCAAAAGCTTCGAAATCTCTCAAAGCTCTCTCTCTCTCTCTCTCTTGTTTCTCTCATTTTTCATTACAGAGGCGAATTGTCTAAGGCTAAGCGAAACCCTAACCCTAAAGGTTGATAGACAACCGCCATGGCTGCTGCTTCACTCACTCTGCCTTATCCTTCTTCTTCTTCGGCGGCTTCGGCTTCTTCTTCTTCTTCGGCTTCGTCCCTGTTCTCTCGCTGCTCTTTCGCCCACAGACGCTTCGACTCTCGCTCCAGAGTTCACGCCTTTAACACCGCCGTAAGCCACCTCTCTCACACTCTGATTTTGTTTTGATTTTAAATGTATTCAAAATGTGAATTGTTGGTTTTTTTTAATTTATTTTTATTTTGGCTTTATTAAATTTCATTTCATATCTAATCGGAAATGATAATAAATTATGAATTTTTATATGTATATATCTGCAATATTAAAGGATTTTCTTCCTCATAGTATTAGAGTTTGGGATAACATTGTCATGTTTTGAATTTTGAGAATGGGAGCTGGAGCTATGTTATATAGCTGCAAAGCGTTTTTATTTATCACTTGTGAACAATTATATAAATATTTGGCACGGAGAAACTGCTGCAAATTTTTTTTTTGAAATATATGGGTGTTAATTGATATGGCTATAGGCTATAGCTGCATTTTTTTTCTCTTAAATAGATATTTTGGAAAGATATGGATGGAATTATAGTTGATTATTGATATGGGTGTTTTGTGTTGTGTATTGTGGTAGAAATGTGATCTATCAGAACCATTAAAAAATGTAAATGGGAAGCCAATTGTTCCCATCCTTAACGAGCGGACGCTTCCCAAGTTCTTGGAAACAGCGCGCATGGAGAAAACAGTTAACCGGAATAGTACCAGGCTCAAATTGTTTTCTGGCACTGCAAACCCTTCACTTTCTCAGGTAAAGATGCCTTTTTTTTTTTTTTTGGTTAATTAAGTAATTTTTAATAAATACTTATATAAAAGAAATAAAGTAATTTTAATTAATGGAGGGGTAATTGGGGGGGGGGGGGGGGGTAAAGGCTTTGTCATCATATTCTATATTGTCATTTAACAAATAAGTCTATTTACAAGTCATTTAAATGCCTGGATTTTTTTTATTAATAGTATTTTGGTTTTGCTCTATTGTAATTTTGCCATTTGAGTGGAAGAGTGGTGTATGTTGTTGCCAGAATTCTCTTTGACAGAAAATTATCTAAAGATTAGTGTTGGGGTATGCCCATGGTCTTCAAGGTTTTTAAATTATTTTTGGTAATCATTGGATGACTTATTTGTATCTCATGACATACCATGGAGATTTCCTTTCCTTTTTTTTTTTTTTTTTTTAATTATTATTTTTAATATATATATATATATATATATATATTCTATTTTATTTAGAGGTTAATATGTTTGTTCTTCACAAGCCGTACTTTGTTATGAGCTGAGTTTTTCTTTGCATAGATTTTTTTTTTTTTTTTTAGTTTACATCATCTACTCGAGTTATGTTATGCTCTGAATTGCAAACCTGAAACTTTAGTTCTATAATCACTCGGTTATGTGGATTTCTGAAGTTCTATTTGAAATTTAAGAAAATAGTTGGCAAATGTAAGTAATTTTTTTTTTCCTAAAAATAATAAATCTAGTAAATGGTACAGAAAGCATTAGAATTTACTGTTGTTCCCCAGTCAAGGTCACTTGCCTTGGCAAAGATGAACTTTTTTTTTTTTGGCTTACAAAAAGTGGGGGAGGGGGGATTTGAACCTAGGTTCTCCTCCATGGAAAAACTAGATAATTTCATTGAACTATAAGGCTCTTGGCACAAAAATGGAAGATTAATGGTGATATTTTAAGACCACAAAATAATCAGAAGTTTTTTTTCTGACAATTCACTCCCTGATTTTTTATATCCCAATCACCAAAAGAGGCACTTGGAACTCTCTCAACTTTGGATTTAACGCTGGAAATCCCATTAAATATGGAGTTTTAAACCAATATATTCCTTAGAAACAGAAGTCAGATTTTTCCCTGCTAGAAATATTCAAAGAGGCTTTCATAAAAAGGAATCTTACATAATTCTTATCAAATTAAGAATTGAAACTTCCTGACAGATGAGAATTGGCTTGGATGGTCAGGATTTTTGAAGTGCCATATGCCTAGATGTCTGTGAGTAATGTGGTTATGATCTTCTTAAAATCTCAATGTCTATGATGGAATTGATCTAAACTTTTATTAGGTAAAGGAGTTATCTGTGATAGATATTCAAAGAAATTCCAGTGCATCAGAATAAGTATCTTGGCTCCTTAAATTTTCAGGGCTTTGTTGGATTTGCATTCTTCTGCATCAAGTCCAAATTTCCAATAATTTTAACTTTTCTTTTGAATGGATGCTATACACCCAAAAAGATGTTGAATGTAAATTTTTTATATACTGTCTTGGAGTATGCTTTTTTATTTTTTTGTTATTCTTCTCTTTTGATTTATTTCAAGCAATATATATTGTGATTATTGGAATTTTGTGCTTATGTTGCTGACTTTTTAATGTTTACCCCTAGGAAATTGCTTGGTACATGGGCCTGGAACTTGGAAAGATCAAAATAAAGCGATTTGCTGATGGTGAAATTTATGTTCAGTTGCAAGAGAGTGTCAGAGGGTCTGATGTATACCTAATACAGCCTACCTGCCCTCCTGCAAATGAGAATCTCATGGAGCTTTTAATAATGATAGATGCTTGTCGTAGAGCATCAGCCAAAACCATTACTGCCGTAATTCCATATTTTGGATATGCCAGAGCTGACAGGAAGGTAAATTTTAAATTGTGGTGCACTTTAAGTAACTCATCTTAGATAAATTTGTGCTTGGAGCATATATAGAGAAATTGCATACTACAGACAGACGATGGAGATCTGGCAGAGGATGTTTGCGAATGATCTCTAGCTCAAATGCTACTGGGTGCATGTTTTACTCACCAAGTTTTCAATAAAAGGTGTAAGGTGGAGTGTAAGGTCAAGACCTATTGGGTGCATGTATAACTCACCAAATTTTCAATAAAAGGGGGATACAACCTCAAATCTGGTTTCTTCCCTATGCTATATTGCTTTAGAATTTGAATTGATTGAACATGATGATCTGACATGGTTGGTTCCACCAATCCATCTTAAGAAGATCAATCATTTCATATAAGCATTTGCATCATATTGTGTTCTATTTATGCTGTTAAATTGTCTTCTCCATCTGTAATTTTGCCTCTTTTTTCCCCTTCATTTTTCCTTTTTCCAGACACAAGGACGTGAATCCATTGCGGCCAAACTAGTTGCAAACCTTATCACAGAAGCAGGTGCACACCGTGTTCTCGCTTGTGACCTTCATTCTGGGCAGTCCATGGGTTACTTTGATATTCCAGTGGATCATGTATATGCTCAGGTAAATCAGTTTGTAGTTGTGATTGTTGACATCCATTGATTTAATGGTCTCTGATCTCTGATACGATTGTTTTCATGTGCACTCTAGCCTGTGATTCTTGATTATCTTGCCAGTAAGACAGTTAGTTCTAAAGATTTAGTAGTGGTTTCCCCTGATGTTGGTGGGGTAGCAAGGGCACGTGCTTTTGCAAAAAAATTGTCTGATGCACCTTTAGCCATTGTAGACAAAAGGCGTCAAGGACACAATGTTGCTGAGGTAATTTCTTCACCAGTACACCATGCCATTATCTCTTTTTAGATTACATGTGCAGTGGCCTTGATCAAACTCTTGATTCTCTAAAGCTAGATGTCTGGAAAGACTCTCTCTTTCATGTGCTATGTCTTTTCACATCCTAAAAACCATGTTTAACATTTACCTTCCAGGTGATGAACCTGATTGGAGATGTAAAAGGAAAAGTTGCAGTTATGATGGATGACATGATTGACACTGCTGGTGAGTCAAGTACTGTTGATGCCAAACTCCAATCCTAAGCCTTTTTGCTAATGGAAGATTGAAAAAGTGGAAAATATAAGAAGAAAAAGAAACACAAATGAATTATATTCTTAATACATCTTTAATGGTCAGTTGATGGTTGAAAAAAATCTCAATGGCTAATGATTTTCTCCTTCATTTTCTTGTTTGGTTTGACTTTTTTCCTGTGGGTCAGTTGGCTGTGAATTTTAGCCCCATTTTATCTCTTGAAAAGTTTGTCACTAGGTTTTTTCATAAAGTTTTCTTAATCTTTTATGAAGGTACTTGTAAAAAAAGAAAAAAAATGCTTTTAACAAAGGCATGACTGATTAAGTTCTACATTTCCTCCATCCTCCACAGTTTAAATGATGAAGCTGGCCTCCAATTATGTCCTTATGATTGAAGTCATGGATCAAATTCATTTAATTTTCAAACAATTAGTTAATTCTTGCAGATTGTGTTTTTCTCCAATATTAGGTTTCTCAAGGGTTCTGATGTTTCCTATCATAGATATGGCTGTACCCTGGAAAATTATTCCTTTAAAGAAAGCATAGAGCGATTTTTATTTTGAAGCTTATGAAGAGATATAATTGGTAGTATCAGTTTCCTATAAAATTTAATCAATTCATAACTAGTGAATTTTCTGTGCGCTGTAGGGACTATTGCTAAAGGTGCAGCTCTGTTACATGAAGAGGGGGCCAGGGAGGTCTATGCATGCTGCACTCATGCTGTTTTTAGGTATTGAGTCTTTTGACTTCATTTGTAGCATTTGATATTTTCTCGTTTCTCTTGACGCTTAGGCCTTGGCGTAAATTTTGTTTACATTTAAATTTCTCTAGATGCTTAGCATTTGTTAACTGCTCTATGAGATGATTTTCAATATTTTGATCAACTTGGAGAACACAATTATTAAGTCAGCTCTCCATAATAAATAAATAAATAAATAAAAAGAAGCCAATTAACTCCTTTTTGCTAAGAATTCCAGAAACTAAATAATTGAGGCTGGCAGTTCTAATTGGGCCTCGTGATGTTTCATGCTTCCATCTTTTTTTAATTGTTATTTTAAGGTTGGGAAAAAAAGAGAACAGAAGTTGCACTGAGTATTCAAAAGGCTGCCAAACCCAAAAAATTTGGTACATAATGACAAAAAGAGAGAGGACTCTCCCCCCAGCATCTGACGATATTTTTTATTTGAAAATCATAGATGTCATGAACATTTCTGTGAATGGAATACTTGTATTGCTAATTTTGTTTCATTAGAGATGCCAAGAAGTTTTGTTTTTGAACATTAGTTTCTTTCCTCGACTATTAAGTGGAGATTATTGTGATTGAAACATCTCACTGTTAGACCTTTTCTTTTAAAAGTGGGAGAATCTGGAGTTTTAATTGTACATATTTTAACCATGTTTCAAATCATATGACTTTTTACTTTTTCTTTACAGCCCTCCTGCAATTGAGAGGTTGTCAAGCGGCTTATTTCAAGAGGTGATTATCACAAACACAATCCCAATTGCAGAGAAGAACTACTTCCCCCAGTTGACTGTTCTTTCAGTAGCAAACCTGTTGGGTGAAACTATTTGGCGTGTTCATGATGATTGTTCAGTGAGTAGCATTTTCCAATAGATCCGAATTGGAATTGCCAAAGGAGTCAATTAGCTTAGCCGGTAAAATCTTTTGAGCTGTACCAGATAGCTAGATCAAGTCCTGCTTGCACCAATGATAAGAAGGATTTGAAGGATAAGAAATTATTACTTATTTTCTGTCGCCCATAAGCCCTGTTCTTACAATGGGCTGAAAAAAGAAAAAGCAAAAAGAGCAGCAACAACAACAACAACAACAACAACAACAACAACAAAAAAAAAAAAAAAAAAAAAAAAAAAAAAAAAAAAAAAAAAAAAAATAGAAGAAGACAAAAAGGAAAAGAAAATAGATTGGAATAGTCAATGTGAGCCTCTCCTTTTAATTTGCACATGCATTCATAGCTGCTCTCTTGTTTTCTACCATTTTTTGGTATAATTCTAGTTCCAGTGTTCTCCAATTTGGTTCTTGTTACCTTCCATTGTCATTTTATTGGGTCTATCCCCTGTTTCAAAGGGTATGTTGTACGAATTTAGTGGAGCTTGCTTCTGTAGTAGAAATTTAGAACCAGACAACCAGTGTCTTCAGACTTATAGACCATACAGCTGCTTGAACTTAAAACCCAGAACTGGTTCCTCAGCTGGTTAGCTCACACTCTGACCGACTGGTTAAATTATTCTCTACTGGTGTATTTTTATCCTCCTCCCACATAAAGGCAATTCCCATCTATGGAGAATAATAAAGCTAAAATGCAAAACTTACCAAAATTCATTTCAGTCTTCAAACTTTGCTTTCGGTCAATTTAGTACTCAAAGTGTTCAATTCAAGGCTTCCACTAACTTTGGTTAATGCTCTACTATTTTGCCTCCTTTTTCTTTCTTTTTTTTCCCAAATTTTTAGATTAAAAAATGCAAAATGCTTATTTAAAAAAAAAATTAAAAATTAAAAAATTCCAGAAACGCAGTACATGAATTCAACAAACCGAGTACACAAACAACAAAAATTTTCTTTATATTGATCACAACCAAAAATGGCATCTGTAAAGGCATGAATTAATTCCAATGCCCAAATGGATGGTCAATGGCCTAAAAAGCTCAAAACAATGAATTTGTTATAGAGTGGGCTTGAAACTGAATTTTTAATGAGTTAGATGGACAATGATCATAGTAGGATAGTTATTACTGGAATGAATAAAGCAAATAGTTTTGAACAAGAAAAGTTCTCCTCGGCCAAGTCCGAGGAAGGTCTGTTGTTATATATTTCTCTTAGACTTATACCAAATTACAGTTCTTAAGTGTACAGTGATTTCTCTCTAGATTTTCTAATGATCCCCTTTGTGATGGGGTTCTTCTCCCTTTATATTCCCTCCCCTTCTTTCATCTCAGCCCTCCACGTGTAGGTTAGATTGCTAATCTTCTTGATACTTGTTCCATCAACACCTTCTTGAAGCCTTTGGGTGTAGTTGTAAGGCTGAAAGTTACTGTTCAGGTATCACTTCCATATTAATGCTGCTAGGGGGTTAGATGCAGAGTATTCAATACGGTGGTAGCAGCTTTATTCTCAAATATTTCTCAATTCTCGTTTGTCTCATCCTTCTCTGATGCTTATAATTCCAAGCACGATTGCCTATTGCCCTGTTCTTAATGGATGGTCGGACCTTTGACCTCTACTCTGCTTAACCAAGGAGGTATTTCTCCTCAAACAACGTCTCTTGCTCATTGTGACTAAACTTCTTCCACGGTCCATCAATCTGTACGCCTTCGCTAATATTTATCTGTTCTCGAGCTATTTGACATCCTCGGGCGTGACCCATGGCCCAATACTTCTACCTGGGCCCTTCATCCCTACAGCATCCAAATACAAAATTCCAAGACATAAATTTAGATCAGAGCACAATGAACAAAGACAAGAGGATCTTGTTCCAACATTCACTATCACATCCACATACAATTTACAAATTCGCTACCCACAAACAATATTTATTCAGGTTTTTTAATTTTAGGGTTCATTTGGTTTTTGCTAACAAAATCAGAATAAGAACATATTTGGCTAAAAACCAAACTTAAAAGTCCAAATTAGATTGGAGAGAGAATCCAAAGAAACCTAGATTAGATTGGAGAGAGAGAATCCAAAGAGACCTAGATCAGATCGAAGAGAGCTCATTTGGGTTGTTCATCATCATCAGTCTTTGAAACCAACCAAAAAAAATCCAAACACAATAGCCCAGTCGTGAGTTGGAACTCTGCTGAGGGTTTAACGAGAAAATGCAAAGAGGGGGAAATTTACCCAATTGAACCAAGCTAAGAGAAAGAGGACCACCGCCAAGTAATGACAATGAACAGTGAGGAGCAGGGAGTGGTTGGCCATGAACAAAGCTTGAAAAGGAGCTGCTTGGGTCAGGCCTAAAGAGAGAGAGAGTCTAAGAGATTATAGAAAGAAAAGAGAAAGGAGAAGAAGAGAGTCTGAGAGATTAGAGATTAGGATTTCTATTTTTAAAATTTTTGTTTCTTCAAAAAATAATTTTTAATTTTTAATAATTCTTAGGACTAAATTGACTGAAAGCAACATTAAATAATTGAAAAAAAAATATTATGGTAAAACTTAGAGGGTGGGTTTTGCATTTTAGCTTAATAATAAGTATCATCATCCCTGGCATCATGTTGAACATTCTCAACTCAACCATTTAATCTCTTTTGAGTTGGGTGGGCTAAGAGTTTTATCAACTAATAAGAATAAGCATCTAGGGTTCTAAAAAAATACTTATTTTACACTCTAAAAAGCTATTTTATCTATTTTAATATACCATTTCACGACTCACTTGCATCTCATCTCTTATTTTTCATATTACAACCAACACTATTCATTTATTTATTAATTTATCTCTCTCTCTCTCTCTCTCTCTCTCTCTCTCTAAAACTAGTGATCTGACGAAGGTGGTTCAATCTCTTGGTTTGAAATTGGTGGTGATCTGATGGTGGTGCTTCAATTTGGTGGTCCAATGAAGAGAGAGTGAGATAGAAGAGAGGCAGAGACATGAGAGAGAGAGTGTGCATGAGGAGAGAGAAACAAATTTACAATAAAAAGAAAAAAGGAAAAGAAAAAGAACTGCTACAATATGTTCTAAAAGTAAATGTCTACTATAGTGCATATGTACATTTTCTTAAGTATAAGAATCTGGATGTATGGTTTTTTTTTTTTTTTTTTTTGGGAGTTTAGGGGTTCTTTCACCAGCATATGTTAAAATTTAACCATCCAAAAATTGTCATCGTTTTAAATAGAAAATATATAATAAAAAAATGACATTGCTTTTTAGTAGGTTATTAGCAAAAATGTGACAAACCATAATAGTGGAGGGTGTAAATTGTAAATAAGGTCATAAACTATAAAAAAAATAATTGTCGTTTATTTAATAGCAATAAAAATAATTCAAGACATAATGAAAGTGAATTCCTTACCACTTATTATGTCATTTATAAAAAAAAAAATTGTCATTTATTAGGAGAACCTATTTTTTACATCTTGTATATCACACATTTCTCTCATCATGGATGGACTCCATATATACGGGGCTCACTATTTATGTGAAACAAGGATATACTAGTATAGTGCATCAAATGCACTCCCATATAACTTGATGTAAAAAAAAAAAAAGTTTATTTCTCCCCAGAGAGTTAAGGTCTATTTGGATTAAGGGGAGAGAGAGGTGGGGTGGAGGGGAGTAGAGTAAAATTGGCTAAAAATAAACTAATTTTAAGCTAACTCTATTATATTCCCTCTCCACCATTTCAATCCAAATGGACCATTAAAGAGTCCTAAACAAATCGACTTTATATGAGTTATTGGTTGGGTTTCAAGCTTTCGATGAAGAAAGAAAGGAAGGAAGAGTTTGTAGGTAAAAGAGGTGATATATGATATGAATTCTCCTCTAGCTTGTTTTAAAACAAGAAGTTTGGTTATAATAATAATGCAGATGATTTGTCTTTCTCCCTAACCAAAAATTTAAAAAAGAAAAAGAATCTAATATTTTAAATGGGCCTCGTTGCAGAAAGAACATTCTAAACCCAAAACCCAAAAGTGTGAAAACCCAAATGGAAACCCAAAACCGATCGGCCCGTATGCTTGGTATGGAATAAGATTAGGGTTTCAGAGTGACGCAAACACAGCCTTCGTCTCTATAAATTGCCTCTTTGACACCCCTTTCATTCTCACATAGACACCAAGCAGCCTCTGTCTCTCTTTCTCTATCTCTCCCTATAATTCTCTAGTTCTGTTTATTTTGGTTTCTCAACACAGATTTGTGTTGTTGTTGTTGTTTTGAGAAGCTATGATGAAGAACTATCTGTGTACCAGAGACGGTCTCTCAGGAGCTCTGTCTTTGACGGCAAACACAACCCTCTAAGAAGTTCTGAGCTTTCCTTTCCTTTACTTTTATTCCTTCTCTCTATGTTTTTACATATTATTATTTGTTATATAAGGTATGGGAGAGTTGAAAGGCGAGGTGATGATAGAAATTCATGTCTGTCAATCCACTGACTGTCATAGTGTGATGACCTCGTGAATCCCGACAGGTTCTGATCGCTTTCTTCTCTCTCTCACTCTTATTATTAAATTCTGGAAACTGGGTTTCTTTCTTTGTTTGTTTTTAAAGTAAAAAATTATGTTTGTGGTTGGATGGGCATGTGATGAATCTCATTGTAACAAATGGGTAATTTGCGGCTGAAATTTTTTTTATTGATGCTATATCACCTTGGAGAACTGATGCCCTGTTATATTTTGCTTAAAGTTTGTTTGTGGTGTTCTGTTTATTGAGATGTCTATGATCAGAATTTACATAGCTGATTGTTACACATTGTAGCTTGTTTAGTGAAATATTATGGGATTGGGTGATATTGTTGTATAATTCCAGTAATTGAAATTGAATCAGATCCTACCCAAACCCATTGGATGTCATCATCATCAGCTTATGTTGGTTCTTTTTAAACTATCATAGCATGGTGGTAAAGGCATTCATGGGAGAAAAGGTTGGAATTTGATTTCATGGAAATTGCTGTTACTGTTTATTAGGAGTGTTTCTTAGGAATCATCTCACAATTCTGTCATCCTAATTCATGGCATCTTACTTGGTCTTTACCAAATCACAAAGTTCTGCGAGGTATACACATTTTTGGCACACACATTGCCACAACTTACTTGGGTGTGTGACGCCCAAGCAAGTTGTGGCAAAGTGTGTGCCAAAGAGTTTGTCCCTAAACTTTTTGAATCATAAATGAAAAAGAAAAAGAGTGACTGAAAAATTCGGTGAAAATTTGTGTCAAATTTACATGGCATCAAATTTTTATTGAATTTTTCACTTTCTTTTCCTTTTGATGTTAGTGGTAAGTCCATTTGAGTGAATTTTTGTGCGTTTTAATGTAGGTCTTGGATTGGATTGTTTTTATACTGTTATTTCCCTTTGGGCAAGTGATGAATCTCAATGTTTTTAATGGGTAATTTGCGTCTGATGTTTCAATTGATGCTATTTCACTTTGGAGAACTGATGCCCCTTTTTGTTTGATACATAATTATTCAAACGTTTGTAATTAGTTTTTCATTATTCACCATATTTTTAGTTAGTACCTTTGTGGTTTAGGTTTCTAAATCACGCACCATGTCATGATGTTGGGTTTGATGTTGATCTCAAGTCTAAAACAAATGATGTTTTTAGTAAATTTGAGATGCAATATGCCCAAACGTGATTATGTGTAGTGTATTTTAGAAACCAAAATGAAGGTCTACTGTCATGACGTTGTGTTTGATGTTGATCGTAAGTCTAAAACAAATTATGTTTTAGTAATTTGAGATGCAATATGCCCATACGTGATTATGTGTAGTGTATTTTAGAAACCAAAATGAAGGTCTATTGTCATGATGTTGGGTTTGATGTTGATCTTAAGTCTAAAACAAATTATGTTTTTAGTAATTTGAGATGCAGTATGCCCATACGTGATTATGTCTAGTGTATTTTTACTATCCAAAATGAAGGTCTATAATCTTGAGTCTCTTGATATCATTTGTCCAGTATACATTTATAAGCTCATTTTCTTGTAGATTAACATGCATTGATGGTAGGACATCCATTCAAAATTTAGGATGGTCTGTTACATTTATAGACCATGCTGAATTTTGAATGGAGGTCCTACAACCTGTGTATGTTTTATGATTTAAATTTTGGATTTGAGTTATGCAATAGCTAGCACTATATTAAATATCATGCTATTAACTTTTACATCTCATGTACATGTGGTATAATTGCATGGTTCAATAGCTACTGGATCTCATAGATTTTTATAGATTCTTAGCAAAAAAATAATTAACCTGAAAGCAATTTTGTGGTATTGTTGTTTTGAAAAAAGGTAAAATGAAATGCAACAACTTGAAAGGAAGAATTTTTTTTTTTTTTGGAGGAAAATTGGAAGGAAAGAGTTTGTAGAAGATAGACCGAAGGAAAGAGAAATTTGGGTTCATCAAAGGATCAATTTTTGCGTGTTTTATTGTTGCTTCACCATGGATTTAAAATACGATGTAGAGGATAGAGTTTATGGATTTAAAATATGATGTAGAGGATACAGTTTATGGAAGATTTTTGTTGAGAGAGTTTCTAGCAAGTTTAACTTGGGTTAAAAAGGAACGAGTTGTGATATTTTGGGCAAATCTTGTAGACCTAAACTTGGTTTCCTTTGAGCTTGCTTAGTTAAATAACGGGAACCTTAATAGCTTGTTTGGATGGAGGGGTAAGAGAGTGGAGTAGAGGGAAGGAGAAGAGTAGGTTTTAATGAAGAGATGTGTGGCTGCAAATCTATAAATCCAAGAGATAAAGAGAGTCGATTAGGCACACTACCAAATAATCACAAAGTGAAATGGTCTTTGATATAAATCCTTAAAAAAAAGGATGGATACTTGTATGACACACAACATAAAGAGAAACTGACATTTAACTGACTAATTAATTAATTAACATATAATTTTTTTTAGTACTAATGCAAAAATAGTGGTTGGTTCCAAGTTATGCATGGCCTCCTTTCAGCGTTGAAGGTTCATGTGGAGTACGCCTTATTTTCCTTATTGGATTTGGAAGGGTAGCAAGCTTTTGTAAGATGTTTGTAGTAACTATTAACTAATGGATCATGGATGTGTCATGCTTTTGTGTTTCCACTAATTTTTCAGCAAGTCACCAACTCCTCTAAGCTCGAAAAATCAGTTATTGTTGCCCATATTAAAAATGTAATTATAAAGTTGGACCCTTTTAAGTGCCAAGAAATCTGGCCCATAAAAATTAGATTTCTTTAGTTATTTACTATTTATTTTAATTTTATGTTTTCAAAGTAAATAAAAATTATTAAAATCTTTAAAAGCATATCTAAAATCAAAGGATTTATTCTAAAAATAAAATAAAAATTTGTCTTCTCAACACACTAAGAACACACATGTAGTTGTGTCATAATATTTCTGACAAGTTTCGTACGCATATATTACATGTTAACTATGTATTCCAATTGCAATTTTAGCGCTAAAAGTTAGATCTATATAGTAAAAAGTTCTAAGAAGGTCATATCCATGAGTTAGGAGTTGACAAACCTACACTTCCTCCTAATTTCTCCTTCATTTCCAGTGAGTACGTTGATGTTCCCCATCTTGACCATAGAATTCGCAAATGCCTTAAAGAAAAGCTTTTGATTAGAGGCATAAGCCCACACCTGCTCTCTTATCAAACCCTCGTGATCTTCAGTGACCAACACATTATCTGAACCCAACAAACCATTTCCTTGGAGGAGGTTAATGTAGTAGTGGTTATCAAATCTAGCTGGGGTTGTGAAATCAAGTGGTGCAAGCTCATTGTCCCTTCCTGATTTCGGGCATATGGACCGTAGGATTATTCGGAAGGTTGTATATCTCTTGTAAGGATCATAGTGTTCTTCGGCACTAACATCATACACCCTTTGCCTGAAGCTTATACACCTTGCCTTTCCCACCGTATGGCTACCTGTTGAAATGCCCTTGTAGATTGCAGGGTGTTACAGTTGTTTCACACAAAAGGAATGTAATTTAAATACTTGAGAAAGATTTGCTTGATTCCCAAGAAAGTAACATGACATAAAAGATTTGGTGAAAGTCGCCATCTTCCAATCATTTTTTTCTTGTAATACTAGAGTTAACAATATTTTTTACATTGGTTGATATGATTTGTTATGATTAGAACATCACTTTTATTTGGCTTCACTACTGATATTATTTTTATTATCTATAAATTACAATAAATCATATCAACAATTATTGCTAGACTTATAATTTTTTTTGGTTTTTTATATGAGCATCATACCAACTGATATGGCTCCAAATCCTTAACTTTCCATTGAAAGAAAAATGTGATTTTCTAGCTGATTGTAAAATTTTCATTGTCTCTTAATTTGCCCACACAATTTGTTCTTCATTATGAAAGTGGATGGTCATAAATTACCTGATAAAGCAACCAAGTCCCCCATGTCAAGGCCATGTTGTTTAAAATTGGAAATAAGAGTCTCTAGAGAGGAATTTGGAGCAGGGATGAATTGGTTGGCGCCACTGAAGCTTGCTTTCAGTGAATCTTTCCTGCCTAGCAATACATCCCATCCTGGCCCACCTCCCTATTTAGATAAGCAAATTAAAATTGTTACATTTACAAAAAATATTTGTAATTGAAAGAAACACACACACACACACATATATATATATATATGTGACATTAACATGAAGAAGCAAAATTCAAATTGAAGTTGTGCTGGCTATATCCTTGAGGAAAATTCCAAATTGACCTCCTCCATCAAATTCTAGGCCTTCCAAGGAATCTAAAATCAAGTAGAATTCTCTTGTATACATTCGGGAAGCATAAAAGAACAAGAATTCAGATTAGCTAATTAAGGGATAGTCTTATATATGATGAATGTAATAGAGTCTGATGTATGAAAATGCAATGAAATAGATAATGGAGCAAAAATAAAAATAAAAGGTCTGCCTACCAGTGTGTTCCTCTACCACCAAAATAAAAGTGGTTAAAAATATATACATTCTTTTACGCTCAATTTACATTCACTATTTCACAAATATATCTATAATTTTGATGTGATAATGTCTATATTTTAACATATAAAAGTGTACTCGAAAAAAGAGGTGTGAAATAGTGGATGTGGGAAAATCAAATCGCAGTAGAAATTTTGTTAAGCCATTCGTTTACCTGTAACAATTATCAAGAAAACCCAGTCTATTTAAAGTTTGCAGTTGCATCATTTACTGAAGGATGAGCATCAGCCATCTTAATCATTGATTGAACTCGGACACACATCATCTACTTTTGTAGTATGTACTATGTAGGAGCCATATCATATACCATTTCGGAAGATACATTTTTAAATGAGAATTGATTCCCATCAAGCTTTCTGACTTGTGTAAAAATAACCTTTTTTTTTTGGACAAGATTTTCTTAGAAGAATTTCCTTTAATCCACCCATGGCAATTTATTAGATTATTTTTATATATTATTTAAGTAAGTTATATTATTCATTAAAAAGATTACATGACTAAAAATATACGTAAATAATTTTTTTTACTATTACGTTATATGAATATGAATAAAAGTATACGTAAATAGTTTTTTTTTACTATTACGTAATAGTAGGTTGGAGAAAGTTTCCTCCAAATTGATTTGCAGGTAAAGTTCCCTTTTTATTTCTTCTCACGCTTATCATCTTCTAGTGAATCTAGTCTACCTTATACAAAATGGAAACTTAAGAGAAAAAGTAAGACGTACCGATACTACAGCATCACGAGCAATAGTGGCTATAATATCAGCGCAAGAAACTGTATAAGGACAAGCCTTTTCCAAAATGTACTTTATCTCATCAATAACCTCAAATCCACGAAGTGAGTTTAGGTTAGGCACAGCTTGCTTTTCACTAATCATGTCCCCATTAGTGTCCAATAGAACTGAAGCATCGCACCCCTAGTAAAACCCAAAAAAAGTAAAGAAAAAAATGAGTAAAATAAAAAAAATAAAGTCATAGAGATGAGAAGTGGAACACCATACTACATGATATATGTGCATCACCGTTTTGGTAAGGAAATTCTTCCACATTTGAGGACAAGAAAGAAAAAGATTTCACCATTCAATATATGAAAAAAGATAATTGGTGGGGGTTAGGTTTACCTAGAGTTGCATCAAAAGTAGGATCAACATTTGAATTTAAATATAGGTCATGGGAATGAAAAGTGAAAGCCCAATAAATCCAATTAATGATGAATATGACTGGATCGTTTAGTTCTATTCAAAGGTCTTTCACGTATATTCTAAAGGTTGGCAGTTCAACTGTTCAAGTACCTCAGGTAAAAGCCAAAGGGGGCGAAAGGGGGCAGGAGATATCATATTCCAACTCCCAAGTAAAATAGATTTGACTAATAATAAAGCTCACAATAGAAAGATAACAAATGTTTCAATCATATACATGTTATTTTTTTTTTATTATGGATTGAAGTCGAAGATATTAAGTTTGTAGTCAAATTTTGTCCATAAAATGTAAGAGTACACAAAATAAATTTTGCAATTTGTTGAGGTGTAACATTACTTTTATATGTATCACTGTGCACATCACTTTTATGGTATATCAATCACAAATTGTTACCTCAACAATTACGAAGAAACCGTAAAGTTTATATTACCATTCATTAGACTTATGGCTTGGCTATACACTATTTGTTAAATAAAATTGTAGCAATAATAGAAACCGTTTCCATATCCATGGTGTATGGTTTCTCTTCCCTTAAAATTAATAAATAAATAAATGTAAGTTTAAATATGCTTTTCGTATTCAATTTATAATGATGATTTTATTTTGGTCTCTATAAAATATTCTGTATCATTTTAGTCGTTACTCTTTTGAAACATGTTTCATTGTCCTTATTGTAACCTAACTGACGAAAATTGTTGACATGACAAGATGGTGGATTGATGGTAAGGGAGACCTATGAGATCTTAAGGATTTTAATGGGGTTATGAAAAGATTGCGATCAAGCATCGCCATCATCATCACCCGACACCTCTCTTACTCTCTCTTCTCGGTTTAGATCTCTCGATTTATTTGGTATAACTGTTTCCCTATTTCTCACAAGCTAGCTTCTTGTTTTGGAGGACTTGCATGTCTGCATGGTTTTCGATCTCAGTGAGAGGCAACAGGGTCTTGAAAGTTTTGATTGGCTCATAATGATGGTGGAGCTTGTCAGCTCTATCTGGGTTCTCTGTTGTAAAACAATTGTAGTGTGTGTTGTAATTTTGATTCATGGAAACAAAGAGAGAGAGAGAGAGAGAGAGAGAGGGGCCTAACCAAGACAAAACAATCATGGAAATGTAAGCGAAGCAGCGAGGCAGCCATTCGAGGTTCTTTAGCCACTGCAATCTCGACATTGAGTCTCACAATCTCTTCCACCAATGGGCACGTTTCTTTGTAGTAGTCAAGAACAAGTGTCCCATCACCACTCAAGGTTTCAGTGCCACACAAAATCAAAATAAGTGCAACCGTCAATAGTCTCATGAGGTCCATCGCAGAAAATGAAAGTGACAGATTTAAGTGTTACATGCGAGAGTATATTGCCTTGTAAGGTTGAATGAGATGCGTGGGAACATGAGAGGAATGATGCAGTTACATCTCTATATATATTTACTTGCCAGTGGTCTAACAACGATGTTCTACCTTTCAGGTTTCAGCAATTATTACTTTTTTTTAATGTTTTCTTACCAACTTGTTTGTGTTGAAAATTTCCTTTTACTCTTTTGTCAAAGTTTGATGCAACCAACTCAACCTAATTCTTCCTTCAGTGCTTATTCAAAAAATTGTTCCTTTAGTGGTTCAGTACTTTAGTTTACTCTGGAAAACAAATCTGATTTCCTCTTTGGCCTAAAAAGTAGCATTTGCTCCTAAATATGGCTGAAGATGAGCCGATCTAAGTATTACAAGTTCTGCATTATTTATTTAATTTTATTTGAACACAAGCCGAGCTTGAACTTATTAACAAACTAGATTACACTTTACTACATCTACATGAAGATATAATATTAATAGAAATTAAATATAACAAAATCATTATAAGCCAATATGAAATTATATATAAAAAACTAAGATGACTTTCACATCTGGTATTCTGGTTGTTGGGTAGAATAGAAGTCAAAATGAAATTCTGAACAAAGCCTACCAATTAGTTTAATAAATTAAAGGAAAATAAAATCATAAACCATGGAGTAAATAAATACATTAAAAAAAAAAAGAAAAAAAAAAGAAGAAGAAGAAGAAGAAGAAGGAATAAGAATTTAGCACCTCCCAAGATTTTAAGTCATTTTTGCTAAGTTTCAAATAAGCTCAAGACTTTTTAAGGAAAATGGAGAACCTAAATACTGAGTGAGAATGAGCTGTGAGCATATAGTACCAGTGAAAGCTTGAATAGCTATTAGTGGGAGAGCAACATGAAAGGGTGGAAATTTAGGGCAACATATGGAAGCTTGGGAATTGAAAAAGTTGAACTTCAATACCAAGCTAATAATTTGACGTGTGGTGGGGGAGTTTGAATGATAAAGACAAAAAAAACTAATAGCTAGTAAATGAGTGAAAGACACTACATAGACAACTAAGAACAGTTGGGGGGGGGGGGGGGGGGGGGTGCGCGGCTGGAGGCAATTGTTTTTTCGTGGGGGTTAATTCTTACAGAAATGACTTAGGGCATGTTTGGTAGACTATAATAGGTGTTGTAATGTAATATTATTTCTATGGTTTAGTTATTCTTTAGTTTGGTTATATTTTTATTATAATGAATAGTCATTCTTCAAAATGAGGAATAAGTATAACTATTCTTCTTTAAAAGGTTGTATTAGTTATTCCTTAGTAAGTGTAATAATTTCAAAACTTAATATATTTTCAAATAAACAAACTTTCTATATACATCTAACAAGTATAAAAATAAAAAATCATAAAAAATAACACATATCTCTCTTAAATTTAAAAATAACAACTTTTATGGAGAATAATTGTATGAGTAAGATATTTCCTAAAATAAATGTTAAGTTTCATTCTAATATTATAACTCACAACCAAACTAATGAATATGTTTAGTTATTACATTACAACACACTTTATTACTGGTAATAAATATTACAATTCATGTCGTAATTCTCATTTAGTGTACCAAACGTACCCTTAGGTCTTCAAATTTACCTGCTTTAGACAATTTTTAAACAATTTGAGGGGTGGTCAAGGCCCCCCACTTAACAACATAGTTTCGATTTTGGGCAATGATTGTATTTTTGCAACGTTAGTTTGTATATTTTTCACCCTTGGGTATTAATTATATTCTTGCCACGTTAATTTGTATATTTTTTGCTAGTAAAATTTGTAATAGTTTTAGTACTTTCATTCCCGGTTTTAGATTTGGGTCAAAATAAATCCAACTATGCGAGGAAGATATGGTCTGGAGATAGTTGGAGTATTAGCCCAAAAGCTTTGGTTCAAAGATGTGGATTGGGGAATTTTACAGATTCAAGGGTAAAAATTTATATCCTAATGGGTCATAATGGATTCAACGGTAAAAATGATATTTTCAAAATGAAATTTTTAGTTTTTGATCAGTTCATACAAAAGAATAATCTTTATTTGTTGAAAATGACTTTAATTGAGCATGAATGCATGAAATAAAAATTTGAGAGATAAACACACACAAGGGAGAGGGGATGATGTTCAATTACAAAAGCATACCACAAACTCCACTCAAAAGCTATAGTAACTTTTAAGGGAGAGTGGAGTAACTGCACTCAAATAACTTTGAAGGGAAAGTGAGACAAGTTATACCACACACAATTCTCTCCCTTAAACAATATGTGATAATTACCTTCTTTTTTCTTTTTTTTTTCTTTTTTTATATATAGAAACAAACGCACACATACACACATGGGAAAGAAGACGTAATTTTAACACAAAGGCACACCAAAAACTTCACTCAAAAGCCATATTAACTTTGAAAAGATGGTGTGGTAAGTTATACTACACACAAACACATTTTCTTAGGGTGTGTTTGTTTGGAGGTGAAATAGGGTGGATGGAAAACTTTGGAGAGAAAATAGGAAGTAAAACTTTTTTAGAGTGTGTTTGGTTGGGCGGGCGAGAAAGGAAAATAAATGGTAGGGCCCGGGTGTTTTCTCTCCAGGGCCACCAAAAAGTTTTCCCAAAAATAAAGAGAAAACTGAAGAGAGAAAATGAGGCTTCTTAATGGACAAAAAAGCCCATGTGCACCCAATTTGTTCAATTCCTTTTTTTTTTTTTTTAATTATATTTTTTGGGCTGTGGGTGTAATAGTTGATTTGTTTTTCTTCTTCTTCTTTTTTTTTTTTTTTTGGTTTAACTAGACATGATTTTTATTTTTTAATAAATTGGGTGATTACTTTTTTTTTGGTTGTTTGTCACTTTTTTGTTTTAATTAACAATCATTTTTTAATAAGGGTGTATGAGTAAATTTATATAAACTTACTTTTTTCCATCCCTCCACTTTTCCACTCCCAACCAAACAAAAAGGAGAGAAATTAAAATATTTTCTATCCTCCCACCATTTTCTATCCTCCCACTTTTCCACCCCTCTAACCAAACGAACCCT
This sequence comes from Quercus tomentella, assembly GCA_028535165.1. Lineage (NCBI taxonomy): Eukaryota > Viridiplantae > Streptophyta > Magnoliopsida > Fagales > Fagaceae > Quercus > Quercus tomentella. Next base: position 5,789,899 of record JAPQVY010000023.1, read on the forward strand.
TAAACAATATGGGACAATTAAATTTTGATTCTCATTGGTTCAATTGAAATAATCATCATGCAATGAAAGAACCTAAAGATAATTGTGAAATTTCTAAACATCAAAATTAATTATCTATTTTTAAAAAAATAAATAATTGAATTGATAATTTGGAAGATTACATTCCGATTGGAATCACCCTCATCCTCATCCAAAGAATATTCCATTTTGATTATAAAAAACCATGGATTTTTTATTTAAAAATACAAACCATTATAATAATATAGAAAGACTAAAGTAAAATTTTGGCCATTAAAGTTTGGAGTTATTTTCATTTTGGCATTTTATTTTTTCAAATTTTCATTTGCCTCTTCAGGTTTGATTCCATTTTCATATTAGCCCTACTGCTGCCCATTTCAGTTAATAATCTGACCATTATGAGTCTCATTGTGGGCTGTGTGGCATACCCGCATTTGTTGATGGGCCTCATTGGGTGCAAGACTGGGCCTTGAGGTGGGCCCTGGTTACATGGAGACATGAAGTAGATCAATTAAAGTTTGGAGTTATTTTCATTTTGGCATTTTATTTTTTCAAATTTTCATTTGCCTCTTCAGGTTTGATTCCATTTTCATATTAGCCCTACTGCTGCCCATTTCAGTTAATAATCTGACCATTATGAGTCTCATTGTGGGCTGTGTGGCATACCCGCATTTGTTGATGGGCCTCATTGGGTGCAAGACTGGGCCTTGAGGTGGGCCCTGGTTACATGGAGACATGAAGTAGATCAATGTATTGTGGGCTTTTTGTCTTAGAACTTTGGGTTTGGGTTTTCAAAGCTTTGTTGGAAATGAAGAAGCCCTCAAGGCTTGTTTGTATTGGCCCAAGTATTGGCCATTCAAACTCTCAGCAAACATTCTTAGACTAGGCAGGGAGGGCATGTAATACTTTCCCAACTTGTAGCTTAGCCACCAAATTTTATATTTTGGGATATAGGCTAGAGTATCTGATCCATGTAATTTTCATTTCCCTCAGTAACATATGACTAAGCCCTTGTAACATTGATTTTGGAATTGATATACCATTTTATAATTTAATAAATTCTCGAGGTTTTTCTTAGTTTTCTCTATTTCAAATTAAAGTAAGTTGCAATTTCATTGTAAATTCCTTAATTTAAGAGGAAGTATATATGTAGTTGAGCCTCCATTATGAAACTCCTTTATTGAGGGATGCTAAATATCTCACCCCCTCGGGTTGCAATTCTCACAGCTACTTGAAGCAAATCTAGGAGGTGAGAAACTAGAAGCGTAGTTGAAAAGGGAAGTTGGAAAGTGGAAGGAAATTATCAGATGCAAAAGGGAGGAGACTGGTGCGGACACAAGGTACAAGCCCCCAATTATACGCATGTACGGGAGGAAGAGCAAAAAGAAAACGGCCCAACCTGTGGCCTTATGAATGGAGCGTGTTAGTAATTGGGCTTGAGATTAAGCAAGTCCGAGCATTTAATAATTAAGGTTTCTTTATGCATTTTTATTGTTAGCTATTTAAACACTTTTTCTGATTATTGTAAGACAGTTTTGAGAATTATAAAAAAAATGTGTATTTCTTTTTACACTGGTGTCGACTTCAGTTTTGCTTGGTGCTGACTCCAAGCAACCCTTAGGTGTTGACTCCTAGGGTTTATTTTTTATTCTATTGTTGTTTATTTGTTCCATTGAAATAGTGTGGTTGTCCTATGTAAGAGACTTTATATGCTTGTGTAAGGGAGGATAAGGATTCAGCTTGAGGTGAGAGCACAAGAGGGTTTACTGCTGCATTGAAGCTGCTATGGCAGCCACAGGAAATTGATGTCCTCTATGTTGAGTTTAGATATGTACTCTCCATTAGGGGAATTTACTGTAAGATCTCTAGTTTGCTTATTTTCTGGGATTGGCATTGTTGTACTTTTAGATTTAGGGTGCTTCTCTTCTGTGTTTTAATTGCAGTTGTAGGGGAGTTTGAGTGGCAATCTATGGAACTGCAGTTTTGGGTTCTGCAACATTTGTCTGCTTGTCACTTTAGTTTGTGCTCATTGTTCTATCTCTCTTTGGGTAATAGTATTGATCTCATTTATAAATAAAACAATATATATATATATATATATATATATTGTTATTTTTCTGTGTAATTTTAACTGCTAAAAGAACATTGAAATTACAGTTCAACAAAAACATATTGCACACTATATCATTGGAATCAACTAGGCTTTTAATTACTTTTAAAAAAAAAAACACAAACTCTTGCAAATAAAATGGAAATTGATAAAAAAGCAACTAACTCAAGTTACAGGCTAGTATATCTTAAAAGTAAACCTTTTCGTTCCCCCCCCCCCCCCCCCCAAAAAAAAAAGTAAACCAAGATAGAGGAAAAATTGCACATATTACAACTGTCAAATAACATTTATGGTAGCTCCACAAACCCATCACAAAATTTGAAAACAGAACTATACAGACCCGCAACACTACAAAACCAGTAAACCCACCGATAACACAAATGTTTGGAGGTCCTCTAGAAATAGAAGCAAATAGGTTGGCTTTTGCTATATACATTCATTCCTTATTCCTCTTAACTTATTAGCTTGTATGACCTAAATCAAACTTGTGATCCCAGCTGAAATACTTGACTGTGACGATCACTTCTTGTAAGCTATAGTCAGACATTGATGGTGTTGGTTGACGGCATCTTGAAACCCAATAATCAGACAAGGTACCACCTTGCAACTTGCCATAATGATTTGCAACCCTGTTTGAGAGTTTAATTATGTTAGTATACGCATGAAACATCGATCTCATTATATTCTTCAAATCATAGATAAGCAAGCAACTTCATCTAGTCATCTTTAAGATACTTTTCAGGAGCCTCTTGCAAAGAATCACTCCAATGAGGCATAAATTTCCAAAACACAAAAGATTCACTCTAAGATGGTTGTCTGATTATCTGACCAGGTTTAAGTAAATGACTGAAAAGGATCAACAAGGAAGGTCCACTTAAAAGTGGGTTGCATACTGCCAAGAACCTTTTAGCTCAATTGACACTTTCTAGTGTTTCCAATGAAAACATCAAGGGTTCAAATCCTCCCACCCTCAACTATCGGTGTATCAACAACAACAAAAAGTGGGTTGCATACTATTTGGTATAGAACATCTAACGTTATCAATTATCATGGTCTACCACACATGAGTAATACCGACATGTGCAAAAGGAAGGAACAATGTATTCAGAGTTTGAACTATCCTTCAGAATCAGTAGTGGTAAGAATCTAATACATATACTGTTCTTTTTCAGAAAGATGATGTGATTACTTGGACATATTTGAAGAAATTAAAAAATAAATTTCCAGAAACAAAATTGACCTGACTTATGGACAACATAACAGATAATCCTGAAAATTTATAGCTATTGTGCTATGTATTTAGTTTAACTTTACATCGATCCAGAGTAATCTTTTAGATCTACTAACAATCTCAAATATGATGGCCTATGCTATTATTTTGCTGAGTTTCACATATATGGAAAATGAAGCAAAAGATTTGACTCTAGATAATTATGGCCGTTTAAACAAACTATTTTCATGAATAGATCTCTTAAGTGGATTCAGTTAATGTCAAGTTTAATCTATGTAACATTTACGGGCACTTCCTATTGATTTCCTCCTTGTCACTTTAAAACCTCAGAACACAGCACATTGTGAAAGATTATTTGAGACTAATTATGATACTGGTTAAAAGCATTTGTTAAAACTTGTCTTTCATCTTTTCGTAATTTTCAATAATGAATTGGGACAATTACCTCTGCTAAGATTCTAATTCTCTTCATCAAGGAAAATTTCAGGATGTACAGCTGCACTGTTAACATTGAGAGCCCTTTTCAGTTTCCGATGGTCTAGGACTTCAACTTCAACCAAGAAATCTGAACTAACTGGTCGATGATCTGAGAGCCTTATCTCTGCCCGCTTGTAGGAAACTTGTTTTATGCCTTTTCCTAACCAAACTATACGATCACACCTGCATAATATATCAACTGCTCAGTTAGCTAAATTCCTGAGTATTTGTCTAAAGAAAGCTACAGTTTGTCAACAATACTTGATCAATATTTCATTGAACATACTCAAGTTGACTCATACAGTCTTAAGTTCTAAGGGATCAAGCTCTATCACTTGATCTGAAAAAAATAGCTAATCCAATGCGCTCCACTCAAGTTTTGAGTCCACTTGTTGAGTATCAAAGCAATGGAGCTCAGGATGTGCAGAGAAAAACTGTTAATGCTACCAACCTGACCCATACCAATGTGTTTGGACTACTTTTTTCTAGGCTAATGGGTTAGAATGGTTTCAAAACTAGAAAAACCAACTAGAAAGGTTTGGTATCAGGTTCAAAAGTTTTGACAAACAGGCGAACCCAAACAAATACAACAATTATGTTACCAAATATATATATATATATAGTATAGTATTATTGCCATTTGTTCAATACTGATTTTTTATTAGAACCTATTTTATATTATTTATTTCTTAATAAAATATGTAAACAACAACGCAATGGGGCCTAGATGGGCATTGTTAGCAATGATCCATCTTAGTTAAAAATTTAACCATACTTTTACATCTAGAACGGGTCTTCAGATGTTTTGGCCAAATTGTGCAGCAAGAAAAAATTATTTTTATAATTGGATCTTAAATGGTTAGACGAATTATTGGAATGATTCAAATAATTGAAATGCTTTTCAGAGTTACTGAAATAATCATTAAAGACAAAAGGCCCAAATCGACCTGATACTACTAGTCTAAATTGACAACCTAAATCGATCCAAAATGATCACATTTGGATTGGTTCAGTTTGGTCAGTTGGCTACTATCCAAATCGTGATTTTTGGTTTGAAAAGACCTCCAAAATCAAACCAGCCCAGCCTTATGTACATCCCTAAATGATACCATGGAAAGTAAAAACTTTAAATGATACATATTAGTGGGGGGGAGGAGACAACAGGGCACTGTTTGTTGCATACATTGTGTGCATTTACACACTGCCCAAAACAAACAAACTAGAAAACGTGACTTAAAATCATGTATTCAATTGTATTTTGGTAGTGTGTAAATGCACACGTGTGCAACATAATTTTCCAAAAAAAAAACCATGTCTTCAGTAAAAAGTATTAGAATTATGGTTAAGTAATTAAAATCATCATTTTCTAATAGTTTAAGCTTTTAAGAGAATCGGTAATTTAACAAAAAATACAACTAACTTCTTATAAGAGATAATTTTTGAGTTTTCCCCCATCAATCCCTCTTCCTCAACACGAGGTTCACAATCTTGATAGTCCCAAGAAAGTAGTGCTTACCAAGCTGGAGATCTCTTCTTCTCCCATTCTATTGGGTTTTCACCAACATATCTATCAGAGTTGATTTCATACTTGTAAGTGGGTGGAAACTCTATCTTCCCCTCTTTCCATCCATCAAATACATGCCCACTATGGAGTTCCTTGCTTAGCTGCCACATAAAAGGATATCATTGAACATCAAATTTCCAATGATGCCAATTTATTTTCATCCATCAAATTTCCAATAATGCAAACTTAAAGAATTACAGGTCTCACCTGATCGTTGTTGAGAAGTTCAGCCCACCTTCTTAAAGCTACCAGTTTCCTCACTTCCTCATCCAACATATTGATGCGATAATTCAAATCCCCAAACCAAAATATCTGACTGCTTACAAAGGGATCCAATCATAAATTTACATTCCAGGTAAAAAAATATTAGAGATTAAATAACAACATATTTTGATCAACTATTGAATAAAACAACAGTATCTGAACCAGTCTAAAAATAGTAGACCTATGACCAAATTGAAATTCCATGCTGCAACAAGTTTCCTTACAAAACAAAGCTCACATGAAGATTTTGTGCTACATAAATGGAATTTCAAATGCGAAAATAATGCTTACTCATGAGAAGGAATTGTTTGTGGTTGATCTGTATCGAAGATAGATGAGAAATGGGTCCGCCGTATAATTTCATTAACATCAGAATTACGCCTCTGTTCAGCCCCATCCTTCTGACCAGAAGTCAGATGAGAACAAACAAAGCACATCCGGGATTGAAATAAAGACATGCTAACAGAAACCGATCCCTACATCAGCAACCACAATTTGGTTAAGACATCCAGTCAAATCGAAACAAGTAATCATCATACATGTATAGTGAAATGTCATCTCCCCTCTACAATTGATGCAATCTCCAGCCTGCCACCAATCACATTGCAATGCATCATAATATGGAGGGCACTGTTTCTTGTCATAGAAGTAAAAAAATTCAAGTGAACTAACCAAATATTGCTTACTATTTAGTGGCATGGAAGCAGCAACCCTTCATAGCATGATGCAGTGTGATGTAATTCTCTCCAGACTGTAGCAATAATGTAATAACAAGTAATTGTAGAGGTTAAGAACCCAATTATGAAGGTTCTATTTTAGTCTCAGCCATTATGAATGTAGTTTTCAAATTTCACAAGGTTGCATTCAGGAAAGAGATTCAACCCCCACCACCATTCTTTTTAGTGTGTGTGCATGTGAGGAAGGGGAACACATTTGCTAAGAAGGTTGTTGCATTTCTATAATGAAATTAAAGGAACTACCTTATTTCCCATGTAGCCCATCAGACCAACTCCAACAGGAGAAACTTTCAAATTGTTGATATGTCTTCTGAAGCTCTTACGCACCCAAACTGATACGTATATCCCTACCATCTGCTTGCTGACAATCCTCACATACCTATGACGTGACTTCAAACAATTTTTGGTAACTTCATTAGTTTGCTGAGCCTGTGGAAGTTCAAGAAATTCATCATCTTCCTCATCAGAAAAAGTTCCAGATACATTAGATAGAGAATCAAGAACTTCAGGCTTCTCTTGCTGCTCCATCCACATCAAGCCTAAGTCACCTGAGCTATGGTGCGAACGTTTCAATCTACTACATTCTATTGCAAAACTTTTAGGACTTGCTGGTAGAGAATTGTCTGTCATGTTAAATCCAATTCTTCCAGAACTGCTGAATACTCTCCGCAATTTTGAATTGGAGGAGGTCACTTGAGGGGTTGCATCTAATGAACGTTCAGGCCAGTCTAATCCATTATTGCAATCAATACCATATATTCTCTTCAATGGTAAATTCATTCCAAAACCAATTACTTTATCCAATGCCTCCTGTTCCATGTCATAATTATTTGTTGCCATGACGTATTCATCGCTCATCATCTCTAATGTATCAACCTCAGCTTCAAGTACATCAGCAACAGAAGAAGTCCTCATCACTGGGGAGGGAGGGGCACTATAGCATTTGTGTTTGCTTTCAGGTTCCAAAGATTTGTTGAGGGTTTTTCGTATGATCGCCTCCCATTTTGGTATGGGGCTACTATCCTCAGCCCCCAGTACATTCCCGGCATTCAAAGGGACTACCTCTTGGAAACTGGAAAAAGCAAATAGATTATATTAAAATCAGTTGATAGACTATTAAACCTTCTCAGCAGCCGAAAGTTTTACCATAGAAGAGAGAGAGAACACTTTAACACGCAATGTCAACAGTCCCAAAATCATGAAGGACAGCCGCATGCACTTTTAGTTTTAGATTTAGATATAAAAGAATCAAAAAGATTATATATGTAAAGGGAGAAACATTGCGGCTTAAACAAACAAGAACATAAGACCATTCAACATGTTGCTTCTTGAAATGTGGAAAAATATTAGGTATATGTTTGTTTCCAGAGTACTTAAGAAATCTGCAGCAACTGAAATATGAGCAGAATTTATTCCAGTTCAATGAACTTGAAACATTCTGGGTCTGAATGTTGGAGGAAAGCGTAGATGGATGTATATTATTTGATTTTAATGCGTATGCATGTGAATTTAGGTTTGCTTTTTAAGTGTAATACATTACGAATCAACATGCTCTCAGACCCAAAAAAAAGGCTCTGGGACCCAAGGTGAACAGTAATGAGTCAATTGCCAAAATCCAGTTGGTAGCAGAATCTTTGCCAAGAACAAATGTCAGGCAAGGAAATCTACCATATTGGCTATGCAGTACAAACTCATTCAACCAAAAGCCCTCCAAAATATCCCTAGACTAGAACATATAAAAGGATAATTATGTAGATTAGACATGGATGTCCCATGGTAAAAGATTCACAGAATCATCTTCTGCATGGCTAGATAGATACAAATTCTTGTTAAATCTAAAATGAAGCCTTTGACTAGACCACAAAACTTAGGAACCTAAAAGCAAATAGGCATATTGATGAAGTCAAGATTAAAAGAAGAAAAGGTGTTGATCTATACTTGAAATGCAACCAGCATATACTTGACTTACTAGTAATCTAGTCATGAAAGGTGAGAAAAACCTAAATAAGAATCATGTCAAGTATGAATGTGCAACCACAATGTTTGATTGAAGATTTAATGATTCATCCTTTAGATAATTAATCCATATAACCTTAAAGCTATGAAAAGAATTTTGATAATTCTTCATTAGATCTAGTGCACCATGGACCTGGGATCCCAGGTTATACTTCAAAGATTTGGAAACTCAGGTTCAATTTAGTTTCATGTACTGTCTCCTCTAATATCATTTGCCTAAACTTTGTTCTCTCCATACTTATAAGCATTCCAAAAATTCACAAATATAATATTCATTTAGGATTTAAAAGAAAATCAAATTGTATAACTTTGGCTTGTTGAGATATCCCTTGCATACTAAATCAATCTAGTCTCTTTTACATGGTAAGAGACTCAACATACAAGCTAGTAGTGTGTACAAATAATCATGAAGTCAAACAAAACCCAAGGAAGAGATCAACATATTCACATAAGATAAAGAATAAAGCTCAATAAATTTTATCAAAAGAAGAAAGAAATACCCAGTTCTGTGCAATACACTACTGATTCATTCAATTTTCATAGGACATCCCAGCATCTGACTACAAAGTTGGTCATTTTTTAAGGTCAGCATTCTACTATTTTCAACATATTCTACCTGAACTTATTAGTGAGATAGTTTTTAATATAATTTTTTTTTTGACTATAAAGTGTTCAAAAACATTGATAGGCACTATTAGCTTTGACAATCAAATGTATCTTAGTCAAACACTGAAGTTTATACAAGACACAAAATGACCGTCATCTAATGAAGCACAAGTCACAGGGATGAGGAAGTACTCACCCAAGAATGTAAATATCTGCTGGCTCTTCTGTACAAAGCCAGTCATCAATCTCAAGATCTTCACATGGAAGTCTTCCAGCAACATTCCAAGTACCAATTGTCACCCTACAGTAAATAAATGTCATTATAAGAATCCAGTGAGAAAGAAAATAGTAATACCTATAGATAGCATAGGCAGGTCACCGTCAAACCTCACATCCTTTGTATTTATGTACTGCGCACGCAGAGTTTCTGATTTTCCTCTCCTGTGTCGTAACTGATACCCCTTGGAAGGTGTATCTGCATGAATGGAAATCAAAACCAAAGATGATAGTTATCAGATGACAAAATCATTAAAATATTAGGAAACTATTTCACATATTATTAAGCTGATTGACCAAAAGGTTTCTTTGGCTCCATTCAGATTTAAGGGACTAAGATGGAACTAAAGAAAAATGCTAATATAATTTGCATGATCCATACCATGCTTCAAATCCAAGGTCACATAAAAAAGTAAAACAAATTCTGACCATGGTAGCCTTGAGCTAAGAATAAACAATTAGAAATGTTCAACAAAGAAATAATAGCAAAACTATATAGAAACAAAACAAGGAAGATCACACAGATGAGACTTCCACAATTTTTAGAATTTAAACCAAAAGGAGCTTAATGCCTTAACCACAGATGTTCTTAGAAAAAATAAGCACTGGCAAATGGTAAAACATTCCAGTAATAGTGAAGATGACAGAAAATATGCATACTTTTAATTAAACATGAATAGATATTGAGAACGCAGTTTCATCCTAATAGGACCAATCAATTAAACAGAAAGCAAAGTATTGCCTGAAGTTTGACAGGGGAAAATGGATTGGTTCCTTTGTGTCCTATGGGCATGCTCCTCATCCGCTTGCATGTTTGCATCTTTAAGAGAGCAAGCTGGAAAAAAGTTTCAGAAATCATAATCAAGCACAGAAGGCAAAACAAATAACTTGCAGTGGTAAACATGCTAAAACCATACCATCATCTTCACTCTCAGTTTCAGTGTCAACCTCATCTTCGCTAAAATCATACACCTTAGGCTGTATATTTAACCATTTCTTCATCACAATGGAAGGCCAAAAGGCCTGCAATCAAATGTAATTGGCCAAATAAATCATCAAGAATCATATCTATATTTATATACAATCTTAAAACTGGAAAAAGAAGTCCTTGATGACTTCAAAACATACCTCAGAATGCTTCCCTCGCCTGGTTCTCATTCTCTTAAGATCAAAAACTTTACACTAAAAGCCAGAAACACTTATGTACTAGACTTTCAAGCCACAGGTCCTTGAATCTTGAAACAAGCACAAGCATGCAATTGTCACTGTTCTAGCAGATAAATAATCAACCAAGAATTTTCCTAGACATAACTATATGAGACAGTCTATGGGTAGGCTTATTTAATGCCAATAAAAGGAGCACTCATGCGAGGACCAAATATAAAGGACAGAAAAAATCTGGACATATCTAACAGACATCTTCAACCTCAAGTTGCAAAAAAAAGAATACTCAATGGTCCTTCCTTACGTTGCAATTTTCCAAATGCATAACATAATAAGAAAGATATAGTTGAAAATTCAACAGCAGACCAAAAAGTTCAATAAAAGCTAAAATGTCATTTTCATGACAACCAATGTGCAGTCCTAAAAATCCGTTGATGCAACAGCTATTTCTTTCAGCAAGGTGGTGGGAAAAATAAGCCATTGACAGAAAAGAGAAAAGTATAATATAATCAAAGAAACCCCATTAAGAAGAAATCATATATTCAATAATTGCCAACAATTTAATGGACCCAAAAGCTAACTACACATAAGCATTAAAAAAATCCAACTGGGTGCTCACAACAATGCAAATTGCTGACTCATCCACACACCTTAATCTGCAAATCACAATGATCCAACAACAGTAAGCTAATCTCACCACACACACACACACACTTATATTCAATTCAGAAACCAAAGCCACAATGTATCTGCCAATCACAAACATTGATTTCACACTAGCAACTATAGACCTATATATCCTAATAATAAACAAAACAATTATATGAAACATGATAACAAACCATTCATATCAGTCATTCACAGTCACAGCCAAGATTTGCAGTGACCCGCAACATAGAATAAAATAATTAGACAAAATAAAGGGGTTGACACTAAAAAATAGAACCCAAGTCAAATGGGTAACTAAAAAGAATAAATTAAAAAATAATTATGCTAAATCACAGCTGTAGACTAATTGGTAGGTCGGTAGACCTTTGTCTGCTTTGTTTTAAAAAAATATTGACCACTATCTAACTGTATAATATATTATAATAGTAACAAAGTAATATTATATACTAAATTGTACAAAAATGGGCCATGACATGAAATGTTGAAAAATTAAAATACACGTGACCACATTGGAGGACCCAGTCCGCACTATATGTGAATGTGATCAACTATGAGTCTGTTTTCCACTGTTATAAAATCCTATCCACGGTTTTGGCTGGCAAAACATATACTAAATAGCAAACACAAACCGTCCCAAGGAAACAAAAAATACGACCAACAACAACGTTAAAGACTTTTTATAGCAGCCATGCAATTAGAATAATAACCAAATGGAAAGCCAAGCGTTAGGAAGGAAGGTACAATTTTTTATGTCGGGGCAATTATATAATATGATATTATATACTGCTGTCCAGCTAAAATTGTGTTATGAAGATATAATTTTAATTATAATTGTGAAATAGTGTTTTGAGCTGTATCTCACCATTCATATCAGTAATGCTTATATGCAACTTTTTTATAACAAATTTCATAATATTCGTGAATTTATCATTTTTTCTCTACCACTTAACGATTTTTGTATAATTGTGAAATTTGTTGAAGAAAAAAAAAATTTTGTGCCCATAACATTACTGCATTTAAATATTGAAGTAAATATTGAAGTTTGAGGATGTGTACGGCAGCTGTACAAATTGTGGGAGGGAATTGTAGCATTTAGGACTGGAAATATCTAAGGGTCCAGTTTGTTCTGTTGGTGTGTGGAGAGGTTGATTATGATGTCTCAACTCTCAATTGTGGACTTATCATGCCATTGAACATTGGAAATGATGACAAATTATTAGGGTCGGATTGATAGTGTTTTTGTTATTAGGATTTAGGAATGTGTCATCTTTTTATATGAATCTTGTGATTGGTGTGTTAAAAAAGTAGTATGATGTTGTAACTCAACTATCCAATCTATCAGCAGCTAAAAAGTGAAAATTTTTGTATTCATAACGTTCCTTGAAAAAAAAAAGGGGTCTGTCATGGTTGCTCTTATAACATTTGTTAATAGACAATTTAAAAAAAAAAAAAAAAAATTATACCACTTTCAAAAAAAAAAAAAAAGTATTAAGTGTTTAAATTTCAAATTTTTTGTATTTAAAATTGTGCATAAAAGATGAGTTTCTAGATCCAATAGTAAATTGCATCCGATTGGCACAAAACTTTGTGTGTGTGTTAATAACAGAGAGAGCATGTAATCCAATGGTGAGATTTATGACATATTAATTCAATAAAAAGTTATTATATATTGTTAAAATGTTTAGAATTGCACCAAGTGTAACTCTAAACCCATCTCATATATTGATTTGCAAAATCTCTTCAATCTTCTACAGGTAATCTAAATTCCTCTCCATCTTTCCCAAATCACAACTCCCACTTCTTCCTTTTCATTTTATCCTTCTCATCCCTTACCTTCTTCTTCTTATCTTTCACCCATTGGCCCTTCTTACCCTTTGTTAGCTTCAGTTTGGTTTAGATAGGGGGTGAGAAGCAGGAGAGATCTGAATTTGATGCTGATGCCATGGGATTCTATGTTCTCTCACAGTACAGGGGGAATAAAAAATTAAGAAAAAAAAAAAGCATAAAGAAAAAGTATTTGAACGCGCGTTGTTTGTGTAAGTCAATAAACTAGATAGATAGCAAAAATTGAAGAGAGAGAACCTAAGTAATAGTAAAAATTGAAGAAAGAGAACCTAAATAATAGTATTTAAGGTTCTCTCTCTCTCTCTCTCTCTCTCTATATATATATATATATATATAGAGAGAGGGATCTCTATGAAACTTGACTAATTATTTTTGGATATAACGCAGATGTGACTAATGCTTACTTGAGTCATTAAACTTGCGAACATGAAGTTAGTGTTTGGGAAACCATTAGTATTTCATGTAGTCATAGTGGTTGTGGAGGTGGAGGTAGCAACAATAGAGGACGTGTTTGTAGTAGTAACAGTGGTGGAGGCAAGCTGTGGTGTGGTGATGGTGGTAGTGTTGGGTAGTGGTGGTGACTATGATGATAAGTGAAAGTTCAAAAACGTGTAAAAACACCTTTCAACGTTTAGACCCCCAACTTACAACTTAACCAATTCAAGCAATATGTCAAACAACTAGTGTGCGGAAACTTAACATATGCTATAATATGAAATTGGTTAAAAACTATCTAAGCCATAACAAAATAAAATCCACAGCAGATAATAAAAAGGCAAAGATAGAGAGGAAGGAAGATGCAAACACAAAGACAACACGCGATGTGTTATCGAAGAGGAAACCGAAGCCCTCGGCGTAAAACCTCTCCGCCGCCCTCCAAGCGGTCAATAATCCACTAGAAAATGTAGTTGGGATACAAGGACAGCAATAGACCCTCCAAGCCTAATCTACCCAATGCACCTAAGCCCTCCAAGCTTCTTGCTCCAACGAGGTTGCGCCGAACCTTTTTCTTTTCTAGCTTCCCGGATTCCACTACTAGACCATAGCATCAACCAATGAAGATTGGTTCCTTCCTAACTGCTTCCCAGAAATCCAAACAACTGTCTCACAGTGATGATGATGGTGAGAACTAGGTTTGGTATAATGGCCTCTCAAGGATTTGGCTATGGAGAGGAAGAGAGTTGGGGAATTTGGAGAGACTCTAAGGTATAGATTGTGGGTGAATCAATCTTGTTTTTCTTTAGGGTTTCTCTCTCAAAATTCTCTCTCGAAACTCTCTTTCAATCGTGGGTAAAAGGGGTATTTATACTGGAGTGGGAGAGGAATGTGAAACGTCAGGTTTTACAAAACAGGGGTGGCTCGCGGCTTGACCTCGCGGCTTGACCAAGTCGCGAGATCCAGTCGCGAGATAACCGTATGGCCAGTTGTCCTGTTTTGTCCTGTAGTGCTCCAGCTGGCATGACTGTTCACCTTGCAGCATGCTTGGCACGTGTGCTGCGTCTGGCGGCTTGAAGCCGCGAGTCACTCGTGAGTCCCAGCCGCGAGTCTCTGTTTTCTTGCACACTCTTGAGCAATCTTCACTCTATCTCACTCACTACCCTTACATCAAACCCACCTAAATACAGGGTTACTAAATGCTGAATTACAAGCAAATTTGGCACGGAATAAAGCTAATTAGATGGTTGAATAAATTCAACCTTACAATAAGGATTAAAGGCAATGGTGGTATCCAACTGTTACCAAAATTTTTCAAAAATTTTAAATTACTACTCCAATTGAAATCAGTTGCAAAAAATTATAAAAAAAATTAAAATTATTTTCATTATTTATTTTAATAATTTACACCGTGTTTGTTTTGATAGAAGCTCGACCTTACAAGACATGTAACTTAAAATAATAGTTTTCTTTTATTTTTGCTATTTTATTGTTCAATTTTCAATATATTTTCTTCAATTTCACAGTTTTATGTATTGCTTGCAGCATTTAACAATTTAAGCCACGTAAACCTGTAATGCCCAAAGACAAGGAGCAAGAAAATGGAAGCACTAATGTGCCATCAAACCAAGTAAATTTGGTCCCCAATGCTAAGAATATTGTAGAAAGATTGTCAAACCATTTTGACACATCAAAAAATCTACTTTATTATTTTAACACACCATTTTACAATTCACCATTCATCACACCTTCTATTTTTCAATTCTATATATTAAAATAATATATAAAAATATTTAAAAAAAAACCATCAATATAAAAAAAATATAAAATAAAAACCCACCACCATACACAAACACAAGCACTGAATTGTAACAAACCCACCACCATACACAAGCATAGCTCGCCACCACCACCCACTGCCACAGGTACAACCCACCACCACCAACAACAATCCACCGGCCGCCACCACCACCCAATACTACTTAAAAAAAAAATCCCCAAAATCAACACAAAACTCTATAAAAAAAAAAAAAATGAAGAGATGAATCAACTCCATTTATACCACCCAAATCACATAGAATCAACCCAACTCCACCACCACCCACAATCACATGGAATCCACGACCGAAAAAAAAAAAAAAAAAAAAAAAAAAAAAAAAAAAAAAAAGATCTCCACCAGTCGACCTCATCGGTGAGGCCAAACTCCACGACGACGGCCGATCTCAATGGCAACGGTCTAGGTGGAGAAAAAAGAGAGAGAGAGAGAGAGAGAGAGAGAGAGAGAGAGAGAGAGAGAGAGAGAGAGAGAGAGAGGAAAAAAATAAAAGAGAGACAGAGAGGCACAAAGAAAGTGGAAAAAAAAAAGATAAAAAAAAAAGGGAGAGGTGAAGATTCAAGAGAAGAAAGAAGAAGGAAAAAGGAAGAGTGTGACAGAGATGAAGAGAGTGGCGGAAAAAGAAGAAAAAGAAGGAGAGAGAAGAAAGAAAGTCATAAAGGAAGAGAGAGAAAATGAATTAATTTTTTTTTATAGCATTTTCATCATTACCGTTCCAAAGATGGAACGGTACTGTTCATGTGTGCAAAAAATTATAACATTTGGAACTTTTCATGGGAGGGGTTTTTTGGTGTTTAATGTGTCAAATGCCAAATATTTGGCATTTGACATACCTGATAGGAATGCTCTTTAGGCCACATTACCACAAAGAACAAACCAAACATCCCTTTAGTACACTCAATTTTGCAAATACAATTGATTGGCCTCTTGGGAACCCATGAGGACTCTAGTTTATGTTCTGAGATTACCTGATACACAGTTCTTTTCCGCAAGATTGTGCATTTGGGGTTTACATGACAAGGGTGGTTACACAAGATGACCCTACCTTGAAAAGGTTACTCATCATTAAAAATAAAAATAAAATTTTTTTTAAAAAAATTGCAAACATTTCGAATACTCTATATAATTTAGATTTTATTATTTATTTATTTATTTTTAGAATCAACTTAGAAAGGTTTGGCCCCTCCACTCATCTGATACTCGCTAATATATGACTGGCCACTAACAAAAAGTTGAAGGAACCCAGAGAGAAAAATTCATAAAGGAAATTGACCTTGAAATGACATTTAAGTAAGTTAAAGCACCTTCTTTCTTTCTTTTTTTGATGAAAAGCACCTTCTTTCTTAAGCTCAAAAGCACATAAACTCTTTCCGTTGTAAAGTCTGTCTATCTTAAATTCTTAATTAAAAGTAAACCTCGTGGCCATGAGTCATGAGAAAATGTTTTCAGCTAGGCATCACACAATCATATTTTTGTATTGTATATAGATTATGCAAAGTGAAATATGCATACTATATCACTTAATAAAGTTATAAACTTATATACACGTATTTTTCAAAAATGTTATTGCTTATTGTATACAAAACTAAAAATAGAGAAATGCTACGTCCACAACATTTTCACAATAAATTCTAAATGACAAGTTGTTACAAGTTTTAATTTAATAGAGATTTGTTGTGAAAATGTGTTAAAATAGAGAAATGTTACGTCCACAATACTTTCACAACAAATTCATAATGGCAGATTATTACAGGTTTTTAATTTGACTACTAAAATTACTTTATTGTCTACCAGTAAAAGCAAATAACAACTTGACACTTGAGATTTGTTATGAAAATGTTGTAAAAATAGCATTTATCTTAAAATATATATATATATATATATTTGTTAATTAACTTTTAAAGTATAATCCACAATAATAAATTTTTTACAGCAAATAATATTCCAATTTGATTGAAAATTAATACTTCTATGAACACTATAACAACTGTACAACTAGAATAAAATTTAGTCGGTCTATTATGAATAGATCCACTACAAATACTCGTTGGGAGTCTCCAACTAGCAACACGCTACATCAAACCTTGGATGCAGTGAAAAGTGGGCAAAGGTTAGCTAAGGCATTTCCTATAAGACGCGTTACATATGTGCTTAGATGTAGTGAAAAATGGGAAGAGTTCCCGCATTTTGATGGACGGGTGCTAGTCCAAGAATAAGATTCATATAGGCATTTGGAATATAGGTCTTGAATGGTGATTGAAGCATTAATGACGAATATCAAAGAATGTTAGTAAAAGAATAGCATATTAAAGAGGGATGGAAAAGAATAACATATTCATGCCTATGTGTTGGTTAAACTCAAGGAACCTTTCTTAATTTTTTTCAGTATTTATAACCCCAGGTTACTATTACAAAGGTTTTTTGTAGTGGTACTCTAATTATGTAATATATTATAAGTTTGTTTAAAAAACTCTATATACTACTTTCGTGTTCGTGTGTCCTAATAAGTATTACTATTTTCTAAAATAAATAATAATAATAATAAATAAATAAATAACTCAAGGAACCTAGCCCTTGAATTAGGAGAGTACAGTAAGATATTCTAAAGACTTACTAAAAAAAGAAACCGTCACTAAACAAACATGAATAAGAATAAGTTATAAGCATATATAATCTTAGGTTCTAAAATACATGCGGAGCTATCAACCACTCGGGCCACCTCTCCAAAAGATTATTTCTATTTTGTTATTATTATTTTTTCTACCGAATAGAACATGGATATATGAGTTGATTGGATTTAAATATGTAAAGCTATTATGAGAATGTGTGCTGATTCATATATCTAATATATAGTTATGAATTATATAAGAGAAGTTCCAATTATGACCGATCCTTTTAGATATAACATAGATATAACTATTGTTTTCCTTAATTATGATAAGGGTTGTTGAGGTACAAATTTTCGGGCCTTAATTTCATTAGCCCACTCACAAAAAGATACCCACACAAGCCCATAAATTATTCTAAGTCCACATAAATATTTCCCACACATTACTCAAATATTCTCCATGATATTGGACTCCCACAAATATTTCCTATATAAAGCCCCATAAATTACCTTGGGCTCTCTCACAAATATTACCTATATTATCCAAACTTAGATTTTCCACAAATAATACTTATCACATTACTACCAAAATCGGGTCACAAAATTACACTATCTCCACAAAAAGCCCAAAATCATTTTACTTGTGGGCGAAGCCCAAAAGGGCCCAACAATACCATTTGCTAAGCCCGTTGCTACACGGCACCATTTACTAAAGCCCGGTACGATCCGGCATCTCTAAAATCCGGTACAATCCGACATCTCTAAAGCCCAGAACAATCCAGCATCTCTAAAGCCCGGTACGATCCGGCATCTCTAAAGCAAGCCCAGTATGATCCGGCATCTCTAAAGCAAGCCCGATACAATCTGGTATCTCTAAAGCCCGGTACAATCCGGCACCTCTAAAGCCCGCTACGATGCAGCATCTCTAAAGCCCGTTACGAAACGACACTTCTACTAAGTCCGTTGCTACACGACAATGTTTTTACAAAATCTCAAATCGTCTTACAAAGCCCAAATACTAATTTGGCACCTATTTTTACAAAGCCCAAATGATAATTTGGCACTATTTTCATAAAGTCCAAATGCTAATTTGGCACTATTTTCATAAAGCCCAAATCTATTTTGGCAATTATCTTACAAAGCCCAAATGCTAATTTGACACTATTTTTACAAAGCCCAAATGATAATTTGGAACTATTTTTATAAAGCCCAAATGCTAATTTGACACTATTTTTACAAAGCCCAAATGATAATTTGGCAACTATTTCATAAAACTCAAATGCTACTTTGGCACATATTTACTAAATTCAAATATTATTTCGACACCTATTTTACATATGCTAAAGTTCCTAACTCATGGGAAATACAAGTGTACACCATACCTTGCTCCAAGGGCTTATAAGGCATGCGTGGGGCGCTTCTCTAACCGATGTGGGACTAAGGGTGTCAAGCCTCAAGAAGGTGAAAATCCCAAAGACCACACTCGGGGACGAGGACAAATCCTTGCGGGCTTGGCTCCCCAAAGAGGACAATGAGCCGAGTGTGCGGGGAAAAAACCCCCACATTTAAAAGGCGCTTTTGAGGGGATGTGCCCCATCAAGAGTATTGTCCGCTTTGGGGCAAGGGTGGGATTAGCTTTGCTATGTCCGCAACCGCATGATACCCGCACGACTTTGTTACCCTCCAGGGGCACGCCTCTACCACTACTACGCATGATTGGCGCCGTCTGTGGGGAGGCTTGCGCATTGGCGCAGGTGGCGGTGGAGTCAACTCTCTAGCAAACAGGGGTTCGCGGGGTTTCCTCCATCTCCGGCGACATGCAATTGTTGCTCTGACATAAACTTTTGCTAGGGGCTATGCCTTGCAGTGCCAATGGCGCGGGCAGCTCTAGGGGCTTCCGGCCTGAAGCCAACTCTCCCCGCCCTGGTCTAGGGGCTGACCTTCGAAAAACAAATAAATACAGAGGAAAAAGTACTCAAAAGAAAAAACTACAAGTTTTGGACAGAATCAAGGCCTTGCATGGTCCTCGGACTCAAGTCTATGGGGAAACCAAGTACTCAAAAGAAAAAACTACAAGTTTTGGACAGAATCAAGGCCTTGCATGGTCCTCGGACTCAAGCCTATGGGGAAACCAAGTACTCAAAAGAAAAAACTACAAGTTTTGGACAGAACCAAGGCCTTGCATGGTCCTCGGACTCAAGCCTATGGGGAAACCAAGTACTCAAAAGAAAAAACTACAAGTTTTGGACAGAACCAAGGCCTTGCATGGTCCTCGGACTCAAGCCTATGGGGAAACCAAGTACTCAAAAGAAAAAATTACAAGTTTTGGACAGAACCAAGGCCTTGCATGGTCCTCGGACTCAAGCCTATGGGGAAACCAAGTACACAAAAGAAAAAAAAAAAAAAAAACTACAAGTTTTGGACAGAACCAAGGCCTTGCATGGTCCTCGGACTCAAGCCTATGGGGAAACCAAGTACTCAAAAGAAAAAGCTACAAGTTTTGGACAGAACCAAGGCCTTGCATGGTCCTCGGACTCAAGCCTATGGGGAAACCAAGTACTCAAAAGTAAAAACTACAAGTTTTGGACAGAACCAAGGCCTTGCATGGTCCTCGGACTCAAGCCTATGGGGAAACCAAGTACTCAAAAGAAAAAACTACAAGTTTTGGACAGAACCAAGGCCTTGCATGGTCCTCGGACTCAAGCCTATGGGGAAACCAAGTACTCAAAAGAAAAAACTACAAGTTTTGGACAGAATCAAGGCCTTGCATGGTCCTCGGACTCAAGCCTATGGGGAAACCAAGTACTCAAAAGAAAAAACTACAAGTTTTGGACAGAACCAAGGCCTTGCATGGTCCTCGGACTCAAGCCTATGGGGAAACCAAGTACTCAAAAGAAAAAACTACAAGTTTTGGACAGAACTAAGGCCTTGCATGGTCCTCGGACTCAAGCCTATGGGGAAACCAAGTACTCAAAAGAAAAAATTACAAGTTTTGGACAGAACCAAGGCCTTGCATGGTCCTCGGACTCAAGCCTATGGGGAAACCAAGTACACAAAAGAAAAAAAAAAAAAAAACTACAAGTTTTGGACAGAACCAAGGCCTTGCATGGTCCTCGGACTCAAGCCTATGGGGAAACCAAGTACTCAAAAGAAAAAGCTACAAGTTTTGGACAGAACCAAGGCCTTGCATGGTCCTCGGACTCAAGCCTATGGGGAAACCAAGTACTTAAAAGTAAAAACTACAAGTTTTGGACAGAACCAAGGCCTTGCATGGTCCTCGAACTCAAGCCTATGGGGAAACCAAGTACTCAAAAGAAAAAACTACAAGTTTTGGACAGAACCAAGGCCTTGCATGGTCCTCGGACTCAAGCCTATGGGGAAACCAACTACTCAACAGAAAAACTACAAGCTATGGACACGACTTAGACGTGATATGGCTCTTAGAATCTATCCGAGGAGAATTCCCCATCGATAGTTGGGCTAATCCCGAAACTACATGGATTCCCCGGTCTATCCTCGAATCCTCAATACCAAGAGGATTGATGCAATATAAGGCAATATGTTGCCAAAAACACAGAGCCGAAGTCCCTCACTGCTCGGCTACCCTCTCGGATGAATTATTTAGAGTTTATCGTTCTCGGACGGTCGCCTTGCATGCATTACAAAGCACTCAGCCATTATCCCGGTCAGTTTTATGAGTTTTAATTTATTGGGAATTATCATTATTATGCTTGGTAATATCGATAAACTAGAATTAGTAGGTTTCTGTTTCAAGGTTTCCTGCTCTAAGTATCATCTAAGGAAAGCACGCATGTAGCACACCCATGCACGAAATAATTGTCGCAGAAAGGAAAAATATTTAAAAAGAAATAAATTCATCTTTTATTAAGACAAAGAAACAGTATAGCATACATTGAAAGAGCTCGAATAAGCTCATACCGAAACTAACTACATAAGCGAAAAGAAAAGATACAAGGAAATGAAGAAAAAGCCGAGGAAGAGATGCAGAGAAGAGACGTGCTGCCGCTCCAAAATTCTGTCTAAGGAAGCCATTCCTCAATACTTTTACATGCCTATAACTCAGGCAGCAAAAGAGCCCAACTTGGGGCTTGCACCGTTGAAGAAAAGGTGCAGGAAACCCATCTTGCGGCCAGCACCGTTGAAGAAAAGGCGCCGGGAGCCTGAAGTTGATGAGCCTCCACATAATCACGCCTGCGATAAAGCAGACGATGCTGATGGCGGAAAACCTTTCTTCTGACACACCGAAAGTCTGATGTGACCAGAACCTGCTTCGGATTTTGACTGAAAGAGGTGGGGGTACCATCCCCACCTTATCCAAGTGGGAGGTTACCTTAAATCTGTGCCTCCCCTGCCCAGACCACACCACCTTAAGTTTTGGAAGAGTCCGGTGCCTCTGTGGCGGGTGAAGTTCCTCCACCTCCACCCAAGCCTCAGACATATTGCACTAAATGAAGACGACGCTGGATGTGGGAACTGGTTATGGATAAAGGGTTATGATTTTGAAGAGAGCAGAAGGGTTTATATGCCAGGAGAATAGCCACCTATCCTACCTATATAAAGGGTAAGGTGGTGTCATTTAATTTAAGCATATTCCCAAGAAACACTGCGGACAAGGCAGCTTTGGCACGATTTCCAACACTATCCGCCACCACAAGATTTAAAAGTCCTCATGAAGGCGCGCCTCGAATACTGAAACATCAAAGGACACTGCGCGGGTGAAGAATAAAGTAATGCCCCTTAATTCGACACATCTCCCACGCAAATGGAAGAACACAAATAGCAGTGAGGTACAGAACTGGAGCAAGCCGCGAGGTGGGCCCAACGTCGCCAAAACCCTCCTCCCCAACTAAAAAGTCGGGAAGCAGGATTTTGAGGGGCTATTGTGGGGCCTGAAATTTGGAATCCCGGCCCACTTCACATTAAGGGTCCAAAGCCCAAGCCGAGGAGCCCTACTGCCGAGGACGTATGATGAGAGCCCCTTAATGGCCCAAGAATGTGGCCGAGGACGACCTCACGCTCAACACCTCACAAAGCGCCTGAAGAAAAGGACAAACTCAGTACAAGAGCAGTACAAGCGAGAAAGCTGCCAACACCATAACGTGGAGCCCAGCGCCTGACAAAACCATACTCCATACCATGCTATCCAGCTTTTCCCAACCACTCCGACGTAAGGATTGATGGGACGAGTAACTGCCCCAAAAAAGGAAAAACTGACACATAGATGAAGAAGGGGAAGTGAATACTAGTATAAAAGGGAAGTAGAACTAAAAGAGGAGGCCCCGTCTGATAGCGTGCTAAGGAGGGGGAAGGCCCCGGAAAAAGGAGGAGAAAAAGGAGGAAGAATGGTGAGAATGTAACGCTCCTCGGACTAATTCCGAGGAGCCAAACCTTTCAGACTACATCGATGTAAGGCTCATCTACACAGTCCAAATCTATCTTTGTATGAGCTTTCATGAAACCAGGACCAAACCGCCGCCCCACGACCAAGGTCCAGCCTTTCCAAACCCACTCTCTACAAATCATATTGTTCGGGCCCTTTGCACACGAGCCCAACGCCATCCTTGGGTCGTTAAAAATCGTGTCCTTACAATTATTATTATTTTTTTTTGCCAATTATAATTCGTCTTAGCCCATAACATATTAGATCTTTTTTACCATTCAAGTTTTGATGTAGAAGTTAAGATTTATATATATAAATAATGAATTTGGTAAAGTATATTGTTTGACTTAGTTACTTTACATGATAGCATTTTGTTTTGTTTATGTTTTTCTTGCACTGAACTTGTTTTTCCACCTCCGTCAAGCTGACATGGCTAATGTGACACGCATGGTCATTTTAGTGCAACTTGTCTTTTTCATTGACTAGTTCTTGTTTTGATTGGAACACATCTTTTCTAAAGATGAATGCATTTTAGACTGTGCACATCTAATCAGTATTCTAGCTCAACATGATGCATGTGAAACTCGTCTCTTTCACCGATAATTGATTTTGTAAAATAATTTTACAAAATTACTATTTTAGCAAATAATTTGAATGCATATAGCATGTTTCACACAGAGTATAGTATATATAGCCCCACTCCCTAAATTTGAGATGGAATTGGCTTGTGTCTGGTCTTTTAGTGCACTGATCGCAACATGATATGAACATATAACCAAAATTAGATATGCAAATTGCAAAGAGTAGTAGTATATTTACATTGTGTTTGGACTTTGGATGAGGCTATTATTGGAGAGAAGAAAAATTGGTGAGAGAAAAGTGGAGACTATGAAGAACTTGGGGTTGTTTGGTTTAAAGAAAGAAAATGTGATTTTGATGGGGCCCAAAGCCCGGACCTACCAAAACATAATCTCCCCAAGTCGAGAAGCAAATCAAAGAGAAAATGGAAACAACTGCTTTGGACGAAAATGTCATCACCACAACATCCCTATTTTTTTATCCCCCACTTTTTCATCTCTCAACCAAACCAAACGGCGCTAGACATATGATATCCAACACACCAAAGACGCAAGCTTTTGGCCATTTGATATGCAAATTGCAAAAAAAGCGGGCAATTGACAACTACAACACACCCTTTTGTATAGAAACTCAAAATTGAACCTGACAAACTACAATTATATATTTTAGGCACAAATTAGTGTAAATAAAAAGGATGGGTCTCCTATGATATCACCAACGTTTTGAATTGATCTCTCTAGGGGTTTATCAGATTTTAGGTCGAGTCAAATACACATAAAATAGTCAGAGAAAGATGCATGCACTACCAAACCCACTATTATCTTACACACACCCACAAACAAATCCCAAAAAGAAGCATAAATAATATACCTTGAGCAAAGACCCAACTTGATTAATTGTGTCATTCTCAACAAGAGAGAAAAATCTTAAATTTGCAATCACTTTGTGCTATGTGACTAGTGACCACAAAGCTTTGGTAGCCGATAAGATAGAAGAAATCAAGACGGAACAGTATTACTGAGAATGACATGCACTAACCTGGGGCTGACCTCTCCTTATTAAATGGCGACGAAAATTGATACATCTTTTTGAACCTTTGCGTTAAGAAATCGATTATTCAATACAAAAACAAAAAGGTGCATATTGTGATGGAATATATGTTGTAACAAATGGTGCTATCATTGATTAAGAAACTTTTGGTTTTGAAAGCAAGAAATTTAATTTCATTACATAGGCAACTCATTTTAGATGTTAATTGTGATTATTATTATTATCAAGCAACGATAACAAGCGTTGCTGCATTTTAGTAGGTTTGACTTTGAAGGTGAAATATATGGATTAGGATCTAGTACTAGGTGCAATAGCAATGAACGGTTGAAATTGAAAGTTACTTTTTGATTAGGATCCAAGTGCAATAGCAATGAACGGTTAAGATTAAAAGTTACTTTTACTTTTTGCAAAAAATAACTTTTAATCTCAACCATTAAATAAAAAAATATTAAAAAGAAGTAAAAAGTTAAAGTTAAAAATGTAAAAAAACTCGTGAAGGAAGTAATGTAATTGCATGGTGCAATAGCAATTGCACCTGATCTAAGTCCGAAATATATTACAAGTGTTTCATAGCCATCTTTTGCAGAGTTGGGTTTTAGTACTTGACCAATCGGTAGTGACTAAAGAAAGTATCACATGAAAGCAATTTAATTAGGAAGTAATTGTTACACTCTAATTAAACTTATTTTTTATACTGTTAAGGGCAATTCTAGGTTTCAACTGAATTATTGATTAGGAGGTTGCATAGACTAACAACTCGTTACAGGTAATTAACCGCAAGTAGAAAAGTGTAAAGAATCATATAAATTCAAGGAAATTAGTAGTTTTTTTTTTTTTTTTGAGAAACAAATTAGTAGATTTTGAAAAGGGCAACTTTGTGTTATTTTTTCCTTTAATTAATGATATATATTTTCATACATAAGAATTCGACTAAAACAGTACCATGACATAACCCCATTTCATTTTCTTCAGCATTAATTCTTACTATAGTATTTTGTTTATTTTACTTTGGATTCGAATATTCACTATTATGCTTATATTTATCCAGGAAACCTTATCTTAGTCACACTACTTCATCTGCAGTCAGAACAAAATTTAGTAAGTAAGACAATTTTTTGTCAACATCAATGGTATCAAAAATCTCAACCAAAAAATAAAAATCAATGGTATCATTAATCATGGTCAAACCAAAGGTTTGCGTGGAGTATAGACTCTTCTTTTGTTCTCCAAAAAAAAGGGTATTAGCTAGTAAAAGAAAAGGAAATAAATAGAAGTTGTTAAATATTAGCATTGATACACCATGTTGAATATGCTAGTATAGATGCGGAAGCGAAAGTATAAAATATAGAACACAGTAACACACAAGAGTTACATGGTTCAACCTAACGGCCTACATCCACGGAAGAAACCCTAAAGGGCTACATCAATAATATATTAGAGTGTAGTACAAATCCTGTGTTACAATGAATTATAACATGTGTATATATAGTATACTAAACCTTAGACTAATAGACTTCTAGTACAAGTAGGAGATTTGGCTTGCACACAAAGTAGAATTAGGCTTGGGCCTATGCTAATGGGCTAATATATCTCTAACACCCCCTCTCAAACTCAAGGTGGAAGCAGCTTGATGAAATCTTGAGATTTAATAAGGTTGAGAAGATTCCTTGAATGAAGTTTGGCTCTGTAACAGTAGTTTGAGGAAGGCAATAGTTTTGCAGTGTTGATGCGACTTCTAACTGTGGTTTGACTATACCGGAGAGTTTTGACGGCAGCAGTAGGAAGCCAAAGAAGATGAACGCAGCGAAAAAAAACACCGAGGAAGACAAAGATTGCTCTTAAATATACCGTAAGGACAGAAAACCATGGTGTAAGCGACTAAATTTCTAGTTTGAAATAAATCAAACAAGTAAAATAGTTTCACAAATGCGAATTTGTATTGATGATTGTGTGGTACAATTCTCTGGAATTACAAAAGAGTGATCCTCTGATTCGATCTCCTTGCAAAACTTATTGATTAGACTTATGGTAATGTGGATTTGACTTGAACACAAAATATCCTTCAATTTGGTTGAGGGATGGATCGAAGATTACTGAAACGGAATTACAATGAATCTCTGGCTATGAGCTTGTTTAGAAATCCTTTGTTCTTCGCGTTCTTCGTGTTCTTCGTGCGTTCTTCGTCTTCGAAGGTTTGTGGTGGAAGTTCTTCGGAGCTTTAGAGGCTTGAATCCGTTGAGCTTCAATGATTTGTGATTTGTTGATGTTTTCGGACACTTTTGGCTTGATTCCCGTGAACTTTAGGATCTAGGCAGATGATCTGGATGATTCTGCTTCGAATGTTCTCCGATTTTAGGGTTGAAGTTCTTGAAGTTCTTGAAGGCTTTGAGGCTTGATCTTCACAGAGCTTTTTTACTTCTGAATTCTGGTCCCTTGAATGTCTCAGGAAGGCTTCTATTTATAGGAGTTTGGGAGTGGATGAGCGACACGTGGCGGAGCTTGATTGGTGGCACATGTCACAGCCTGATTGGTCTGCTTAAGTCATCGCTTACACGTGCGAGGTTGCTTGAGTCATCGCTTACACGTGTGAGGCTGCCTGAGTCATCGCTTACACGTGCGAGGCTGCTTGAGTCATCGCTTACACGTGCGCTGATGCGTGATTGGCTCTTGCATGACACTTGGCAAATTTCTGTTGGCTTCTGAATAGTGATAGCAAAACCTAGCAGCAATACATGGTGTTCTGTAATTGGCTGTATTTTGTGGACTTGGTAATGTGACGTGTCAGCTTGTGATAGGTCGGGAATTTTCCCTCTCTACAAATGCCCCCTCGAGACTCGTTTACACACACGGTCTCGGAGTGTGGTGTGGGAATGAGTTTCGAAAAAATGGATTTTTGGTACTTGACTCTTTAAGTGAAGTAGTTGAAGGTAGTGGAGCTGTTGAAGGTGGTGGAGCTTTCAGAAGGATGAGATAATTTCCGAAGAGTAGACCGACCCATATGAAAGGCTCTGATGAGACTGGAAAGGGGTTTGCCAGTATTTGAATGTACTTGCGTGACCGAGTATTCTCAGCATAGTTTAAGTTGAAGTAATTTCAGGAGAGTATTTTGGATTGTTGGCGGCGATCACAGGGTGTAGAAGATGGGGAAGAGGTGAAGATGTTGGTTGGGTACAGCATGCAGAGTCATGGGGCTAAGCTTGTGTTTTTAAGAAGTTCTGGTGAAGTTATCTCGGAGGAACATGCTTTGGATTACGGCGAGGACATGTGGGAGAGTGGTTGAATGCGCATGTGTAATTGTTTCACTCAGGTTAAGTTGAGGTAATTTCAGAAGAGTATGGATTCTGGTGATGCTGGTGTTGGTGGTGAAGAAGACGGAGATGAAGCGAAGTGAATGGGTGAAACATACACCACCATGGCGTTGACCCCGTACATTGGGGACCTTCTGGTGTAGGTGTCTCTGGGAGGTACACCTTTGGATATGTGACTGACTGCATGCTGAATGAGATCCGACGGCAAGTTATTGAATGTGCCTGTGTAATGGGACCATGCCGACGGACGTTAAGTTGAAGTAATTTCAGAAGAGTACCTTCTGAAATTCTTCAAGCTGATTTTAAGTTGGAGTAATTCCAGAAAATGAGTTTTGAGGTACCAGCAACGATGACCTTTGGGTCCCATAGTAGTGGGGACATGGAATAAGGTTTTGATGACCATTTACCGGCACCAAAGGCTGAATTCTGATGAGTTGGCGCCTTGGAGGTTGTTTTAAGTGTTGATGGAAAACAATTTGTAGGATACCCCAACACTTTTTTACCATCTTCACCTACTGCCACTTGTTGGAAAAGCACAGAAAAATGAAAGATGGAGCTAACTTGTGATTCTGGTCTTAGAAACCAGCCAAGTTGCTGTTTGTTCCGAACCACTGCTTCTGCTGGAAGACCAAGCAATTGGAGAGAGACTACAGGAGCCCTGAGGTTAGGAACAGGTGCTTCTGCTGGACTTGGATTTCCTGGCCAACCAAGTCCAAGGAAGCATGGAACCAAAGTGCAGACCTTGTTATGAATAATTTTGTAGACAAAGGTGGTCGTTAAGTGGAGAAACAAAATTTGTTTGGATCTCAAAACTGCAATGATGTTGTAAATAGGGTTTCGACCGAACCATAGAAGGGTTGATCTCAAACCGATTATGAAGCAATATCGGTTGCTAGGTGTTGAGAATGATGAGGTCATAGTGAGAAATGGCTGTGAAAATGAGAACTTGAAAATCTGAAAGAAGCAAATCTTCATTTCATGACTCAGTGTGTTTGTTTTTTTTTTTTTTTTTTTTTCGGATGAGTTCTTGATGAACCCGGCCCTCCTATTTATAGTGGAGAGATGAAGAATGGTAGATTTAGTAGTTGAGAGTGGTAGTTGAGAATTTTTGGTGAGACTGGCGGTTGAGAATTTTTGGTGAGAACGGTAGATGGGAACGGTAGGCACTGAACGAGAATGGTAGGTTGGAGACTGGTAGGTACCGATCGGGAATAGTGGGTTGAATTAGTGACCCAGTGTAATTTCAGGTTCAAGACACACTTGTGAGAGTTCATTTGTATTTTGAGAGGAAGTCTTGATGAAGTCTGGAGAATAACCCTGAGGGGATCCCAATTAAATGGATGAATCTCAAATTTTGTTCTTGAGGACCTAAGTTTTGAACACTTGGAATTGAGTCATTTTTGCAATTTTCAAGTCTTAAATGACGGAACGGACTCCAAAATCGGAATGTACTCAAAAAATTGAGTGGGACAGGTCCGTTTTGAAAATTTTGACTTTCTGGTCAATATTTGCACAAAAGTCAACTTTTTTAGAAATTGGACGTTTGCACAATTTCTGAACTTCGAATGAAGAAACGGGTCCCAAAATCGGAATGTACTCGAAAAATCAAGTGGGACAAGTCCGTTTTGAAAATTTTGATTTTCTGGTCAAGGTCAAAAGTCTACTTGGTCCAAGCATTTTCTCTCTCTTTTTCTTTTTCTTTTTTTTTTTTTTTTTTTTTTTTTTTTTTTTAGGCGGTTCGGACCGGGTCAGGATGCGGGTCGGTCCGGGTCAAACCGGGTCTTCTGGACAAACGGGTCAACCGGTTGGATGATGACGTCATCCATGACGTCATGGCGCGTGTCAGCGCGTGAAATTTTGCCGGCGCGTGTAAGCGCGTGACAGAAGATGGAGGCGCGTGAGAGCGCGTGTCGTTGAGGCAGAGATTGCCAGACCTTCTGGAGGCGCGTGGCGGCGCGTAGCTCATGTTTTGGGCCTGAAAATTTCAGGTTTTGTAGATCGAAAGCCATATAATCTCCTGGTATGGTCTGTTTTCTGAAATTCGGAACATATTTGTACAGATTCGAAAGAGGAGGCAGTTGTTCATCGCGAGTTCATGGCCGCGCGTGGCTCATCGTTTGGGCCTGGAATTTTGGGGTTTTGTAGATCGGGCCACGCTGGATCTCCTGGGTTCATCCGTTTTCTGAAATCGTGGGTAGATTTGCACAAATTGGACGGACTAGGCTGCGGTTTCCGAAGCTTATGGCCGCGCGTGGGGGCTCGTGGTGGCTCCGGTGACCTTGATTTTTCAGGGTTTTGTAAATTGAAGTCCGTTTAAGGTCCCTGTGGGGTCAGTTTTGTGAAATAAGGTCTGGATTTTCACAAATCTTAAAGGGAATGCCGTGGGTGACAGTTTGTCTATGATGACTTCTCTGGTCCTTTTTCGTGGGCGGCTCTGACAATATTTTGACAACCCAGGCAGAGAGTGGTTGCCACTGAGTGTCTCTGCTGTTCTCAAGGGATGGTGACATAGTAGAATAAAATACTTTCCATTGCCGGCCTAGCACTGCATTCAAAGTCTAGCATCATAGATTTTCTTAGAGGACTTATTTCCTTCTGCAGACTGATAGGTTCTTAGGTGTGTAACAATTTCTTTCTGACACCATGATCCTTTCCTGAGCATTAATTCACCTCTCCCCTTTTTTCTTAAGGTTTGGTGCAGTCTCTTTTGAAAATATGGTATTTTAATTATTTATGCACCTCTTTCTTTTTGTCCATTAGTTTCTGAGGATCCCTATATAAAGCCATCCGGAGCATGTACTAAGTTTGTACAAGCATTATCTTCAGTGGGTAGTGTATTTTCAGTGTAGAGAAATTCTGCCTTTTTACTTTTTTTTTTATTAGATGTTTTTTTCTGTACTAATTTTTTTTCTTTATTAAATGTTTTGTCTGTACTAATTTCTTTTTTCTTCTTTTTTTTTTTTTTTTTTTTTTTTTTTAAATGTTTTGTCTGTACTAATTTCTTTTTTTTTCTTTTTTTTTTTTTTTCTTTTTTTTTTTTTACCAGCAATCATGATGCTCTTTTTTAAGGATTCGAAGATTGGTCAAGAACCGGCCTTGTTCATTTGTAAAGAGAAAGATGACAAGGATGCAAAGGCTACGACTTTGATTGTTCGTTCGCCTATAATAGGAAGGTTTTCGGAAAGATGGGGCCATAACTCTTACACTCTTAATTTGCCAAAATGGTCACAAGTCGTTCCCTCCGACGATGGCTCTAAATTGGAGACAATTGTCCTTCTTGCTTCGCATCACAAAAATATTGCTAAATCAAAGCCGTACAACACTTTGGGACGAGAGATAATTGCAAAGCGTGCCAATTGGGATTTTTCCTTTAATGTGAACGGAGGGTTTTCCTATTTCTCCCTTTATTGGGATTGGCTAGAAGATGTGCTCGGTCGGTGTAAACACCTCCTCGATGCGGCCCACCTCTACAGTGCTGTCTTTGCTTCCTTATTCACATACGATTATGATGAGAATCTCATGAAAGCATTTTGTGAGTGTTGGAGTCCGTCGACCAATACCCTCCATACCTCAGTTGGGGAAATTTCCATCACACCATGGGATCTTTCCATTCTTGGTGGACTTCCTTGTACAGGTGCATTTTATGATGAAGTGGTACCCAATGCGCAAGAGCTGGATGGAACTAATGAGCAAGGACGACCCTATCTGCCGTACAGCTGTCGCTTCCTTTTCATGGCGTATCATCACCTTCAAAACCGACTGAAGAGGCAAGGGAAAGTGAGTGTTCGTGACTGGATTACCTTTTGGTATAGAGGAAATAGCAGGTATTCGGCTCCTAGAAAACCAGCAAGACGGACAACCATTCCCAAGTGTAGTCAGAATCCCTTTGGCGTGATAAACGAGCGTGGACCATGGTCTGATAAAGAACACGGGGTCTTTGCGGATCTTCAAGTTGAGGATAACTTAAAGGAAGAGACTTACTTATCGGCACTTCTTTCTTGTTGGCTGTGTGTATTTGTTTTTCCTATTAAGGATCCAAATAGCATCCGTCCAGGTACTTTCAAGATTGCTAGTTCCATGGCCAATGGTCGTTTGTTTGGCCTTGCTTCCCCAGTATTGGCTAGCATTTATCGTGGACTCAACACCATTTCTTCTTCTCCTACTCCGAGCAAGTCTGGAGCTAGTTTTGCCATTCATTACGTTTATGCCTGGGTAGGTCATTTTTTTAGAAGCAATCGCATCACCAATGACAAACTGTCTGATCCTTTGATGACAAAATATTCTGGTGTAGGCTACGCCTCTCTGTTCAATGAATTCTCCGCACGAAAGCACATACGAACCGCCACCAACTTCATTTGGCACGGGACTGCTTTCAAGAAAAGCTATGACCAGACATTTATTGACAACGATCATTTATCCATTCAGAAATTTGGCTACTTTATGAGCCTTCGCTCAGGGTACTTGTCACTTCGATGTGAAGACCAACATACTATAGAAGCATATAGTCCTCACAGATTTAGCCGGCGCTTTGGATTTCATCAAGATATTCCCAGTGATTTGAAGGAAGAAATTCGTACAGGCTCTTTAAAAGATCTACACCAATTCTATCAATCTTTCACTCACAGCAACACAAATTCCAAGGTACTCATTTCGGCTTTTGCCACAGACTTTGGAAGCCGGGTCAGATATAGCTACAAGCAATGGTGGGAAGGAGTTTGCAGAAATGATTTTACCAAAGGAACAAATTTTTTAGCTGACATTGCCTCCTTTCGTGTTAAATCATTGACACCCAACAAATTTCAAAAGGGAAAGAGGGAGCTACAAGACCCATATATTCCATAGCCCTTGTCAGAGTTTGCACAATATCCTCTTGAAGATGATCGTCATTCAA
The DNA here is from genome assembly GCA_028535165.1 of Quercus tomentella. Classification (NCBI taxonomy): domain Eukaryota; kingdom Viridiplantae; phylum Streptophyta; class Magnoliopsida; order Fagales; family Fagaceae; genus Quercus; species Quercus tomentella. The sequence goes on from JAPQVY010000023.1 coordinate 5,822,982, forward strand.
AAGATTCATCTCGACATACCGGGGTTGCTCGAAGTCAAGGAACCAGAGGTTCACTTGTTGTTCCAGCTAGGGATGCCATTAAAATTTCTGAAGAGAAGGTGTGTAACAACCTGGACTATAATTGGAAACATTTGAAGAGTCCAATGAAGGGTGTTGATGCAGAGACTTCTATTGATCATGTGCATCTTCTTACAAATAGTGAGTCTTCCATCTCAAAGCCATCTGCGAAGGGTTCGGATCTTAAGAGGTGTAAGTTTGCTGATGTTGGTACGTCATCCAAACTTCTGACTGAGCCAGGAAGGACATTTCTCTCATCCACACAGCCGACCAACCCTCCGGAAGTCTCTATGTTTCAGGCCATGGCGCATGTTTCTTCCGTGCGTAGGAAAGGGGCCTCTATGTTGGGAGATGTTCTTCTAAATAAGATTTCGAATCTTTCTGTGGACAACATCCTCCCACAAGTTGAAATAAATGAAATTTATAGTGGGATTGAAAGTCTTGGAGTGGACCCTCAACACTTGCGCGAGAATGTTGACAAATATTGTGAGGGTATTGCAGACTATTTGAAGATGAAGGAATCTTTGAACCAACGACCAAGTCCTGTTATCTTAATTCAACGCGAGGCTGAAGTTGAATTCCTCCTTTCTGAAGCGTCGCAGAAGAAAGTATCTTTGAAGACCGAACTTGATACTGTTAGACTGAGGATGGTTGACCTGCAAACTGAGCTCGTCCAACTAGAGCAATCACGGTCTCAAATTGAGACTCATCAAGTTGAACAAGACAATGTTGTGCAAGACTTAGAAGAACAACTTGAAGAAGTCAAATCTGCCCCCGCTCTTGAAGACCAGGATATGGAGGCTTTAGAGAAGATACGAGCCCTTCTGGAAGATAATCGTTCTAGCTTGAAAGACTTGAAATGGATGTCGTAATATTTTTTTTTGTTTTAATTCCCTTCATAAATGTCATCATGCTTTCCTCTGTACTATCTTCCTTTCGTCAATCAATAAAGAAGACTTTATTCTCTGTTCCTTCATTTTTTTTTTTTTTTAGTGCGAGACTGAACTTAGCAAAAGATACTAAGTTGCCTACGTACCCTTGAGAGGGATCAAGTCATCACGTAGTTCAAATGATTTTTTTTTAGTGCGTGACTGAACTCAGCAAAAAAAATACTAAGTTGCCTACGTACCCTTGAAAGGGATCAAGTCATCACGTAGTTCAAATGATTTTTTTTTTTGTTTTGTGTTTTTTTTTTTTTATATAATTTTTTTTTATGTGTTTTTGCAAAAAGGGGGGCGCAGTGTATAATAGTGGGTACACCACTGATCGAACCCGAGACCTCCTCAAGGGTGACATAGGCATCCAACCGCTACGCTACACTCGCAATTGTTGACATGGAGTGGGATTAATTTCTCCTTATTGGTACGCTTTCAAGGGTAATGGGAAAACATCATGTACTCTTGCAGCGCTACAGTGGGTAGTTTAAGCTCTTACCGAGGAGCAATCCTTGATTTTCAAGCATAGAAGCGTTTGAGGAACTTCCCATTGATGGGGCCGATCCTTACACCATCATTATCAATCAACTTGTAAGCTCCATTGGTGTAGACTTCTTGCACAACATAAGGTCCATCCCATTTTGAAGTGAACTTATTGCCTGTACGATGAGTTGTGATGATAGGTCTTCGAACGGCGAGGACTAAGTCACCAACTTGGAATGATCGTGGTTTAACTCTTTTATTGAATGCGCTTGAAAGACGAGCTTGATAGCATTCAAGGCGTTGTTGGGCCTCGAGCCTTTTTTCATCAAGCGCCTCTAATTCTTGCAATCTGAGCTTGGCATTTTCTTCTCCAGTCAATCCTTCTTGAATGGCAATCCGTAATGATGGGATTTGGCGTTCTAAAGGAAGGACGGCTTCCACTCCATAGACAAGAGAATACGGCGTCGCTTGAGTAGGCGTTCGAAATGTTGTTCGATACGCCCATAATGCTTCTCCGATTCTTTCATGCCAGTCTCGCTTTGTCTTGGATACCACTTTTTTCAACAAACTGCCAAGTGTTTTGTTAAATGCTTCAGCTAGTCCGTTTGCCGGGGCATTGTACATGGAGGAGTTGTATTGTTTAAATTCAAACTTCTCGCATAGCTCTGTCATCAGCCTATTGTAGAATGGTTTGCCATTATCAGTTATGATATACCGAGGGACACCATACCGATAGATCAAGTGAGTTCGAATGAAATTGACCACCGTTTCTTTCTTCACTTCCCTAAGGGGTACAGCTTCTGCCCATTTCGAGAAGTAGTCAGTTGCGGCCAAGATGTACAAATGGCCACCGGATGACTTTGGTAATGGCCCTATTGCATCAAGTCCCCACGCATCAAAAGGCCAAGAAGCTACAGTTGGGTGTAGAGGTTCTGGCGGCTGATGGATGAAGTTTGCGTGATACTGACATGCTTCGCACTTCTTAGCGCACTCCATAGAATCTTGCACCATTGTAGGCCAATAGTAACCCATTCGTTTGATCCTATAGTGTAACTTAGGACCTGACTGATGTGCGCCGCATATTCCAGAATGAGCCTCCTCTAAAGCTTGTTTAGCCTCCTCCTCTCCTAAGCAACGGAGAAACAATCCATCAAATGAACGGCGGAAGAGAGTATCTTTATAGTAAATAAATCGAGCAGCCCTTCGCCGAACTTCGGTCTTGTGGCGTTTATCATCTGGGAGTCTTCCATGTTGAAGGTATTCAATGATCACTTGTCGCCAATCTTCTTTTTCAACAAGGCATACAGAAATGATGTTGGCTTGCTCTTCTTCATCTTCTTCAACTAGGAGAGGTACCACCCACCTTTGGGAAATAGCAACTTCGGTTGTCTCTTCTTGGGATAATGTTAAGGCGGTAGCCAAATTAGCTAAAGCATCGGCCTGTCTATTCTCCTTCCTTGGTATATGCTCCAATGTGGTGGCCTCAAAACTTGCTACCAATTTCTTCGCATATTTGCAATAAGGGATAAGGTCTTCTTTCTTGACATCATACTGCTCCAAGACTTGGTTGATAATTAATTTGGAATCCCCAAAGATCTCAAGCTGCGATATGCCCATCTCAATGGCCATTTGTAGACCAATAATCAATGCTTGATACTCGGCTACATTGTTTGAGCAAAGTTCACTCAATGAGAACGAGTATAGAAGTATTTGCCGTTGTGGAGAAACAAACACTACACCTGCCCCCGCTCCTTCCCGACGTGCGGCCCCATCGAAAAACATCATCCATGGTGGCATTACTTCAATGTAAAACACATCTTCATCCGGGAAATCATCGGAGAACTCCCAATCAGATGGAACTGGGTGATCAGCTAAAAAGTCTGCCAATGCTTGTCCTTTGACAGCTTTTTGTGGAACATATGCAAGGTCATATTGTTGTAGCAGGACTGCCCATCGAGCTATACGACCCGAAACCACTGGCCTGGAGAGAACATATTTAATTGGGTCCGCCTTTGCTATCAAACGAACCGTATATGCTTGCATGTAGTGCTCCAGTTTGTCTATGGCAAAGAAAAGAGCGAGGCACATCTTTTCGATAGGAGAATAATTTAATTCAGCCCCATTAAGAGTTCGACTTAGATAATAAAGAGCTCTTTCTTTTCCCTCCTTATTTTCTTGCGCCATAAGAGCACCTAGGGACTTTTCTTGCGCCGCAATGTACAGCACCAGAGGCTTCCCCGGGATAGGAGCACCTAAGACTGGAGGATTAAGCAAGTATCTTTTGATGCGTGCAAAAGCATTGCTACAAGCCTCATCCCATTCAAAGTGCACATCCTTCTTCATTAATCTATTGAAAGGTTGACATCGACCAGCCAAGTTCGAGATAAATCGTCGTATGTAGGCTAGTTTTCCCTGCAAGCCTCTAAGTTCTTGCAAATTCTTGGGCTCTGGCATTTTCTGGATAGCTTCAATTTTGGACTGGTCAATTTCAATACCGCGATGCCTTACAATGAAACCAAGAAATTTACCGGATGTTACGCCAAAAGCGCATTTGCGGGGATTCATTTTAAGCTGATACTTTCTTAGGCGATTGAACACGGATTGCAATTCTGCCAGATGGTCTTCCCTTCTTTTTGTTTTAACCACCAGATCATCGACATAACACTCCACGTATTTATGAAGTACATTATCAAAGATCTTTTGCATGGCCCGTTGATAAGTAGCCCCAGCGTTCTTTAGCCCGAAAGGCATTACTTTGTAACAGTAAATACCCTTAGGAGTACGAAAAGCTGTAAGCTCTTCATCTTTTGGATTCATTCGAATTTGGTTGTAACCTGAAGAACCATCCATGAAAGATAAAGCTTCATGACCAGTAGTGGCATCAACCATGACCTCAGTGATGGGTAATGGAAAATCATCCTTGGGACATGCATTGTTCAAATCACGGAAGTCAACGCACACTCGAATTTGTCCGTTCTTCTTTTTGACAGGGACGATGTTGGCAATCCATTCCGGGTACTGTACTTCACGAATGAAGCCCGCTTCAATGAGCTTATTGACCTCGGTTTCTATTTGAGGGATAAGCTCTGGCCGAAAGCGTCTTTGGGCTTGTTTGACTGGGCGCACGCCCTTCTTTACTGCCAAATGGTGTAAAGCAATACCTGGATTGAGCCCAGGCATTTCCTTGTAAGTCCAAGCAAACACATCTTTATATTCTACCAAGAGCTTGAGGTATCCTTCTTCTTCTTCAGGAGTGAGAAGCGCACTAATGAAAGTTGGTCGAGGTTCTTCGATAGTTCCTAAATTGATTTCTTTAAGTTCATCAACTGTAGCTTGTACTCCATCCTCCAAGGCTGGGGGAGCTTCATCGACCTTTTCATTGGTTGCTTCAGCATCTGAAAGTGTACCTTCTTCTATTGTAATATGAAACGAGGATGACACCTCTTCAATTTGCTCATTGTGAACAAATGATGGTCTAGTGCGTACAATTGTTCGCCTCTTGACTTTCAGCGATCCTTCAGTGCTGATGTCTAAGGTAGAGTTACGCTTCATGCGTGAAGGAATGCTACTGTGGATCTCATCATGAACTTTCTCCTTCTTTTGAACCTCAAAGTTCATTGAATTTTGAGAATGACTATCAATAGGCCTTTTTGTTGCCCCCAATCGATCAAAGACTGATTTATAAGCAAGAGTGTCCCGATTTTGTGTTAAGCAAGTTGTATTTAACCTGTCGAACACTGTGATTCGTGACGATGAGGCCTCAATGCGATCAAACACTGAGACGCGCGATGAAGAATGATCTTTTCTTTGATTCGAACTTTCGCCAACCTCCACTGTTATGTATTGGGAATTTGAAGCATTGCTTCTTTTCTTGATCCATATCTGAGCTGGTTGTTCAGGAGTATAACCTAATCCGGTCTTTGGGATAGGAATTTCATGCCCTTCAAGCCGCATTCTCCTTTGTGTTTTGCTAAGGCCATGTACCTTCTCTCCGGTGACTTCTGGAATCAATTTCCCTAGGTCGCTTTGTCTTGAGAAATCGTAGCCTGCTCTGGCCAACAGCCTATACGCCTTCGGGTCAAACCATTCTTTCGTCCGTTCGCTTGGTAGAATACCATGCTCTGTCAGACTTTGTGAAGACCTCACGAATCCATTTAGTGGCTCCGAGGGCAAAGGATTTATGGATGAAGTTAAAGGCATGACATGGTTTTCTTTCAATATGGCTACATCCTCCGTCGTGAGCCTTGCAGGAGGCCTTCCCATTTCTTCTGTAGATTGAAGGCATTCCGCAAATGGTGATTGTCCATTCTTACGGCGTGATAATGGTACATAACGGAGGAATGGAGGGCTATTGGAAGGCGTTGAATTTTTCGCCCTCACTGTACCACTGGTAGATTCACTAGAATGATCATTCCTAGATTCTGGACCTTCCTTTGGGGAAGGAATATCCTTTCTAGTGATGAATTTAACATGCTTCTTTTCACCCTGCTTGCTTTCCATGGACAGGATTTCAACTGGGAGAATTTCACTAGAAATGTTATCTTCTACATAAAATTTTGCGTCAGCAAAGTGAGCTTCCGCCTCAGCAAAAGGCTTTAAGTCGGCATTGACTTTCTTTATTCCACTTTGAAGGTACTTGAAACATTGATGCAAAGTCGACGGCACTATTCCATTTCCATGGATCCAGGGACGTCCTAACAACATGTTGTAAGTAGTCTTGGCATCAATAACGTGGAACAAGACGTTGCTTGTCAATTCTCCAATGATCAATTCCAGGTGGATCATGCCGATTGCGCGTTGTCCTCCTTGGTTGAAACCTTGAATGACCAAACGACTATGTGATAATTCCTCCATAGTAAGACCAAGTCGTCTCATTGTCATTTTTGGTAGTATATTAACAGCTGAGCCTCCGTCAATGAGAATACGATCGATCTTTTGTTCACGAGCATAACCAGAGACATAAAGTGGGCGATTGTGGGGCTTAGAGCCTAACAACAGATCCTCATCTGTGAAAGTTAAGTCTGGAGAGCATGTGTAACATTCCTGAGTTTGTTGAAGAGTGTTGGTAGAGGGAATGTACATTTCTGGCTTTTCAGGAGCTTGGGTGAGCACTTCTTTTGGTGAGGTGGAGGATTGCAAGGGTTCAACTTCATCAACCTGAGATTGGAGTTCCTCCAACGATGACAAAGTCTCATTTGGACCACCATGGTCAACATCCTCCTTTTCGTCTTGAATTTCGCAATGAGAGACCGTGTGAACGGCCTCGGCTGAGTCATTTTGAAGGAATTTTCTGGGGAAGAATTCTTCCAATGTGATGAGCTTTCGAGATTTTTGGGTCTGTGCTGAATCTTCATACACTTTTGTTCCCAGTCTCCCTCGCCTCTTATTGCTCCTTCCTCTTGATTGAGGCTGAATTTGGTTTTGTGCTTTTCTGGACTCTTTGGCGATCAAATGAAGAGGGAATGTTCGTCTCTGTTTCCATCTCCTGCGAGTAACCATTGTCCAGCCCTCTTCCTCATCCATTGTTGACCTTTTATCATCATTTGAATTATAATTAGGTGCTTTTTGTGAGAGCTGAACTTGAACAGGTTCCAGAGAACCAAACTGGATGAGGGTGGTATTTGCCCCCTGCTTAGTAGTTGGAGACATGCAAATAGGTAACCCACAAGAAATTGTTGCAATGTTTGATTGAGCAACATCATTAAAATCCAAGTCAATCTTCCTTTCCTTGGCTAGCTTCATGATGAGTTCTTTAAGGACAAAGCATTTTTGGATTGGATGGCTTAAGATGCGATGATACTTACAATAGTTCGGGTCATCAACTTTTCCCATCTCTTCCGGCCGTTTGCATTCTGGCAATTCAATTAATTTCAACTTGAGCAGTTGTTCTAGCATTTCGGGCATATCGGTATCTAGGAAAGGATACACCTTTTGCTCCCATTCCTTAAGTGATGAGCGACGCGTCTCACGCTGTTGGCCTCCCTCGGGCCTCTTCTCATTAGCCCTCACATTTCTTGTTGAAACTTTGACTGGGGCAGGATTGACATTCATTGAATCTTTGATATTACTTTTCGTATTCCTGTCATTTTTCCTTATTTCCCGTCTTTCTTTCCTTTCCTCAGGTACGGGAGGTTTCGTATTTCCATGGCTAGAGATACTCAATTCCATGTCATGCGCACGAGTTGCCAACTCTTCAAATGTTCGGGGCTTTATCCCTTGAAGGATGTAAAGAAGTCCCCAATGCATGCCTTGGATGCACATTTCTACAGCAGATATTTCAGAAAGTCTATCCTTGCAATCTAGACTCAAAGAACGCCACCGATTGATATAGTCAACGACAGGCTCATCTTTCCACTGCTTGGTGTTAGTAAGCTCCATCATGCCTACCGTGCGACGTGTGCTATAAAATCGATTGAGAAACTCCCTTTCGAGTTGCTCCCAATTGTCGATCGATTCGGGTTCCAAATCAGTGTACCAATCAAATGCATTTCCCTTGAGTGAACGGACAAATTGTTTTACAAGGAGGCTTCCTTGAGTTCCTGCATTCTCACAAGTCTCTACGAAGTGAGCAATATGTTGTTTTGGATTACCCTTTCCATCAAATTGCAGGAACTTAGGAGGTTGGTACCCATTTGGCATTCTCATGCCGTCAATGCGCTTTGTGTAGGGTTTTGAATATATGAGAGAACTTGTAGAAGATCCTCCATATTGTGCTCGAATGGTATTTGTTATCATGTCCTGCAGTTGTTGGACAGATATCGAGGCCATTGAGGTGGAATGTCCGTGTTGAGAAGTGCCTTCGCCTCCTTTTCCTTTATCACCCCTGGCGTTTTCTCCTTTGAAGGTAAAGCCAGGTGGGTGCTCAGGGCCAAGACTTGATTCACCCGAATCTTGTACTTCTAGTTTGTTCATCAAGGTTGCAATTTTGACATCCTTCTCTTCAAGTGCTTTTGTGAGAAGGGTGACCCTTTGTTCCATTTCAGCCATTTTTTCTTCCATAGTAGAGGTGTTAGTCATCATCACTGGCATGACCTCTAGATATGATGGAGAGAATGATGAAACAAGATGAGTCGAAGGTATTTCATTCCTTAAGTTTCTCATCACGGGTGAAGAGTTGATAGAAAAGGTCTTTGTTGGGGATGATTCATTATTGATCTCGAAGTCTTTCGAGACAGATGAATCCTCAGCGGTAGTCTTCCTACTTGCAAGAAAGTCTAGAGAGATGGTTGGTTGGGGTTGAAATCGATCAAGAACTTTGGATCGACTGCGAGTGATTGGGCCGACATAATCATCAGCGCTAGAATCATCGACCACTGATTTTCGGACATTCTTGCTAGAGGCCATTGAGACTAGTAGCAAATCGAATTTCTTTTCTTTTAAAGGAGAAAGAGATGAGAGGCAGAGAGGTCCCACTGGGCGTGCCAGAATTTGTAAGCGACTAAATTTCTAGTTTGAAATAAATCAAACAAGTAAAATAGTTTCACAAATGCGAATTTGTATTGATGATTGTGTGGTACAATTCTCTGGAATTACAAAAGAGTGATCCTCTGATTCGATCTCCTTGCAAAACTTATTGATTAGACTTATGGTAATGTGGATTTGACTTGAACACAAAATATCCTTCAATTTGGTTGAGGGATGGATCGAAGATTACTGAAACGGAATTACAATGAATCTCTGGCTATGAGCTTGTTTAGAAATCCTTTGTTCTTCGCGTTCTTCGTGTTCTTCGTGCGTTCTTCGTCTTCGAAGGTTTGTGGTGGAAGTTCTTCGGAGCTTTAGAGGCTTGAATCCGTTGAGCTTCAATGATTTGTGATTTGTTGATGTTTTCGGACACTTTTGGCTTGATTCCCGTGAACTTTAGGATCTAGGCAGATGATCTGGATGATTCTGCTTCGAATGTTCTCCGATTTTGGGGTTGAAGTTCTTGAAGTTCTTGAAGGCTTTGAGGCTTGATCTTCACAGAGCTTTTTTACTTCTGAATTCTGGTCCCTTGAATGTCTCAGGAAGGCTTCTATTTATAGGAGTTTGGGAGTGGATGAGCGACACGTGGCGGAGCTTGATTGGTGGCACATGTCACAGCCTGATTGGTCTGCTTAAGTCATCGCTTACACGTGCGAGGTTGCTTGAGTCATCGCTTACACGTGCGAGGCTGCCTGAGTCATCGCTTACACGTGCGAGGCTGCTTGAGTCATCGCTTACACGTGCGCTGATGCGTGATTGGCTCTTGCATGACACTTGGCAAATTTCTGTTGGCTTCTGAATAGTGATAGCAAAACCTAGCAGCAATACATGGTGTTCTGTAATTGGCTGTATTTTGTGGACTTGGTAATGTGACGTGTCAGCTTGTGATAGGTCGGGAATTTTCCCTCTCTACACATGGCCACAAGAAGGTGGCTCTAATACCATGTTAAATATTAGCATTGATACACCATGTTGAATATGCTAGTATAAATGCGGAAGCGAAAGTATAAAGTATAAAACATAATAACACACAAGAGTTACGTGGTTCAGTCTAACGGCCTACATCCACGGAGGAAACCCTAAAGGGTTACATCAATAATATATTAGAGTGTAGTACAAATCCTGTATTACAATGAATTATAACATCTGTATATATAGTATACTAAACCTTAGACTAATAGACTTCTAGTACAAGTAGGAGATTTGGTTTACACACAAAGTAGAATTAGGCTTGGACCTATGCTAATAGGCTAATATATCTCTAACAGAAGTAAAGCCAAGGAATAATAGTGTGGGACTTTCATTTTCCTTGAAATTTTTGGGGTCAATGGCACCATCTATTTAAAATTGACAAGTTCTTCAGAGGTTTCCTTAACAACATTATTTTTCACAATAACTCAGATAGACTTGTTTATTGATAAGGCAATGGTGACTGGTGAGTTGGTGACTACCTTTAAACTTTTTTTCACAAATTTAAATACATCTCTAAGAAGTGAACGTTTTGTTTGCTATTACTGCATAGAACGTTCTCGTTATATTAGCAGCATACTAGTCATTAATCCGTGTGCACGAGAAAATTTGAGAGTACATGTTTAATTAATAAATATTAATAGAAAACTAAATTAGATAATTTGTAGAAAATAAAAACTTAATTTAATTAGAATTTTTTTGGAGAATATCAAACCTAATTCAATCAGAACTTGTAGTATTCCCATGCATGCATACACAGATTAATTAAAAATTGTACGTAAGGAATTTCTTTTAGTAATATTAGCGATATTGTTTTAATAAGCTATTTTAATAGTTAATAAGCTACATGATATAAAACACATTAGTTTTACATGTAATATGTGTTGGTTTATTCTAATTAATTTTAATTAATATGCCACAAAAAAATTTTATATTTGTGTGTGTGTGTGTTCTATGATGATGATGTGGCAAGATGTGTGTTTTCAAAAGCTTACTTGACATTAAAAAAGAATCAACCAAAAATTTGAAGGTTTTTATTTTATATTACTGGCCACTAACATGGGCAGTGCACAAGAAAGTTCAATATAAAAATGTATATATTGTACATATTTAATTAATAGATATTAATAAATAACAAGTCATATTAGAAAATAACATAGCTAATTTAAGTAGAATTTATTTAGAGAAGAGAAAACCCAGTTTCATCAGTTTGGTATTGGGTTTGCTTTATTTTTTTGAAAAAAAAAATGAATTCTTTATTCTTTTTTAGATAAGTAGATAGTGATCGAGGGGGAGAGCAAAAAGTGAGTCTAATTATAGTTTTACTTTAGTTTACAATTTTTTTTAAAATTATATATATAAACATTAAAATGATAATATGAAAAAAATATACGAATGATGACAAAAGTGATGATATTTTAATGATAGACCTACTGGGCTATTATCTAGTTAACAGGCTGGGCCAAAAGGGAAAACCTTAGCCCATGAGCAATGCTCATTTTGTCTTTAGTAGGCTAGGCTATCCGGTTGGGCCTAATGGGCTATTCATGAGCTTGTATTAGCATCTTATTTTATTAGTTTTTATAAGGAAAGAATTAAATAATTTAATGTTTAATTAAATTTTTTTATGATCAAATCTATTTATTTTTTTATGATGGAAACCTATTTAATTTTTGTTATTAAGGCTTTAAATGGTTTTTTATTTTTATCTTCTAATATAAAAAATGTCAAATAGTTAAATCAAAGTTGCTAAACTACTAAAAAAAATATGTATTTAGTAAACTAATTTTAAAACAATCACTTTAAGTATCTTAGTAGTTGGAAGAATTCTCCTAAAAAATTATTTTATAATATCTCAAGATCTATCATTCATACTCCTATATATTTTCGTTATTAATTTTGAGTTATTGAGCTTGAGTTATTGAACTAGGCAACTGGTTGGATTACATTGCCCGTGGGCATAAAAACTAACCCACAACCTGACCCACTAAGCTAGTGGACTACTCATGGGCCTCAATAACAACAGGTCAGGCTGCCCATTGCTAAAGATAATAGGTTGTTATTAGTGCACACTGCACAATACATAAACCGATAAAAGTGACATTATAATGCTCTCAATGAAAGTGATGTTACAATATTTTCACCTCAATAAGTTGTGAAATTTGCTTGTGTCGATACTTATCAAATAAATAAATTGCTAGCGTTGTTGTATTCTAAAAGAGAGACTATACCAAAGGAAAGTTTGATGGGGCAAAAAATAAAATTCAGAGCAAAAATGGTAATGGCAGGCAAACCCCAATTCTTCACCATTAAATTGCTAGTAAACCCTGATAAGAAATGAAAACTTCCAGCAAAAACACTTTCCGTTTCTTTTTCTTTTTTTTTTTTGAGAACCAGCAAAAACACATTTGATTAGACAGATGCAAGAATTCCTTTCCACCCACCACACTTTAAAACTATATTATAAAAAATGCATGTAGTCCCTATTACGTGAGGAGAAAGTAAGTTCTACTAATAATTAACATACGTACTAAGATGTTGCATGGCTCCTCGGATTTAAATGGAATGAAAAAAAGAAAACTGAATATTTATGTAATGCAAAATATTGTTGTAGCCTTAAGACAAGTAGAATTTCTTTTTAATCTTTTTTTTCCTTTCACATTAAAGCAACTGGGCAGAATATCATCATTAACTCTTGTTAAATAAACTATGCTCACCTGCAAATCCATAAGAAAAAAAAAACCTACTGTAGCCTTACAGTTTTACACACCAAATGGTAATTCATTTGAAAAGGAGAGTGACAAGGTTGGGGAACAAGAAAGATCCTGAAAAACGTGTGTTTTTACACAAGCTCAACAAAAAGAAAAAGAACGAAGAAATGTGAAGTTACAAACACAACTGTCTATGAGCAGTCTTCAGAAACCAACCCAAATTTGGGAAAAATTTATCAAGTCATCACATGATGGTGCATCGGCTCCTTTCCTCTGCTGGCTGTGCAGCGGCTTGCTGGTACCTATGTGACTCGGATGGGTTGTATGTAAACTCAGAAGTATCGAGCCCATACTGGTTTATATACAGTTAAAAAAAAAAAAGAGAAAATACAGCAGCAGTATTAGCTATGCAAGAGATGGTCATTATGAAAAGTAAATGAGAAAGAATAGATTAATACATAAGCGTTAACTATCAGATCATCCATACAAAGGTCAATACTTGGCAGAACACAAGGTTGAACTACAGAATCAATGAATTCATTAATAGCTGGTGAATTAGTGAATCACATGTGTCAAGATTGACCCCCAATTGCTTCATGCTAAATTGAGCTATCATCTAAAATTTGTCTTATAATTATCAAGATCATTGTGCAGCCACAAAACATCATTAAAGACTGCCAATGGACACTCCATAACTTGCAATTTAAGCACTCAAATAAACTCTTCTACTTGAACAGATCATACCTTTTCTCTCATACGTGTACTCCAAGCATCATTTCTACTCGGACGCTGATCAAGAGTGCCAGCAACAGGTACACCTGTCGCTGGAACTGGTGGCCTATTGACGAGTGGCTGCCTGATCTGTTGCCTTGAGGCAATGAGCTCATCATCACTGTCATACTCTGGTGGTCTGTTTGCTGCCCTGACCACAAGGGCTAACAAGAATAGCAGTGCCTGCAATTCATGTAGAATCATAATAAAGAAGCTATTTGGCCACCACAAGAAATAAATAATTCTATTGAATAATGAAATTCCAACCTTGTGCCCAACATAAGAGTCCAAAGTCACCAGAAGAGAGATAGAGTTGGAAGAACACTCTATTTACTAATTAACGCACACCAACACAATACATGCCAAACATCAGTTATTTTGTCCTCATTTCATGCTAGGGAGTCAAAGAGAAAGATCAAGATGGTGTACAATTATGCAAGTCCAAAAGGGAAATTCAACCCAGATCTATGGTATTACAATTAACAGACTCCGCTAGCATGTTGCCTGCTCTGGGACAATTTCAACCCTCAACACCATTGTCATATTTTAATCATAGGTTCAAATGCCATGAAACATTTTCACACATGTTTTGTAAAAGTTGGCACAATTGGGATATTTGTAACATAATTACAAGGTGTCCAGCAAAACGATCAGGAAATTGCACCAAAGTATTTCTTGCTAAGAAAATTAAATGAACAGAGGAATTCCAAGGTTAACTGACTAATATTGAATTCTTCCCAACTTTTCATTTGTTGGAACCAGAAGTAAAAATTTTGGTAGATAGGGATCCCATAAAAACTTCTTTCAAGGAATGGGCCAGACCCGGCCAGAAAAAATATATATATTATGGACCACAAAAGAAACTTCCTTAGATTTTTCCAATTAAATGCCTTCTCATATATTTTTTGCTTATCATTATTAGTGTGTGCACTTGAAAATAGATCTCCAACAGACCACTGCCTGGTATTTTGTGTTTGCTTTCTAAGAAGTAACCTTTCCCATTAAGCAACGCAACAGTCAATTGCTGCAATTTGGAAACTAAAAAAAAAAAGACAATTTATTGGCATTGTTATGCTCAAGAACCCCATCATATTTCCACTTAAACAAATGGAGCCTATATAGTCAAAAGCATGTAGAGACATGATTTTCAACAATGTGAAGATCTTAGTTCAATAAAAGCAAAGGTGGTCATGTTGTGCTTACCTCCAAAACAACAGCTCCAAGAGCAACCCATTTGACAATTTTCCAATTCTCTTCCAGAAAAGCATATATCATGTCAAAATCTCCAGTTCTGTCTGTTGGAATTTCCTAAAACCGAACACAGACGACTAATTAGGAGACTAAACATACAATCTTAAAGTTGAAATATCAATTAACAAAACACTCACTGATTCCCAGCTTTTGTCAAAATATATGAAGGCCGCACATCCCAGCTCTACCAAGATTAATAAAATCACCAATACCGAGTACTATGTTGGCTTAAGGAAACAAAATAATAAAAAATAAAAGTGAAATTAAAAGGAGGATGATACAAGAACAATCTATCAACCATTGAATTGTACATCTGATGACATTTTATGATGCATGATATTAGTATGAATAGGTGTGGTGCATATAATGGCTGCAGAGCAGTTATTCTTTAATAGATGGTCTATGACATAAATATCTTGAATCTTTTCCTTAACTCTTTGATTAAAGGAAATTATATCACTTCTCTGAGAAATATATAAGTTATTTGGATACACAAGTCAAGCAACATCCATTCCTTGTTACAGCTCCGATGCAACCAAAACAAGAAATGACGAAGATAATTGCTCCTATGGCGATAAATAAGTATATGAACCTGCAAAGACATGATTAACAGAAGGATAGGAAAAACGAATTAGGCAGTTCAAGGAAATGTATGATGCCAATAATTTCAGTCAATTGTATTGTTCAAAGCCTCAAAGTGATCATCTATAGATTAACACATATTAATACACACATATCTAGGAGGAGACAGTAGGGGTTCATTCAACAACATATCTGTGTGTGTGGGTGCATGTACTCGAGTTACATGCCACTATAAAAGAATAGGAATACAACAGTTGTAGAAAAATAAATATGGAGATGCAGAAAAACAGGGCAAACTATCGACACTAATGAGCCAATACTAAAAACCAAGTTGCACAGGCACAGCTTTGATGAATTTCTATTCTTTTCTTTTTTTTCGTAAGTCAAACTTCCCACAAAGCTTGAACCAAAGACCACATCCACCACCCCATTCCTATCCCATAGAGATCCCATTTGAGCCCAAAGGCCATTGGCTTTGATCAATTTGTATTGGGATCAAGACAAACTCATGACCAGGAAAAAGAAAAAAGATATATATATATATATATATATATTGATGGTTGTAGAAAAATGAAGCAAACTAGAGATGCTACATGCATACAAGATAATGCTTTATACCAAGCTACTTAAGGTATTGGAATCAAGATAGACTCTCTGTAAATGACTACTTGTGAAGTACCATGGAATTGGGAGGCATGGCACCAACACTCAAACAAGACCTAAATTTAGCTTAGCATGATTCACATTCTGATCCTGGCGGATCTGAATGTAGATGAGGTAAATTTCAGTCCACTTGCTTTTGTTATGCAGAACCTGGATTTTCATAATGGTTAGCACTTCCATCTCTATTGCAATTACATGAGTGGTTAGGGAATGTCGAGGGCAGCAAGTCCACCGCAAAGCCAAAATTGGTATGCTGACTAGTCAACTAATTGAAGCCTTTAGGGTTCCATTGGGTTTATGTGCCACTGAGGCAATCACTGAGCCCTGCCTAGGTATCTCAATTCACAAATATCATGTTAGGGAGTATTTTTGAATCAATTGATTCAATTTGGAGGCACTATAAGGAGATGGGGAGGCCACAAATAATGTGAGTTGGGACAAGCAGAAAAGATATACAATAGCTCATTGTTTGGAGGATAAAATAACAATAGAGTAGGATGGCAGAAATCAATTAGTATAGAAAATACATATTGTTTGAGATGTAGTAGCTTTAAAAATGGAGTTAGCTGAGTTAGGTGATTAATCCTTATGCTGAATTTGAAGCAATTTTACTACATATGAAAGAACGTCAATGGAACACAAACAATAAAAGAGGAGGGGCTGTGAGAGGGGATACAATGACAATGATTGATTCACTATAGTATACATAGAATCACTTATCAAAAATTATAGTCCATATAAAACTAATGGGAAAAAAGGACAATCTGCATAACAACATTGAATAGTATGAGATCTTGTCGCTGGGATTTTCCTTCATCCATTTGAAACATTACTTGACCATACAAAGAGGACTGTTCCAAAAACCAAAGTTCAAAACTCTGTAAAGCAGCCTCAATATTTTCACAATACCCCATAAACAAGTTTTGAGTTTTTCAGGCACTTTTTTTTTTATTAGTAAGTTACGCACCTAATGGATCTTGAACCCACAACTTCACCCTTCACCCGAGTAGGAGGTGCCAATTGAGAAGCTAGAGCTCAATGGAAAATTTTGCAGGCACATTAAACTTTGGTAAAAAGCAGTCTACACATATTTTGTTTAGGTGTAGGAATTTCTTAGAAAGAGTTGGAACCAATTTCTAATGTCTCAAGCCAGGCTCAATAGTTAGCTTGCAGCAATTAAATGCTAACGAAATAATTTAAGCTTAGTAAGCCCAAATTGTTGAATATGTATTTGTTTAAAGATCAGTTTCAAGAACTTGTGAGACAGATTTGCAATAGGATTTCACTAAGTAGTAATAAAAATTTTAAAATATAAATATCTTGTGACACAACATTATGCATGTTACAAACCATTCTTGTTCCACGACGAGAGCTTTAGTTTGGAAAAGGTACACAAAACCTCCACTGTGGTTTCCCCCTAAAACACGAAACTGCTGTAAAGTATTGAGTGATTTCACATAAAACAAAAACCACAAGGGGGTTTTGTGTCACACTCAAAAACTCTAGGGGGTTAAGTGTTACACGCAAAACCTTACGGGGTTCTATGTCTTACAGGAAAACCACAAGGGGCTTTTGAGTATTTTTCCCTAGTTTTTTTTTTTTTCTTTTTTCTTTTTCTTTTTTTGGATTGGTAATTACACACCCACCCAATGGATTTTAAGCCCACGACCTCACCCTCCTTGTTCTTACAGGGAGAGGAGATGCCCTTCAAGCTAAAGCTCATTGCCACAATGAGAAAAGGTGAACCCTTGCATCATTGCCAAGATTACACAAGGGGTCATACAAGTGTTTGTGTGTGCACTTTTTGTTACTGTGTGTATATATAATTACCTATGATCAATGTATAATCAGTTAACCAAGTTGCTTTCCTCAGTGGTTTAACAATGATTATTTGCATTATTGCACATAGCAGAGATAAAGGCTACAGCATAAAGCACATGGAGAAAGTATGCAGCATGAGAACTTGACTTGAGGGCATTGCTGCTAATAATTATTACTAAGACAATACAATTCATTGCATTACAATCAAGGGTGACATGCAAGGGTTAAAATACTTAATTAACAATCTAGAAATAGAAATACGTCCATTTTGCATGGCATTCATTTCCTTTTTCTTTCAAAGAATGATGACAAAGAAAGAGAATGCTCAAACACGTCTTTCTTTAATCATTTTCCTTTGCCTTTCCTCACTCTCCCCCCTCCCCCAAAAAATAGAGGACCTCAAGACATTTGAGCTATAACACATTTGTTCAATGGAAATCAGACACAAGAACCCATTTCTTCATTTCCCATAAAACCGCATTTCGAATTCAAAATATATACCAGTTGTTCTTAACAATGAGTTCAAGCATGACAAACTAGCAACAACAGAGAAACACAAAACAAAAAATATACGAAATGAGATCAGCAGCCATACCAAGCTTTGGGCAGGTCATCCAAAATACTAGCCGATAGGGAAACACCCATGAGCAGTGGTCGACCAAGCTGCACCGAACTTCCATCACCGCTCACCGATGAGGACAAAAGAGCATTAGTGGTGGTTCTTTCGTACTCAACCAGCAAGTAGATCCCATAGCCCACCATGGCCAGACCCACAAGGGTCAACAACAAGTTCAGAAGCTTCAATAGACACTCCAAACACCCTCTGCATGCCATTCTTTACAATTCCCTCAAGTCAAAATCCAAAACGGGTCTTTCCTATTTCATCCAATAGCCAATATCTTGCACACAAACGTACCACATTTACTCCAAAATATCAATAACTTAAATATAAAACTTTCACAAAATACTTAAAACCCAGATTAAGAATTGAGTAATGAATGAAAACATCAGAAAAACTCAGCTCTTGTTTCTTAAGATGTTAGGGTAATATAAGCGTAACTAAATTTTGTAACTTTAGATTAATTCACTATCTAATATGAAAGATACCCATTAAGCAAATATCAATGAAGCTGAAATTAGTTGAGCTAGAATCACAACCAGACCAAATCAAAATTTTAAATTCAAAATCTAATTAGGCCTTTTTTTCCCTTCACATGTTCTCAGCAATCTAAAAGACTATATGTAAATATGTTAGTAATCCCCCAAAACCATCAAATCTGACATTGCCGAACGAAAACTGTGACCCCCAAACCCCCAATAAGTTCTCTGATCATCCAGCTCACGATGCAATGCACGCGAATTCTCAATTAAAACTCCTATTATCCAGAAAGTTTTCCATAACCCAATTAAGCAAATAAAAATAAAAATCTAACCTTGTCGATCTTAAAGAAAAAAAAAAAAAAACTAGAAAGAAAAACAACGAAGAGAGAGAGAGAGAGAGCTTAGAAAAATTGAGTACTTACAAAGAGAACCGATAGCTCAAAACAAATATTGAATTTCTTTCTCTGTATTTTTTCTTATGATTCTGAAAACAGAGAAAATGAGAGAGAGAGAGAGAGAGAGGGGCTGTTTGGGTGAGTCTGGAATTTCAAAGGTGGAAGAAAATGGGGTCGACTTTTGTTCTGTTTTTTTTCTTAATGGCCAGCTCAGCTGCTATTTTGCTGTCTCCACTCCTATTTTTGACGGATTTTTTTTCAAAATAACTACAAAACCCAAACAATTTTATTAGTTAGTAACGTTTTCAAACTATTTAGGAAACTAACAACTCGAGTGAGTGAAAGTCGATTTTACTGTAGCAAATCGAGTATAAGAGGGTCGATTTCTTCGGGAAATCGAGTATAAGAGAGTCGATTTCACTGTTCATCATCTTCTTCGTTCGTTCTTTTTTTTTTTTTTCTCCATCTGCCGTCCCACACCTTCTTCCCAACCCCCAAAAATCCCAAGACAGCTTTCTTCTTCAACTATATCCATTTCTCAAAATCCCAAACCCAAATCACAATCGGAGCAGAAATGGGTTTGGATTTTGAGAAATGGATTTAGATGAGGGGTTTGGATTTTTGCTCCAATTGAGATCATGATTTGGGTTTGGGATTTTGAGAAATGGATATAGTTGAAGAAGGAAGCACTGTCTTGGGTTTTTTAGGGGTTGGGAAGAAGGGTGTGGGACGGCAGATGGAGGAAAAAAAAAAGAACGAACGAAGAAGATGATGAACAGTGAAATCGACTCTCTTATACTCGATTTCCTGAAGAGAGTTGCTACAGTAAAATCGACTCTCACATACTCGAGTTGTTAGTTTCCTAAATAGTTTGAAAACGTTGCTAACTAATAAAATTGTTTGGGTTTTGTAGTTATTTTGAAAAAAAATCCATTTTTGACTATATAAAGCGAACGCATCTGACATTTGTACCCTCTAAGGAACGGACGTGTGTAAAATTATTAAAAGGATCAAAACTTTTCGTAAGTAGTGTGGGGTTGATAATGTCATTATGGCGTTGTCGGTCTTTCCAAACTGGATAGTGGCGCCCAGGTTTACGTTTCTTCTTTGGAGAGGAATCTATCTACCCATGAATCCATCATTACTTCAGTAGTCATTCACGTGTTTTTTTTTTTTTTTGGGTTAAATTATCTACAATTTGCATGTTGTACGTTTTTTTTTTTTCTTTCTAATATTACGATTACAGATTATTTTACAATATTTTTATAAAATGTTAATATAATCAATCTTTTATTGGTTTTTATTTAAATTTATTATTAATATTACTTTTTTATTTACTAATAATTACTTACCATATTAGCAGTTTGTAAATTAGTTTGTATCTCTAGTATTATTCATTTTTTTTGTTTCAAATTTATTTTAAATAATTTAATTTTTAGGTTTTAAAAAATTAGTCAATTTGTAGCTTTTTTTTTTCCTTACAAAGAAAAGATGGTCACTTGACACAACTACTACTTTAAAATGGAACTTGTATTACCTTCTATGCTATTAATAACATAATCTCTTATTTGTGTTTCATCTTTTAACATATCAAAATATCCTCAAAATCAAATGTTTAGAAATAATAGATAATAAGATTAGACAAGTAAAATTATTAATTTAAAAATTCATAAATTTTAGATAATTTTAAAAAACAATTTCTTCCATCATGTTATTTCTCCCTCCCCCAACAAATCATTTTAAAATCCTAAACTTCCTCAATATGATCACACCTTTAAGAAATGTTAAAAACTAACCGAAAAAACCTGATCCTAAGATTTTGGCTTTCCTCTTCTCTCTCACCATCTCATAGCAATCATATATCCTTATCACCACCGAAATTTTGAATAATTTTCATTTATTTTTCAGTCATCAAAATAAAACAAAATATTGTCCTTATTACTCTCCTTTGTTGGATAAAACTTCTAAGTTTGCAGTTTGCCTCATTCAGTCAAATTCAGTAAAATTGTCTGTCTTTCCCTTTCTCTATAAATGCTACAATTGAATAGATGGGCCATGCGTTTTACATGTAAAAATGCTTTATACAATTTGATGGTAGTACTAATATTTACTACCATTCCTACAACTTCATAGAGTTGTATGCTTGAACATAAGTATTCTGTAACCATTTTCTTTTAAATTCTTTATTTGTCTGATATTGTTCTATGGTTTCACGTTTTGATTCAATGTGGTCGTAGGAATGTTTGGTTGATTTGGGAGAACACCATGGTTGTTTGGTAAGTTATAGTTTTGGTGTGATTTAGTCTTATATGGTTTTTTTTTTTTTTTTAATAAGTTGGGTTAATTGTTATGTGTAGCATTTTAAAAAGTTATTTTTAAGGTTATTGCTTGGAGGAGATTGGTAAATGCTTCAGGTAACTTTATTATCGAATACCGCAATCTCTCTCTCTCCCTCTAATAAGTTTTCTTTCAAATTATGTGATATTTAATTTTCTTTTTTTAGGATATATTTTTGTTCAAAAGTAGCTTATTTTATAAATACAACATAGATCGAAAAAAGTTTCTAATGGTAAGCAATAAATTTGAGTCCAATTTTTAAGCAATGAGCTTAATTTTCAACCTTTCAAGTTGGTATTAGACAATTAACAATTGCAGGGAATGAACAACTTAAACATTTGGAGTGGAGCAATTCAAAATGCAAACCTTTGCATGAAGGAGAAGAGCAAACATTAATTAATGTTGAGGAACTATCTATTCGTATAGAAATACAAATAAATTTTTTTAATTTGAAAAGGAAAAAACCTAAATCTCATTACTCACCTAGGAATTTTGGTAATTGAAAAATGCAACAACCCCAAATTAGTATACATGGAAAGTTTTGTCCTTTTAGAAAATGAAAAAAAAAAAAGAATTACAAAAAACCCTATGCACACACAATGCATGTGCAAAGAGGTTAGTATATTATATTATATAATACGATATGATATGTATTAGCGTGTTTGGTTCAACGGAAAATATTTTCAAGTGTTTGGATGCGTTCTGAAAAATACTTCCAAGTATTTAATTGCATTCTAAAAAATGCTATAGAAAATCAATGATGACAGAGATCGCTGGAAACAAATGGTGACAGAGACTGGAGGTCGATGGTGATAAAGATCGACGACCACTAACAATGGCAGAGATCAAAGGTAACTGGCAGTGATGAAAATTGGTCACCAGAAGTGGTAGTGGTCGGTGATTGACAATGGCGACAATGGTTGCCAATCGAAGACTAGGGACATTAGTGGGAGATGGTAGTTGGGTGGTTGACAATTGTGAGTGGAGGTTCGGTTGATGAGTTTTGGGTGAAGTGAAAAATGTTTTACAAAATATAAAAGTGTAAACTAATTTCCACCATAAGTGTTATTATTTTCCGGTCAACTAAAAATTGATTTTCGCTTGATTAACATTTTCAACGCCCCAATCACTCGAAAATATAAGAAATATTTTCTGGTAATCAATTTTTGTCAAACCAATCACAATTAAGTATTAAATATTACATTGATTCCTACCCAAAAAAAAAAAAAAAAGAAAAGAAAGAAAAAGAGCACATTGGTTTTCAATTTGAGAAGGATAATACAGTAGCTTGTTTTACAATTATAACAACTACGGACAAAATGGGCTTCTGCCCTTTTCGGGAAAATTAATTAGTCTTTTGCCCTTCTTCCCAAATTAATTAGGGAAATGCCCCTTTTTTGAAACTCGACTTTCTCAAAATCGAGTTTAAAAAAAAAAAAAAAAATTCGGAGCCCTATAGTGACGTTTTTAAGGACCTATAGTGACGTTTTTAATGACCTATAGTGACGTTTTGTAACTTGATATCCATGAAATCGAGTTATAGGCAATAAAAGGGCTTAACTCGATTTTCAAAAGAGGGGTATTTCCCTATTTAGTTTGGGAAAAAGGTCAAAAGGCTAATTAATTTGCCCGAAAAGGACAGAAGCCCATTTTGTCCTAACAACTACGTTAAGAAACATGACGAAGGTTCTTAAGAGTTTTAGGATAACAAGTTATTTCTAAAATATATTATCCATTCAAATAAGAATATAGATTTTATCACATCAAAATTAATGGATAAAAAAAATTTTAATAAAAAAATAGATAAAATTTTTAAAAATGTAATCTTAATCAAAAAAATCGGCTTTCAATAAAAATCTAAAAATTCAAGAACATCATAATCTAAGACTAGAATGACAAAATTAAAGACAAGCTGCACATGTCGGCACAAAGATTGGGTAAGTAACAACGGATGGCTGAGATTCAAGAACAAGTACTGGGGAGAAAGAAAAAAAAAAAGTTATAAGGCGGCGGGATAGTGATTCTCTATTGGCTGCTCAGTCCACCGCCCATTGCCTTCTTTGAGTCTATCTCCATTCTCCATTTAAGAAATTCCATTAACGTCACATTAATATTGTCCATTTCTCCCAACTACAACTACAAAATAAAATAAAATGAATTAATATTATCATCATCATATAATAACAACAATAGTCTTCTACTAGATCATGTAATAAAACGAAAGTAATCTTAGGGGTCTTTGCTAAAGAGATTAGGGATGTCAATTCGGGTTAGCGTGTTGGGTTCGTGTCGTGTCAAGGTAAGGGTATTCGACTAAATGGCTCAACCCTAACCCGACTCATTTAATAATCGTGTCATGATCTTTCAACCCTAATCCGACCTGTTAATAAGGCAGGTTGACCTGACCCAACCCATTTGACACGCTTAATAAACGAGTCGTGTTGGATTGACACGAATGTAACACAACACATTTCAACCTGTATAATATTAAATATAACATCCATCTAGAAATAATTTTTTTTACATCCCAAAAAGCAGTGCATACACTTCAAATCTTCAACTCACATTCAAAATAATATAGTTCAACAAAAATAAAACATTCATCTAGAAATAAGTTCTTTACACTCCAAAAGAAGTGCATACACTTCAACCCAAATTCAAAATAACAAAGCTTAACAAAAATAAAATAACATAGTTCAAAAAATATATAATATTCTTGGAACTCGTCAAATGCTAAGTATCAATATTGAAAGAATTTGAGCAAATAGTAGACTAATCCTAACTATGACCACGATTATCATCCATAGATTCTTTGTTGGTGTCCAAATTCATAACATCTTTCACAAGCTCATCTAATTTCATTTGTACAAGTTCTATGCCAAAAAAAAAAAAAAAAATGTATCAGTAGTTCTAGGGTCTGTAAAGTTTCAATTTCCAATTATATCCCTTGTAAATTTTTGTGATTACTCACTTTTCTTTTTAAATTTAAAATATATGTTGGATATAAAAGGTATTTGACAAATCTAAAATAAAATAAATATTTATTTGTTATACGAGTTAAACGGGTTGTGTTAAGTGGGTCATTTCGAGTTGACACAAACAAATTGGCGTGTCAAACGTGTTTATTGCGGGTTACGCGGGTTGACCCACTTATGACACGTTTCTTATCGTGTCACTTTCGGGTCGACCTGTTTATGACCCAAACTCATTAAGACCCAACCCTAACCCGAAAAAACACGTGTCGGGTTCGTGTCGTGTTCGCGGGTTGGGTCGAACATTGACACCCCTAAAAGAGATGGAGGAATCCTCAATAGTAATGCCCTCCTATTCTTTTTCCCATTGAAAACACAACTATGGTCTTTGATTGTTACTCAAAAAAACAATAGTTATAGTCTTTGATTCAAAAAATATATATTGTAAATAATAATTTTTCATACTATAATTTTTTTTTATTGAAAAGAAGTGAGATTTTATTAATTAGTAGCTATAAAATTTTTGGGTTCCAAATATCTCAACTGATAAAAGGTTTTTTTATTATCAAATAAGAGATCTCGGGTTCAAACCTAGTCTTCACCAAAATCAATTATTGTGAACATTCTCACTTTTTTTTTTTTTGTCTTTAAGATCCAAGAGTCAAACTTCGTATGCATCAAAACCAATTCGTACAAACATCCTCACTTTTTTAAGGTTGTGCCCTCTGGGTGTCAAATTGTGTTACTTCCTTTTTATTGTATTACCCAAGACATTTTAAAATTGCAAAGTTCAAATAGTTTAAAGTTTTAACTTTTGTTGGAGAGTGGTTTAAAGTTTAATTTGTAAACAGCAATCATTATTAGTATTTGTATATATAATGTGATGCTTGGCTAACAAAAGAAATAGGTCCCGCATCCAAAAATTGGCGGGAGAAAATAGGCCCCCTAACGGTCTTTCAATGTCATCAACCGCCGGTCAAATAAATTATTAGGCACAAAGAGTCAGAATTCAACAATTATAATATACTTGTTATAATTCAACAATTATTAAAAAAAAAAAAAATTATAATATACTTGCCCTAACGTGACAAGCATCTTAGTTGAATACCTTTCGGGTCCAATGAGTTTGGTTCGACCCAATTGGATATGGATCAAACTGGGATTAGGCTAAAATTTTATTTTAGTTAATCTCTCAAAACTAAGATTAACCTTTTTGTACATACAAAAAAAAAAAAATCATAATAATAACAATAATAAAATATTTAAAAGAATAATAAATAAAAAATGAGCATGTTCTTTTTGTCTTCTTTTTAATACAAATAAGAAAAAAAAATGATAATACTAAAAAATAAAATTTAAATAATAAATAAAATCTTAAATTTTCAGCCCAAAATTTACTAGTCTAATAATTTTATAAAGGAAAAAACGGATCATTGCCAAATATAAACCTCGGGTGCACATGTTGGAGTATATAAAATGTGAGATAAAGTTAACAGAATAATAACTAGTATTTTAAACTCAGCCAGAAAGATATGATTATGGTAGGATTATGCATTAGTTGTGAAGGATAAACTTTATTTAGCCCAAATAATTTAAAGAACTTTAACATGAATTTTAAAAAGAAAATAATATTTCATAGAAAATAAATAACACTAATACCATATTGCACAAATCTTAATGCTTATAATTTTTTTTTTTTCTTATAGTGAATTTTCATATTAAAATATAAGCAAAAGTTACTTTCTCTTGTTTTATACATGACTACATAAATTCGACATAGCATTTGAAAACAAATAAAATAAATAAGTAATTAAAGTTTCTTGTTATTGTTTTTAGATAAAATTTCTTTCCTTCTGCAAATTTCTAAATATCAAATTTAGAAAATTGATATTTTATTCTTCCTAAAAATATAGGTGAACCCATCTAAATCATGAGTTGATTTGATTGAACCTGCTGTTTAGCAAGTTCAGGTTCAAGTTGACCCTCATCAAAAAAAAAAAAAAGGTTCAAGTTGACCCATGTTTTCACTGGTCCAAAAAATTCTTATCCATACCCACTTTTATCCTTCAGGTCCGGGGTTATTAGGTCCGAGTCTAATTTTGTCAGGTCATCTTTTCCAATTCTAGTTTGCTCATAGCACGTATAGCATACACATGCTTTTTTCCTTTTTTTTTTTTTTTTCTTTTTTTTTTTAATTTTATAAGTTTTGATGTAAAACCAAAAGATTAAACAATCACAAGGAAATAATCCTTGACAAAATTTAATTGAGGTGGTATCTTATGTAACAATTACATATAACATCCCATGCTTATGGGGTCCATGCCCATCTAAGGGCCATTAATGTTATATGCTACTATTGGCTATTGCACAATATAATAAATACGTTCAACCAACAACTACTAATCATTGATATTGCTCTCTATGATTAAGTCACACATTTGATTATTAGAAGAAATCGTTTACATCCAAAATAAGACAAATATGTTAGCAATTTTTAAAAAATAAATACCACTCCATCATCATCTTAATTCTTATTGATATTTATAAGCAATTACAGTGTATAACCAATGTGAGTTCCTTTTGGATTTGAGCTGCTTTGCGTTAAGAATGGAATCCACACTTTTTGGACCTAGATTCTTGATGAGGAGCCAAACCAGTCCCTCTTTAGTGGGTTTTTCCTTTAACTATTACTAGGACATCTTAAGCTCAAACTCTTATACATACAAAGGGAGACAAACACACGAGTCCAACTTCCATCAAAATCCAGATGATGTCATTCAACAATTTCGAGAGAACAGATCAAATAATGTTAAGAAAGTGTTCTAGAAAATACTGGAAGAAAACCAATTTCTCTGAATTGAAAATAGGAAAATGAGAAGCAATTGTTAATTTACACTGTGCCTTTCCCTTATATACACGAAGCAGTAAAAGAGAAAGAAAGAAAGAATCTTAACTAACTACTAAAACTCTAACCGCGTAATTAACAGCTGTAAACCACTTAGATTAGTTCATACGTGCCATTAACTACACGTGCTAACAGATGAGTCTTAAAACTTAAGTGCTACGACATTGTTTTAGCTTTCAACTTTAGTTTCTTCCTTTTAGTCTAAGTTGTGTCGTTTTGTCCTGTTTTATCTTCAGTGCATTCCTTCAAGTCTTCTTTCTTCTTAACTACCCTTTCTTCTCTCGTAGCAGAAGTCTCAACTCCCCCTCAAGTCAGGAATCATAAGTTCAATGACTTGATTAGCAGTAGTCTAAAGCTTTGGTGAGTAAATATCTATTAACCCTAAACAAGTAATTAACCTGCTAAAAGCTGGAAGTCCCAATGCCTTTGTAAAAATATCTGCTGTTTGAAAATGGCTTGAAACATAGAATGTTTTGATCACCCCTTCTATTATCTTGTCTCTCACCAAATGACAATCAACCTCAATATGTTTTGTCCTTACGTGGAAGACTGGGTTTGCTGCAATATGTAATGCAGCCTGATTATCACAAAACTATTGAGCACTACTTGGATGATCAACTCTCAAGTCTCTTAACAACTGAAGAACCCAAACAATTTCACATGTTGTGGTGGCCATTGCCCTGTATTCTGCCTCTGCTGAAGACCTAGAGACTATGCTTTGCTTCTTGGACCTCCAAGAGATTAGGGAATCACCCAAAAACACATTATAGCCTTTGATAGATCTTCTGGTATATGGGCAGCCTGCCCAATCCGCATCACAAAAGGCTTTAACTTGCATACTTGAGCTACTAGAGAAGAACAAACCTCTGCTTGGTGTCCGTTTCAAGTACTGAAGTATCCTATTGACTGCCAGCATTTGAGGCTCTCTTGGTTCAGCTAGAAACTTACTTAACCTATGCACTGCATAGGTGATATCAGGTCTAGTTAGAGTCAGTTATAACAATCTTCCAATTAGTTTCCTGTACTAACTAGCATCTGGGAGAAGTTTACCAACATCCTTTGATAAATGCAAGTTCTGTTCCATTGGTGTTCTGACTGGCTTCGACCCTAAAAAACCTGTATCTTGCAAAATCTTCGTACTTTCTTTGATTCAAATCGGTCCCCTTTTCACTTCTGGCAACCTCAAGACCCAGAAAATATTTCAAAGAACCCAAATCTTTCAAGCCAAACTTAGTATCAAGTAGGAGCTTCAAAGCACTAATGCAATCAAGATCATTACTAGTGAGCAAAATGTCATCTACATAGACTAGCAGAACTATGAAAGAGGATCCTTTAGAGTAGGTAAAAAGAGAATAGTCAGCCTTGAATTGGACAAAACCAAAATTCAACAATGTATAAGAAAACTTGGCAAACCATTGCCTTGAAGCTTGCTTTAAACCATAAAGGCTCTTGTTGAGCTTACAAACCAAAGGAGCAGAATGAGGAGAAGTAGAATGAGAATTAGAATGAGAAACACACTCCCCTTGCTGTGAAAATCAGGTGGAAGACTCATATAAACCTCCTTATCCAAATCACCATGTAGAAAAGCATTATTGACATCCATTTGATGAAGAAACCACCATTTCACAACAGCCATAGACAAGACCATTCTGACAGAAACTGACTTAGCTACAGGAGAGAAAGTGTCAGTGTAATCAAGGCTCTCTCTTTGAGTATAACCCTTAGCTACTAAACAAGCCTTGTGTCTCTCAATGGAGCCATCAAACCTATATTTGGTTCTATAAACCCACTTACAGCCAATAGGAACTTTACTTGGAGGAAGAGGGGTTAAAGTCCATGCATTTGTGAGTTCAAGGGTTGCAATCTCCTTATCCATAGCAACCCTCCAATCAAGAGATTGGACTGCTTTAGAAAAGGTAGTAAGGTCTGGTGAAACAGAATCAATAGCCAGGACAAATTGCCTATAGTTCTTAGTGAGATTAGAATAAGTAAGGCAAGCAAAGATATCATAAGGCTGACCAGACAAGGGTTTTGAAGTGACAGACTTACAAGAATAATCTTGTAGGTAGGAAGGAGGCTTATGTGGTCTGGTTGATTTTCTAAGGTGTAATGAAGAATTAGGCCTAGGAACTGATATAGAAACAATGTCAGTCTCAGAAATAAGATCAGGAGTAGGATGTGGCAAATCAGATTGAAGTGAAGAAGTAGGAATTTGATCTGCAGAAACAGTGTCTGCAAAATCAAGAGAAGGAAAAACAAGAGGTTATTGAAAAGAGGAATCTGAAAAGGAGTAATCAGGAACTGAATGAGGAAAAACAAAAGAATCATGATAAGCATCAATGGAAGAATTAGATGAGAAGTGGGAAGAAGATGAGGTAGAAGCAAAAGGAAAAATAGTTTCATAGAAAACTCCCTAGAGACATGAATAGAATTTGACTCCAAATCTAGAACTTTGTATCCTTTAATACCATGTGGATATCCTAGGAAAACACATTTTCGAGCTCTTGGTGCAAATTTATGTCTATTGTGACTAAGAGTAGAAATAAAGCACAAATAGCCAAAAATTCTAATATGGCTATATGAAGGAGGTTGTTTGAAAAGCATTTCATAAAGAGTTTTGTTGTTTAAATGCTTGGAGGGTAACCTATTTATAAGATATACTGCAGTGAGAATGCAATCACCCCACAGTTTTAAAGGTAAAGAAGAATGGAACCTTAATGCTCTTGCAACATTTAAAATGTGTTGATGCTTTCTCTCAACAATTGCATTTTGTTGAGGAGTATCAACACAAGGTAATTGATGCAAGATGCCTTTTGATTTGAAAAAATCCTTCATGATAAATTTTGTGCCATTGTCACTACTAATACACTTAATTTTGACATTGAATTGAGTTTCAATCATGATAGAAAATTGTTGAATAAGAGCTGGTGTTTTTGACTTAAATTTAAGCAAATAAACCCAAGTACACCTAGAATAGTCATCCACAATGGTAAGAAAGAACTTGTAACCCTTAATAGTGGGAACTGAAAAAGGCCCCCATAGATCACAATGTACAAGATCAAACACACAATGAGATACATGTTGACTAGTAGGAAAAGATAGTCTCTTTTGTTTAGAAATATGACAAATTTCACAACATACAGTCTGATTAACTGGTAAAACAAATAAAAGATTATTAAGCAAAGACAACTTGGCATAAGAAGGATGCCCTAAATGAAAATGCCATAAATCAGCATTGACACTAGTGAATCTAATAGAAGGAATGGAGACAGGAACCTTGGAAGCAACAGCAAGCACAGATGGAGGTGGAACTCTGTGCTAGAGCAGATATAGGCCTTTTGATGCTTTACTCAGTCCAATCATGTTCCAACTGGCTAGGTCCTGGATAAAGTAAAAGGAACCAAGGAACACAAGACAACAAAAAAGGGATTTAGAAAGTGTGAGAGACCATGCCCCCGGCCCGTTTTTATGGGATGTTGGGCCAAACCCACGTGAATGGGTGGAGTCGTGTTAATGCCTCTCAAAATGGAGGTTCGACTAGTTATATT
This sequence comes from Quercus tomentella, assembly GCA_028535165.1. Taxonomy (NCBI): domain Eukaryota; kingdom Viridiplantae; phylum Streptophyta; class Magnoliopsida; order Fagales; family Fagaceae; genus Quercus; species Quercus tomentella. The sequence goes on from JAPQVY010000023.1 coordinate 5,853,947, forward strand.
TTTCCCTTTAGATTAAGGGTTTTACAATGGAGTCGCCACTTATTTAATTATTGGAAAAATAAGAAAACCATGAATGAAAAATTCCTCATTTTATTAATTTGAAATTGAATTTACATTGATCATAAGAAAATTACATGGCTTTGGTCCTAGATACAATCTAAGATAAAGTACATGGTTTTGTTTCCTAGTTACAATCTAAAAATCAAAAATTACATGGATAAGCATTTGATCTACTAACCCTTGATCTAAGCTCGGAGGCTATGTTACAAGGTGGGAAGGTGTTAGGCACCCACCTTGCCCGGTGAAACCGGTCTTCTAGACTATGGTGGCCAACATTCATATCACATCATCCAATATGTCAATCAATTTGTATGTTGAATTTAATGTGTGTGCATATGATAAACCCTGGATTAAAAAAATGAACTCTAGTGAATGTGTGTGGATAGTGATAAACCTAGATTCAAGGATTTGAAAGAATTACTAAACAAACATGTTTTTCATATTTTTGATGTGGATTTAAGATTAAATCTAGTGATATGCATGAACATGTGATGAACAACTAAGAACATGTGAAGAACACATAAGAACAATTAAGAACATTCAAACATATTCAAGAGAATTATCATGCTTTAATCTTAAATTCTCATCATGACAATATAAGCAAACAGTTAGGGAAGGGGATTATACCTTCATGCAAGATCCATGTAATGGAGGAGGAGATTCTTGATGGAGGTCCTAAGGGTGGAGGAAAAGAAGAACTAGGAGAGGGAGAGTGAGTCTCGCTCAATATCTTGAGTCTCAAGAAGACCAAGATATGACAAGACTACTCAACTTCACTAGAACTCAAGAGAAGAGAAGAGAGGGGGATTTTTTGTGTGCTTTGGAATGAAGGAGAGGGCGGTTTATATAGTAGTGGTGGAGGAAATATGAATGGAAGGCCATTTAATGAGAGTTGACAAGGAATCATGAACCTAGACCTCATTTTAGCCTTTAGGGAATTCTAGTGCATTAAATGGAAAGATTGGTGGGAGTGAGGAGCAAGCCAAAATTCGGTTTTCCCGTAGCTGCTGTCACAGCCTATAGAGCCAACTTTGAAAAATCATATCTGCCTCAATTCTGATCGGAATTGTCTCATTCTTGTGCTTAAATTGAAGCCCTGGATGTCTAGTTTCTGGGAAAAATAACCTCATTCACAGATTCAAAATATTCTGAGAGATATCAATGAAATGATAAGCAGAGGTCATTTGTTAGAAAATGGTTTCAGCACAATTAACATTAATAGGTCCCCAAATTAGCTCCCAATTAACATTAAATGGCTCCAATCACTTCCATTTCAGACTTAATTGGTTCTAAATTTACTCTAATTAAAAGATAATTACACAAATTTCTCATTGAATAATTAATGTTTAACTATCTAGTTAATTAGGTGTATGCAACTCTACCATAAAATGTAGTCCTAACCAATCAAATTATGACACATCATCGATCTTAAATTGATTATATTTATAACCAATTGAAATCAATTGTTCATAATCACATATAGTCAGACTCAATTTGTAATAGTGCATCTTAGCCATTAAAACTTAATTTGATGATAACTTTCAATCTAATGGTCCGATTAGGGCTCATGATCAATCGATTTGATCATTACAACATCAAGATCATTTTGGTGAAATGAGATTAAGGATTTAATGACCAGAATCAAGATGCATATTTCCAATGTGAAATTACCCTTTTACCCTCCATGTGAGGTTAAATACGGGTTGCAAAACAGGGTGTCAACAGAAAGCTGGCTGACAGATATCAGATTAAATGTAAAGGATGGAACACATAAAACTCCATAGAGTATAAGGTTGTTTGAGATATGAACTGTTCCTATATGAGTAACCAAAGCCTTCTCTCCATTGGGTAAATAGACAAAGGTATTGATGGTGGATGTAATTGTGGTTAGGTAAGAAACTGAATGGACCATATGGTCTATTGCACCAATGTCAATAATCTAATCATTAGACTTATAGGCTTGTCTATCTATGATATGGGCAGAAAAAATGGAATGAGAAAGGTTAGGAGGCAACCAAAAAGGATTACCTGAAAAATTGGCAAAAGTGAGGCATGGTTGAACTAGTGCTAGCAGTAACAGCTACGTTAGATAAAGGAGATAGAACTGAGGCAGCCTGATGTGTAGATGTGGGCTGAGATGTGGCAGCTTCTTTGAATGACTAAGAAGCAAGGAAGGAAAGTAGCTGCTCACATTTATTCTGAGTAATGGGGCATTGAACTGTGATTGTGACAAGTTCAATTGAGACTATGCTCCTAGAGTCTGTGGTGAGCAATGCATTATCTCAGACTAATTGGTAAACCCCAGCATGGGTGGAGAAGCAAAATTCCCAAAATTACCATTATTGGAAAAGAAATTGCCAAGATTTCCATTGCTAGATACCTGATGGGCAGAAGCCTTCCCTTTGTGCTTATATCCTAAAGGATAACCATGCAATTTGTAGCATTTATCAGCTACATGACCCACGATTCCATAGTAAGTACAGACAAGCCTCTCCTTCTTAGAATTATCACATTTTGCACTTTGACCTCAATGAGTTCCCCCTTGATTCCAACCTTGATGACCTTGAAATCCTTTAGGATTGGAATTATTAGCATATAAAGTTATTGGTTCAATGACCAAGTCAGCTTGACCAAACTACCTATGTTTTTCTTCTTGCAAAATCAAAGAATAGGCCTTATTGAGTGCAGGTAAAGTCCCAGTGATCAAAATCTGACTAGTGACAGTGGAATAACTGTCATTGAGTCCCATGAGAAAACGAAAAACTTGATCTTTTTGCTGAGCATTCAATTGATTTTGTTGAGAACCACAAGTATAGGTACAAGTGCAAGCAGAAAAAGACTGATAATGCACAAATTCATTCCACAAAATCTTGAATTTGGTAAAGTAAGAACTTACTGTGAGTGAACCTTGTGAAAGTTTTGAAATTTCTTTCTGAACCTCAAAGAATCTTGGAACATTAGGCTGTGAAAACCTATCACGCATGTCAATCCACAAATACCTCACAGTGTGAATATACATCACACTAGTAGCAAGATCTTTGCTCAAGGAATTCACCAACCATGAAAGAATGGTGGTGTTTGTTCTGTGCCAAGCATTGTACAGAGGATGAGAGAGATTAGGCATGGAAATCAAACCATTAAGGAAGCCAAACTTGTTCCTTCCACTCAATGACAGAAATATAGCCCTTGACCAACTGAGATAGTTTTCAGGACCAATTAGTGGTTGAGAAACAAGGACAACATCTGTAGGTGGAATGAAGTAAGGGCTTGATGGATTGGTATTTGCATCCTCCATTGGAAGTGCTTGACTGGAAGGTCTTTGATTTGCAGTATTAGAAGAATTGGTGGGAATTGGATTTGATTCTGAAGTTGTGTTGGTAGCGAAAGCCGTGGATGAGCTATTGAAGCTCTGATACCATGTTAAGAAAGTGTTCTAGAAAATATTGGAAGAAAACCAATTCTCTGAATTGAAAATAGGAAAATGAGAAGCAATTGTTAATTTGCATTGTGCCTTTCCCTTATATAAATGAAGCAGTAAAAGAGAAAGAAAGAAAGAATCTTAACTAACTACCAAAACTCTAACCGCCTAATTAACAGCTGTAAACCACTTACATTTGTTCATACGTGCCATTAACTATACATGCTAACAGATGAGTCTTAAAACTTAAGTGCTACAACATCGTTTTATCTTTCAACTTTACTTTCTTCCTTTTAGTCTCAGCTATGTCGTTTTGCCCTGTTTTATCTTCAGTGCATTCCTTCAAGTCTTCTTTCTTCTTGATTGCCCCTTCTTCTCTCTTAGCAGAAGTCCCAACAAATAACAAAAATGCTAGGATCACAATTAAAACCACAACTTTTGTCACAACTTGTCTAAATGGCAATTTGTAGCAAAATTTTGGCTTTATTGTGGTCCTCGCATTACTGATTAAATAATGCAATTCAACATAACATAATCACAATTCCAAAATTCTTCCAAAAGTAGAGTGATCGTTCTTTCTTATAACCATTTAGGCAATTTCCTAATGCCTTCAAATGAAATATATATAAAAAAGCTAAATAGCAACCATATTAAGGTTGTATCAATGCAAAAACCATTTCAACTCATATAAGGTCATACAACAAAAGTTTGTGCAACTCCACAAGCAAAGTGTCCAAAATAAGATAGTTTTGTTGCATTTGGACTGCCTTTCTTATGAGAGCATCAGCACAAAAGTTTGCCTCCTTGTAGCAATGGCTTAGCTTCCATACAGGGATTCGGTTCAACAAATTTCTGTAATCATCAACAATTGGTGAAATTGTTGGGTGCTGACACCCACAAGTCCAGCCCACACATTTTGTCGAAGCTTATTAAATGAGCTTGTGAGAAAAGCTTATCAAGAAGTAAATGAAGTTAGCTTTTATGTACAAAAAGTTTAGCAACATTTATGAAGGGATGTACAAAAGTCAAGCCACATGAATGAAGATGTGATAGAGCTACAAACGAGTTAAGCTTTGCCGAGTAGTGCGTGTTTGAGTTTGGCTCGTTAATAAAAATCAACTGATCAAACTTGGCTCAAGCTTGAGATAAGCCTAAAAACAATGTTTGAACTCGAACTCATGAGAATGCCAAAAAGCTTGAGCTTGGCTTGGCTTGACTTGATTAATTACTCAAGCCAAGCTCAAACTTAATATTAAGCTCAAACTCGAGCTCAAGTCAAGTATTTTGGCTTAGGATCCAAAAAAATTGCATTATCAAATGCTTATATCACCAAAAATCAAGTAAACCAAAGAAAAGAAAAGAAAATAATATACTCATTTTATCATGCTTCTAATTCCACTAGTGATTCGAAATTGTTCAAATTACAACTTTACATAATTAAATTCATTCATTCATCATTCATTGTCTATAGCTTGAGTAATTTATAAAATAAAAAAAAAAAAAAAAAAAATGTAACTTAACTCTAAAAGTGTTCCATGGTCAGTGTAGAGGGAGTGTTAAAAAAAATTAGAGGAAAGACGAAAAATTAATGGATAGTGATAAGTGGTCTCATCTGAACTATGTTATTATTAAGATATGTGTATTGTCATAATAATGAGTTTATTTAGTAAACATGTATCAAGCTATAAACGAGTCTAAGCTCGGCATGGTTTGTATCAAGCCCTATTGTTCACGAGCTTATTTATGAACAATTTGTTTTGCTTAGGCTTGGCTTGTTTATCAACGAGCCTAAAACTAAGGCTCATACTTGGCTTATTTATAAACAAACGAACATGAATGAGTTTTTTTTCAAGTCGAGCCCGAGTTGCTCATGAACAACTTGGTTTGTTAATAGCCCTAGATGTGATGTTAAGCTTGTGAGACACGTTGAAGATAGAGAAGAAAGAAAAAGATGAAGAAATATAAAAGAGGCCATTTGGCCATTTGGTGTAGAAGAGAAAAAAGAGAGAAGTCCTAGAGTATGAGGGCTGGTGCAGTCTTGAAAAACTGCGTGAGTGAGAGCAAACAAAAGAGAAGAGAAAATATAGAGAGCAAGATAAAATTGTAAGAGATACACAGTGAAGAAGAGAGCAGTGAGTGAAAAGAAAAAGCGATTTTTTCTTTGCTCAAAATTGTATCTCTAAGTGTTGTAATCTTTATTTAATATAGTGAAATTATTTGGTGTTTGTCCCATGATTTTTTTCTTCAACAAAAAAGAGTTTCCACGTAAATCTTTACGTTCTTGTATGGTTGTGCTTCCGCTCTGCTTGCTGAAATTTATTCACAATTATATAGAATTTTTTTCAACAGAAAATTCAACGTAACTGTCTTTTCTATTGGACAACAAACTAACAATAGAGTTAGCATTAATTTCAATTTTGACAACTTGGATTAGAAGGTGTATACAAAGGGCAAGACTATCTCTCATTGCCCATAGCTCTGCTTCTAGGCTACTTGCCTAGCCTATAGCTTTAGTGAAAACTTTGTGTTTAGGCCCAATAAATATGAATGTAACACTAATCTAGAATAAAATGTATTTCATACATATTGACTTTTTAAAAGTGGTCATGTTTAGCTAAATAATACTATATTGCATAAAATACTATTTTGGTCTCTAAACTTTAACAAAAGTTTGTTTTTCGTCCCTAAACTTTAAAAAGTTATTTTTTCGTCTCTAAATTTTGTAAAGAATTTTTTTAATGGTTTAGAGACAAAAAAATAGGGATGAAAAAAGAATTTTTTTCAATAGTTTAGAGATGAAAAAAAAAAATTTAGTAAAGTTTAAGGACATAAATAAAAAATTTTCAATAGTTTAGGGATGAAAGGCGAATTTTTCAATAGTTTAGGGACGATAAATAAACTTTTTAAAGTTCAGGGATGAAAAACAAACATTTGATAAGGTTTAGAGACCAAAATAATATTTTACCCTACTATAATTTCATACAAATTTGCAAAATTTCCCTATATCATTTATATGAAATAAGGATAATCCCAAAAAGATACACGGTAATTGTTCCATATCAAAATATGTTGCTCACGATGTATTTGCCTTAACCGGAAGTACCCAAGTTTAGCTTGGAAGAAAATAAAGATCTTTAGGTGCAATCCCCATATTACATTCTTGGAAATCTAGATGTGAGAGTACTTTAAATTTCTTGAACCAATCGCTATGTAAAATTAAGCCACTCATCCAGGGATGGAGGTATCATTGGACTAGAGGGGGCAATTGCCCCCCAAATGTTTTTTAAACAAAATATTATATATATATATATATATATATATATATATATATATATATATATATATTTATGTACTAATTTTAGTAATTTTGTTCTATAAAATTACATTTTTTTTTTCTTTAAACAATATCATTGATTTTTTTAAGCGTAATGTTATACTCACAAACTTTTTTACAACCTTTTTAAAAACTGTTTTGTAGTAAATTCTTATTGGTTTGCATAATGGGTCCACCACTCACATTATTTTTTTACTTGCTCGTAACCACTTATTATATCAATAATTTATGAAAAACTTATAAAACTAAAAAAATAGCTCAACAATAAAAATTACCAATAGTAAAAAATAAAAAAAAATAATAAAAAATTAAGCTCAACAAAAAATAAATAACCCTACCGTTTAAAAATTCTAAATAAAAATAAATTTTCTCTTACCTACACACACACACACACACACACACACAAAAAAAAAAAAACAAAAAAACAAAAACAAAAAACAAAAACAAAAACAAAAAAATCTTAATAGCTAAACTTAAGTAGTAGCAAAGTCAGAAGTTCAAACTGCCGCACACAAACAACAATAAAGCCCTAACTCAAAGTTCTAACTCCATCCCTGCACTCATCCCTGGTACCATTTAAAAATCAATATGTCACTATGCTCACTCCAGTAAGGATTGAGTTAAATGAGACTAATAATTTGCTTTCACTTACTTTCTCCACTTTTGAATGGCTAGCAACTCCAATTTTCAAGGTAGCTAAGTTCATTAGAATTATGTGACATAACTCAATATTTTATGATGTCATTGTTATAAATAAGGGATTATTAAAACATTTTTGGGAAAAGTTAACAGATGCGAACATTGGTTTAAGAAATCATTTTAGAAATTTTTTACGAGAAAAGAAAAAAGTAATTGATTTTTTGACAACTTTTTATATTTTTCATAAAAATAGTATTAAAACTTTTTTAAAATGATTTCATGAAAAATGTCCTAAATGCACCGATTAACTAAACCCCAACATTTTTTATGAAATGTTTGTGGTGCAAGCTCTAAATTTTTCATGGAATTTTACTACAGTTTATGCTAGTCCCAGGTTTAAGGAACAATGCTTATTTGGAAAATTTTGAAAACAGTGGCTTAGTTGCATAACTTGCTATGGGTCATTGTGGGAGATTTTAAATGAGATTCTTTCAAAAGATGAAAAGTTTAGAGATAGGCAATGGACCTAGGGTTGAATGTTTGTGGTGTGTTGGACCTAGAATTCTGTGGCCCTAAATTCACATGGATCAATCCTAGTGGTACTTTACAAATTAATTCAAGAAAGGCCCAACCGTTGTTGGGCTAATGTAACTTTTAAAGGCTTTGTCCCCGCAGACCAAATAAACTTTTTCTTGTCTCACTCACTGCCAATTGGAATAGGAAACATCTTGGTAAAGAAAAGAAGGTTAGCCTGATTAGTTCTTCTCATCTTCTAGGACCTTGCACTTGACCATATACTTTGCCACAGTTTGGGTAAGTGTCAACTTGTTATTGGATTACACCACTTACACATGGATCTATTACTGGTACGTAGTGAAAACTAATCAAATTACCAATTGCCACATGTTTAAGTTGTGATAAAGTGACAAGTGTGTGGTCCTAGACTTTTTATAACCCAATGGTAATAAAAAGAAATTAGCTAAGTTATTTCTCTTAAACAGTTTCTTTTAAACCTCTTGGTATAGCATACTATTGAAAATACCTCTATCCTTCACCACCTACTATCATTGACATTCTTGAATTAGAGATGAAGGAATAAAATTGTTAGACTAAAAAGCTTATCAATTGGGAAATGGGTTGATTGAGATGATGTTAAGCTCATTCGGGGTAGGTTTTGTGAGTTTTATTCCTCGGAGCATAATACAAACATCAATCTGCAGGATTTTTCTACTAAGTGATGTTACAAATTAACATTGGAGGAAAGCCAAATGCTTAATGCAACACCTTATTATGAGAAACCAATGAACGTTTTTGGGACCTATGCCTTTTAGCCTCCTAGTCTAAATGGGATTCGTGCTGACGTGCTGTAATTATCCGAGGGCATTTTGGCCTTTTGCCCTTTCTAGGAAAAATATTTGGCATAATGCCCCTGTTTCGAAACTATATAGGGGCGTGCCCCTATTTGGATACTCGATCACCGCAAAGGCGAGTTACTTAAGTAACTCGATTATGAAGAAACCGAGTTGTGGGCAGCTGCTTGCCACGCTGGTGTTCCAGCTTGGCTTTTGGGCAATAAAATATTCCCGCGTTACTGTTTGGAACTCGTCAATGGGGAAAACGAGTACTTAAAACCCGAATAACTGATAATCGAGTTACTAATTTTACTCGCTTTTGTTATAATCGAGTTTTATGCTATTCTGACGCCATTTCACATCAGTTGTTCACACGTGAAGCTGAACCCGATTAATTGGAAATCGAGTTATTAATAGTACTCGGTTCTTTTATAATCGAGTTATTCTGCTATATCTACTCCTCAGGCAATTCTCCTCATCATTTTCAGATATTCTCCTAATTCTAAGAAATTTCGGTCAGAAGTTGGTGTTATCTCTCCATCATCTCAGGTTTACCTAACTCATTCTCTTCTTTGAAATACATTGAGAATTTTATTATTGTGTTGGTAAACATAGTTGTAGATATTATAAAAGTTTATCAATCATAATGTATGTTTTTTGTTAGAGTATAATTTTCATTTAATAATTTGTATTACTTATGCTTTGGTATTTTATTGAATGAGTGTTATGTGTATTTTCTTGAATGGTATTGTAGAGGTATATTAGTTGTTTGGTGTTGTTTGATGTTACAAGAAACGTACAATAAGCTATAGAAACGGTGATAAATGTTATGTGTGTACATTGGGTTATATTGCGTGTTATGTGTGTAATGCTTATGGTAAAATTTGAGTGTTAGTATTTAATTTTTAGCATGTAATAGTACACAAATTGATGAATGTCTTTGTCATGTACCAGAGGCGGAGCCGGGGGGGGGGGGGGGGCGAGAGGGGGCAAGTGCCCCCCTTGACTTGTCCAAAAATATTCCATATGTACTACTATTAGGGAATATTTAGAATGCTTTACCCTCCTTGATGTAGAAAATAAACACAAATCAGGAAAAAAGCTTCCTGGCCCTGCTGAAATAGAGGGAAAATGACAAGCTTACCTAAGTCAATAACACCGTGTAAGGAAAAAAAATAGGAAACAAGGAAAAAGTTTCGTGACAGAAGCAAAAATAATTAGAAGAATTTCCGTTAGGCACAATAACACACACCAAGAGCTTTAACTTGTTAGCTGTTAGCTTTTAATTATCATGCACTTAAGCTTAGCATAATAATAATGCATTGTAGTGTCTTTCTTATGACATTTCAATCGATAGTCCTATATTGTACACAATTTTTTTTTTTTTTTTTTGGTCCTCAATTTCTTGACATTTCAGTTTTAAATTGTGGGTTTATGCTATGAACTAAAATTTTAATTAGTTTGTAAAATAAAAAGAAAGTCGAACTTTTCCTATAGTTTCAAAAACAATCAAGAAAAGATAGTGAGATGTGTATACAACTTTGCAAGTAAATTGCTATATTTTAAATATTTTTAAAATTTATTTATTTCCACAATTTATTTTATAGTATTAACTTAAATGTCTAAATATAGTTTACATAGTTTTTGTATGACACTTATAGTTGTTTTTATAATTTTTTTTTAATATATATATATATATATATATAATTTTTTTTTTTGGTAATATTGACTTCTAAGCTTGCCCCCCTTGAATTGAAATCCTACCTCCGCCACTGTCATGTACCATCTTATGCAGCATTACATTATTTACCAACAGTTGATGCACACTGTTAACTTAATCATTTGATGTTATTGTATTCAGTGTCAATGTCTGGTTCTGGCAACCCACAACTCTATAGGCCTCACGATGTGTTCACTGCTATGGGTCGTTGCTGGGTATTGGAAGATGAGTTTAGCTATCCAATCAATCCGAATCTGCGAAATAGTGCTTACGTTCACAATACCATGAGACAGGAGTGGGATTGGTTATTTCGTGAACAACAAATGTTTTATGATGAGTTGGCTGGTTTTAAGTTGCCAGTGCCTCGGCGACTCGCATCGCAGATGCCTAGAGACACGATTGACGAACTTCGTAAAGCATTGAACCGCATAAGAGAAGAAAATAATCGAATGAAGGCTACAAGTGGCGTATATATGGGAAGAAGAAAGTTAAAGGCAGTGAATATCCACGAAGCTACTACAAATGTACATATCCGAATTGCCCTGCCAATAAAAAGGTTGAGCGTTCTCATGCAGGACATATAATTGAAATTGTCTACAAAGGCACTCATAATCATCCAAAGCCTCAACCCAGTATTAAGCGAGCAAAAGAAGGTAGTGATCTAAGTGAAAACTAAGCCAGATCTGGGTTTCAAAAGCCAGGCTGAAAATTGGACCAAGTCAAGTCAAGTGGTACCAGCTTATACAGTTCCTGAGAGAGATCAAGAATCTGCTCAAACAGCACTCACTCAGTTAACTGGATCAAGAGACAGTGAGGGGGTAGGCAATGCAGAAAAAATAGAAGAGGGGAATGGGCCAAATCCAAAGAGAAGGCATGTTCCAAGGCTACTGTGAATAAACCCCCTTTCCACCACCACCACCACCACCCCCCCCCCAAAAAAAAGCATTTTCTATTATGGCCAACAACCAAAAAAAAAATCTCTATAAATAAATAAATAAAAAATAGTATTGTTTTAAAGAAGTAATCGGTATTTCTTGTCAAAGAAAAAATGTTGTCTATTTTGTCCACCAAGGAATAGTTCGTGAAGCCTAATATGTTGACAGTAACGCAAAAGATTGTCGCTTTCCAAAAATGTTTTCATTGTTTTTATGTGTTTGGTGCAGGTGAATCCTAGTTTTCCTGAAAATATTTTAGGTTGGGTGGGAAAAGACAATTAAGAGAGGCCTAAACTGTTTTAGGCCTGGCCTTAAAACACATAAAACATTTTCAGAGAGCACAACAGAACACCTCCAACCCCCGAGTAAGTAGCCAACTCCCTCCCCCAAGCTAACCACTCCAAACCACAAGAGAAACCATTGCACGAGCCCACCAATAAAGCTCTTCCAACACAAAAGATTAGACCAGCAATCCACCAGTTTTAGCCAAGATAACCCACAGTGAACATTTTTTTTGTAATTATTTTTGCTGTTTTTCGTTCCCAATCCATTGACCACCCCCATCCCCCCACAGCAACCAACCAACCCACCCTGCCCCACTATCACTGCCAACCCACATGACCTCTCTCTCTCTCAAAATCTCAATTTAATTCCTACTTTTGTAATATTTTTGTGTATTTTTTCATGGCATGCTTATTGGCATAATTTATGTGAGTTAATTATATGTAATTAAGAAGAATTTATGTGATTTTTATCAATCCCTGTGGCAAAATTTGTGATATCAAAGTGGATGCTTTTGTTATGATTGATACTTGGTTGAGATTGTTGAGCACCTAGTATGGATGTTTTTTAGTGGTAGGCAGATTTTAGATTTAGTACTCATTGCTAATGAGTGCCTAGATGGAAAATTGAAGAGTTGTATCCCGGATGTGGCCTACAAGCTGGACATAGAAAGAGCATAATGTGAATTGGGATTCTCTGTTTAATCTTTTGAGCAGAATGGGTTCGGGGGATAGATGGAGGAGGTGGATTAGGCCTTGTGTCACCACTGTTCATTTCTCAACATAGGTTAATGGCTCCACCCTGTTGGGTTTAAGCACACGGGGTTTGAAACAAGGAGATCTTTTGTCACCTCTTTTGTTTCATGTAATCATGGAGGTTTCGCCCAAGATATTGAAGAAAATTGAGGAGAGTGGTTTAATACATGGATTTCATGTGAGGCTTTATCATTTTTCATCTTTGTTTCTTTATTGCAATTTTCCATCTGCATCAAAAGCCTAGTGGCAATTCATATTCCATTCTTTTCCATTAATTAAATTACATATCAAACCCCATTCAAAAGCCTACACTTTATAGAGTCAAAAATTAATTCCGACACACAGAAATCAATACCCTAGGGAAATAAGTATAGTAGGCCAAACCACCAAAAAAATAAATAAATAAACAAAGCCCTATGTCCGTCAGAAGCACCCTAGAGGATGTACTATTTCCATTCCCAAAAGCCACCACAAATCTCAATGCTCCCTAACCTAACCCAACCTATTATGAAAGGATTGGGTGACCCTAAAAGGCCACTAAGGCCACTAAGTTCCCTTTTCAACCCCAAATGTAATAGATGATAATAATAATAATTCGATATACTTAGTCAACAAACATAACCCACAGAAGCTGCTAATCTGACACAAGACAGGAGCTTGAACGGGCTTTAATACCAAATTTGATGTAGCCTTTTTAGGAATTTCAACACTAAACTAGATTCTTGATAACATATTGATTGTGTTGATGGCTGTTTGGTATTTAAACAATAAAAAGAACATCAAATAAACGAAGATAAAACATTGGGCAATCACACCTAGGCTTTCCTAAGCACTCACATTTAGGTACGAGATAGCAATTGCGATTGAAAAAAGTTGGAATGTTCATTATATAGGCTACTTCTAAATCCTTTCTTACAAAGGCTAGGAATACTAATAACCAAAAAAAAAAAAAAATACTTTAAGAACTTCTAAGACAATTCTAGTCTCTTAAGACAATCAATTATGCATCTGTACACAAAATGTAAGTGACTTTCAACTGATGTGGTAAGTAAGTTTATATGTTCCCATATGATATTACAAGGATAATGACATGAAAAAAAAAAAAATTACAAACCAAAACTTAGATGTCGAATAAAAACAATATGGCACAGTTAGAGCCCTAAGCAGAGTAAATGGCAGCAAAGGTTTTAGGATGTCCATGGTCTGTGTGTAGATATATGCGTGCATATCCATTATACACACATTATATCTATTATAATAATAACTAAACAGAGTGGAAGCTTGTAAAAGCCAGTAACTTTGAAGCTTGTAAAACCAATAGCTTCTCAATTCAACATCATTCAGCATTGAATTAAAAAGAAATTTTCCCTAATTCAAAATCATTCATACACTTTCAAACTATATGAATTACAAACCAATTTCCCCTAACAATGAACACCGTTGTCATGCTAACTGTATTTTACATGAATTTCTGCCCTACATGTGCGTCAAAAAACACTTCAAAACCAAACCCACTTCAAAACCAAACCCAACAAAGCTAAAACAGCAACAATAATTATGAATACAGATAGACAACAATCTAACAGCGAAAAACTTAGGAAGCCACACTCAAATCAGATTACATGCAAAGGGAAAAATTAAAATTTGAACTCAGCATTTACAAATTACCTTAATACGTTTGTAATCCTTTAACTCCGAAGACAGATTGGGTTGAGCTTCGGCTGTGGTGAGATTGAAAAAGTGTGGGTATGGGTATGGGTTTCGATTCAACTTCGGAAAGGGTCTACTGAACGGTTTGGTTTGGGTAAGGGTAGAAATAGGAGAATCTGACGGTGGCTACTGACGGTGGCTACTGAACAGACTGGCGGTGGCTACTGATCGGACTGAGGAAGGGAGAGAGACTGTAGACTGCAGAGGAAGGAAGACAAACAGTTTTAGAGACGTTACATTTAAAAACTGGTTCATATTCCGCATATAACTTGTTTTCCCCATTGACGAGTTCCAAACAGTAACGCAGGAATATTTTATTGCCCAAAAGCCAAGCTGGAACACCAGCGTGGCAAGCAGCTGCCCACAACTCGGTTTCTTCATAATCGAGTTACTTAGGTAACTCGCCTTTACGGTGATCAAGTATCCAAACAGGGGCACGCCCCTATATAGTTTCAAAACAGGGGCATTATGCCAAATATTTTTCCCAGAAAGGGCAAAAGGCCAGATCCTCCAATTATCCGAAGGTATTGTCTCATTGTTGGGAACGTTGTCAAGAAAGAAATTCAGTGCATTTCGTCTTATATTCTCATACTAGATTTCCTAAATCAGACTATTGAATCGTAATATTGAATCAAGGAATGAAAAATCCTACTTTTCATTGAAAAAAAAAGAAGTAAGAGAACATTAGTAATTGATGTGTACGAAAAAAAATTCTTACCAACTTTTCATAATATTTAGTTACATGCGTAAAGTCTCACCCATAATGAAAGGAATTTGAGATCTAGTCCAAGATGAATGCAGTTATACCTTTCATCATGGGTCATTATGGCTATTAACAAAGAACATGACCAAAATGAAGGGGGAAAAAAATCTATGATTATACTCACCTATATATTGGGAAATTCACACCAAGAGTGGTGAGGAGAAAAACACCCCTAATGGGCCTAATCCACTATGGCTACTAAGTGTACGTTTGGATTACGATGAAAACTTCAGCGTTTGGCGTTTTTCTGCAATGGGCGTCTGTCAATGGGTCCCGTGCACTATTCACAGGACCCACAAACCTCTTTTTTCAGCAAAATTTTCATTAAAATTAGGTCCCACGACATTATTCACACATTTAAAAATTATTTTGCTATAGTGTTTTCAGTTTTCAACAATAAGCAGTATCCAAACAGACCTTAACTCAGCATACAGAGACTCCCCACAAGGACCGTGGTGCTTTTTTTTCAATAATTCTCTCATTATTAAATAATTTTTACATGCTCAAATTTATTGAGAATTTTTTTTTTTTAATGTTTTTCTTGATATATTTGCACAATTTATCTTTATTATTTTTAAAAGTATATAAAATACTAAGAGTATTTGATAAAACATTAAATACACATTTATATTGTTAAGTCTATTCTCAAAAAAAATATTGTTAAGTCAAGTGAACAAAGGCATGATATAAATATAGGTTTGACTTACCTCAAATATTTTTTAAACTAAAAGTCTCATTTTGTTTTAAATACACAATAACAAGTAGTAATGAGGTTTAATTTCCACATTTTATTTAGTTAGTGGATGATATGACAATTTCTCATTAAAACTAAAGAAAATTCCAGTTAAAAAAGTACTGGAAGTAAATTAAATCCTAAAAATATTTGATGGATACACATAAAAATAAAAGGAAAATCCTAAAGTTATTCAAAATTTTATCATAGAATGTTTATAGGTTAATATGAGAATAAATGTTTTTACTTTTTAGTGGAATATAACAAATTAATTAATTAATTAATGATTAATTACTTCATTATAATTTGATGACTAATCAATTTTGTAAGACATTTAATAAAATTTGTAATATGCTTATCAATTATCATCACACAAAATAAAATTGTGAAAATAGTGTTCCTAGGCATAACACCGACACGACACAACACAACACAACATAACACATATACGAGTTCAAATCTTCTGTTTCACTTTTCTTGCTCTATTTTATATTTCACCAATAAAAACTTGCTACGTATTTATCTAATTAATTAAATACTACTATTAATTAATAACGGTAGTATTAATAAGTTAATAATGATAGTTTTTTTTTTTTGAAATGATAATGATAGTTTTTAATTAATTAGATAAACACATGATAAATTTTTATTGATAAAATATGGACTGAAGTAAAAAAAGTGAGATAAAAAATCTGCGCATATACAAAACATCTCCAAGAAATGGCCTGCATTTGTCATATCATATGTCATCATTTTCTTGAGGAGACACAAACAAGCCAGCATTCCACTCATCTCTCAAGAATCAATAAAGTCAAACTTTTTTATTCACAAGAGGCCCTACCCCATTGGTCCTAGCAATTATCAAAAAAACCCCTTCATTATTAGATAGAGTGGGCCCCACAATGAAAAAGGACACTCATGATCAATCACCGTCCAACACTCAGTCTGCAGTCTGCACGTTAGATCAGATCAGATCAGATTAATTCACATGGATCCCACCACATTCAACGACAACCACGACAGCTCTCGTCAGAAACTATTGTCTATTTACAACCACAGATTTTTCACATACATACGTGGCCGGTTCTGGACCGTCCAAAATTAAAAGGCTGCCCACTCTGATTTTAATGCTGTGGCGATGGATACGATCAATGTCCTTTTCTTCTTGTGTCTACGTATCACCTTACGTTAGCTCTTAGGCGCATCTCCCACGCGCAGCATGGGCGCGTGCGGTGTTTTTGTTGGGGTGTTTGGTGGAGGGAACCGGGGAACAACTGGTGATCAGAATCAGATGGTGCTCAGCTTAGACCAGACCAATCAGGACCTTTGACACCTGTCAAAATTTGGTACTACGAATACACCTACGACCCAATTTTCCGACCCAATTTTCCGACTTACTGACTTGTACGACTATAAGCGTTTGATAAAAAATTATTAATAAGTTTGTAAATTGAAATTAACGAAAATGGTTCATCACTCACAATCGCACACATCAACATGTCGTGAAATTTGATGATAGAGGAGACTAATAGGTTAAGGATTGCATTGAAACCGCCTGACATAATAACTCTAGGTGGGACTCGGTGACGTGTTGCCACGTCATCTGGGTTTTGAGCTCTTGATGTTAGGGGGGATGGTGGAGATGCCTTGCTTGCAGAGCTCAGCTAGTACACTATCAGTGGAAGGAGGCTTGAGCCCCAAGGGTAAGGGTAGCCATGGCTTGCCAATTGCCTCTTTCACAACCTTGTCAATTACCTCCTCTTCCTGCTTTCAAAGCAATAATTTAATGTAAATATAAGGGCATTTTCCACATTTGATTTGATCACACTTTCGTGTTAACATCTTGTGGGTCACAACATGGGGAGCTAATATTTAATGTTCATGGTAGTGAACCATCTTGGTACAAAATATAATATAGCTTCCATCTCATACCTTTTGAACCATTATTTTTTTATAAAAGTAATTTTTATTTAGAGGAAAAGGATTGTACAGTTTGTACAAAGTATACACCAAGATATAACATAAAATTACTATAAAGGTTTTTTTTTTTTTCATAATTGAACCAAGGTGTACCAGTTTTTTTTTTTTTTTTTTTTTTTCAAAAAATAAAATTAAAATTAGGTACGTTATTTTTCATAACTTGTAAACTAAACCGAATTCCAATTCCAATTTCTTGGAAATTATGACTCAGTACCCACATTTGTTGTAAAAATATATGCATCAACCTCAAAATTTATAAAAATGGGCAAGAAAAGGAAGTGTGTTGATAATTACCGGATGATGGTCAACAGGTGGCATGCCACAGCTATTATCAACTGCACCAGCATGATGAAATTCTGCAGCATTCTGCATTATGGGAAATGGGAATTAAGATATAAAAAGCGAATTATTTTTCCTGATAATTCAATAGTTACAATAATTGGTAAAGAAAATTTGAACCTTAGTTCTAATAAAGGAGATCTATGCCACTAAACTATTAGGCTTTTGGCGATTTATGAGATCATATAAAAGCATGTATCTTCATAACCATAGTTGGATAAATGACACATTTGAGTAATGCATGAACAAGATCAAAAGCTCTTCATCAGAACACTCACTTGAGGGTAGGAAGTATAAGGATGATGTGTAGGTGGCACAACAGGGCAGCCCCAAGCATGATCAGCAGGCATCTAAAACATCAAAATATCCCACATTATCAAACATGCAATAATAATACAACCACCGAGTCAAAACTAAAATTCAAGGGTTTTGCAGTTGTGCATGTTCACTGTTGAGAAAATAATACAACATATAGTCATGTCAAAAACATGCATTACCCCTGGATAAGGGTTCCAATGCCAATTATTTGTTGGTTGCCATGCAGGATAGCCAGGTTGACCCCACAATTGGGCTCCAGCTTGTTGACTGCCAGGTTGTCCCCATACGGGATAAATCGGAGCTGTGGAGAGGGTGTGATTAGAGTGATAGGGAGGGAAAGCCATGACTGGTCTCTGTTGATAATAATTTCTCTGCATTAGATCTCTTGAACGCGGCCATCTCCGTTCTTGTTCCTTGGGCAAGATATGTCGTCTGTGCATTCGGTATTTCTGTTTTGAGAACAAATGGTTATTCATTTGATTAATGCATTTGATATTTCTGTTTTGCAACAAATACTTAATTCATCTGATTAGCCAAGAGAGGCGCTTTGATCACTAACAATAATGTGAAAACATGTCATGCGGGGTAAAAATTATAGAGTAATATGTTAGGGATACCGACACTGCATATTTTTCTACATAAACTTGACAAATTGTTGAAATGGTAGCAATCAAACTCATTGTCATGTCAATATGAATGTCATATCAATTTGTATGCATTTTATAGTAATAATGGTAATAGCTTTAGTATTTTCCAATCACATTCATTCATTGTCATGTCAATATGAATCTCAGTATTAAATTAATGTCTAAAAGATGGCATGATGTGAAAAAAGGTTTACCATGGAACAAGTTTTAGATACAATATCTGGAAAGCTTAGCAAATTATGTTCGAGTCTTTCATCAAGAAAATGAAAATCATATTGAAACAGAACCAGATTGGGTGGTAATAGCAATACAGAATACCAACCTGGAGATGGCTTGCTACATTATGCCTTGTTAAACCTTCCACTTTCATGAGCTCTAGTATCCGAGAAGGAATGGCATGGTCAACACCTAGTTGCTCCACTGCATGCACAAACTTCTTGTGCAGTTCTTGTGTCCAGTCTACCTGAAACCAAAACAAAAAATACATATCAAAATATAATCTGATGGTTACCATGTCCAAATGCTAACCTAACACAAATTTAAATTAGTGAATATTTTTTACTACAGTAGTATCTATACAATTGATCATGAAGATATGACCGAAAGAAGAAAAACAAAACAAAAACGGGTATGCTATTGATATGAAACCTCTAAGTATAATCACAATGGTACAAAATTACATATACCGGTGAAAAAGACACCCCTTAGACATCGAATTTTCTCAAAACTTTGAGAATTGTGTTGTTATTTAATGGAATATGGATCAGTGATCTATGGTTGACTTGTTTAGACTTCAAACATGCTCCCATTTAAAAAAAAATTTAACATTCCTTCAAGAAGATGTGAGTTGACCACGGCATCACAAGCAGTTGAAAACTGAAATACCAAAACCATAAGTTTCAAATGTAAAGTAAAAGAACTTACTCTAAGGCCTTCATAACAAGAAAGTTTATCTTGTGACAGGCATATCAAGTCCCCATGTAACAACCTCGCACATTGCATTCACTCATTGGCTTGTTACATGGATGACTTCGTATGCCTGTCATAAAACCAAGTATTTGGACAATTTTTGAGAACTTTTAAGTGAATTTTTGTTGTTTAGGAAGTTATTGTGGTTATGAGCACCTACGTATTCTCAAATTATTGGATCATATGGGACAAATTAGTCTATGTACTCTAAACATCAGGCAATATCGGGGAGTTCTTCAAAAAGTTGTTATAAATTTCATGAATTAGATTACCTTCATCTTCTTCCGATTAGCTCTAGCCCCACATGAATTATGAGGTTGAGATGGTTTAATTGGTTTTTCAGCACAGTCATCTCCTTTGTTGCTGAGACTATCTCTATTATGTAGGTGATGAGACACCTTTCTCTCACTTTTAAAACCATCAGCAGACTCCTCTTCCTCTTTGATCAGATTCTTTTCTGGTATTTGAAGTTTGTCCTCCTGAAGAGTGCCTACACCAATTGAATCACCACAAGTAGTTTCGACAGATTTAGATTCCCCATCTTGCTCACCGCTCTCTTTTTCTGTTGAGCAGTTAGTTTGATCTTGGCAATCCCCATCATCCAGTAACCGTGTTCCCTGTTTCAATTGTGGGGTCGAAGGAGCTGGGTACTTATCACTTCCTGCTGAGTGCTCCTTGTCATTTTCATGAACAAGGGACTCATTTTCAGTTTCCATTGATATTCTATTCTCAGGTTCTCCATTTTCCACTTGTAGCTGCAGCATGGACACTACAGACTCTTTGACAGGCTTTAGTGATTCAGAGAGGTTACTACCCCCAGCATTGAATGCCTGCACAGTATTTACAACATAATAATTTTCCTGCTCTCAATAATTGTACTATATATCTAATAGTAAGTCCAAACACTATGCTTCCAAAAATTCAGACAGACCTTGTGAACCACATGCTGCCAAATATTCCTGAGTTTCTCCTCAGAAAGTGGCTTCCGCAAGAACTCAACTGCACCTAGCTGAAAAATTATAATAACATAGACATATTAACATTTATGATGGATTGGAAATGCACTCCAGGTTGTCTATGAGTTTAGCATCAAACTCCCAGTAAAGTTCAAATAGAAATAACCAAAAGTTAAAGATCATTTTATTGAAGCATTGGAATTTAAACTGAGAAGTTCAAATATTGGTCTATGATTATAAAGGACCACAAAACAAAATATTACAAAAGAAAAGCCATTTAAAAGATTGTACGATTAGATGTGCACGATTATTTATTGCAAATTTGCACTTAAGACCTTACCGCTATGCACTTCATCATGGTGCTCAGGCAATGAATGTTTGAAGTCACTGCAACAAGAAGATCATATTGCTTTACATAAGAAATTGTACATGACGTTGGAAATAAGAGTCCTTCCATAACTTTTTCCCTTACTCTACTTTACACTATCATCGATGGTAAACTAGTAATCTGGTTTCTTGTGAAACAAAATTTTGAAAAAGTTCAAAAACAAAAATTAAAAAAAGAGAAAAAGAAAAAGGTAAAGGATAAAACAGAGATAGAGGTAAATGACATAAGTATAAGAACTGAAACAAAGTTAAAAAAATTGACTAGAAAGATAACATAAAAAGAAACCTTTATATTGAATATAGACTAGTTGGGACTAATTTCTGAACTTACTAATGGTTGGCAAGTCCTTAGCAGTTTCGAGAAATTTGAAACTCCCATGGCTGTCGCTTGTTCCCACCTGTGACCACATGTGCTTTTAAAAGATACATACATGTGTAGTAAGAGTGCAACATAGCACAAAGGCTCATTTATCTCAATGCTAAACATATCAAGGAAGCAATTACCTTAATGCAGATAGATGAAGTGTGCATTATGATGATGTTAGAGACAAGATGAGATGAATGAAGCATGTTTACTTACGGATTCATTTTCTGGAATATGAATTTTTAGAAGGAAATAGAGGGAATCATTTTTCTTGATCTGGGATATTTACAACGTATGGTAAATAACACATTATTTTCCATATATGCATGTCATTTTGAAAATTTTAAAGAAATAATGAAAGACTTCTATGAATTTCTACTTCAAAAAGGTTATTACCTCTACAATAGCAACATGAAAGCTTCCAGGCTTGTTTAAAATTGCTGACAAAGCTTCATTCTCATTGCAGAATGTAGAAACTGTAACAGACACGGAAGGGTTGTCACATATAAGTTAACAAGAACACAAAAAGTGACAGATGAGTGAAGATAGGTAAAAAAATTAAACACAAGAACTTTACTAATATCCAATAAAAAAGTGAAGGATAAAATGAGTTTCTAATGAAAAAGAAAAGAAAAACAAAATGAAGAGGAGTTGCTTGAAGTATCTTAACACAATACTTTTAAATCACTTATTCTTCAAATTCAAGTTTTACCAAAAGAACTATGATAGCAAGATATTATAGAAACCAAAAGAAACATGTTGAAAAGGCTAACAAGAAATTGCCAAAGATAACAACACATTAATTTCACCATTGTACCACATGCAACTAACAAATAGTACAAAAGTTCTAATGTATTAAGAATTTTAATCTCTTCTGTTTATCATTTAAAACCATGCTGTGTGAAAAGTTGATTGATCTCTAACACTATACAGTCAAAATGTCTTCTTTGCTCAATAAAACTAACATCCAAAACCACATTTATACATAGAACAGCAATCCCGAAGATGTAAAATATTGGGGCGCTAAAATATGCCTTTTGAAGGCAAAGATTAGGGGTGGGGGACCAATGCATTCATGGAATATAAAGTGAAGTAAGAAAAGATGCAAACCAAGATTTCTAGTTTGGGAAAGAGAATTATATGGAAAAAGCTAAGAACAAATAGGGGAATTCAAAATCTCTAACCAATATAATCCATTGACTCAAGCTTTGATCTTATCTCTTCAGCTGAATTGCTGTCTCCATCAACAAGAAGCACCCTGAGTCCCTTAGGAAAGTCTTTCCACTCCTGTAAATCATTAGCAGAGCAAACCATAGCTGGTTTGGCATCGTTTCTCAGGCCCCCAACAAATCTTGCAGATCACTGCTTACCAACATTTAAACAGGTCTGCATGACCCCCAAGAATTACACATTAGAATTATCTTTGTTTGATCTAATAATCTATACTGTTAATCCAAACTTTTTCTATTATAAAAAAGTACTTCTAAAAGTAAACAAACAAAAAGAAGTGAGAAAGAAACAAAAAAAAAAGTAAAACACTTTTTTTGATGATTGAAAGAAAAAGTAAACACATTGAGGTTATCATATCACATGCAAGTTGAGCATGTTTACACAATAATGACCTATGAAACACCAATATATTTACTGATCTCTAAAGATTTAGTCATGAAAAGGCTATTTTGAACACAAAAATCTTCTTTAAACTATAGTGCAAGAACAAGTTTTGATTATGCATCGTGCAACACTGAAACTATTAGATCATTCAATAATTTCCAACTTACTTGCAAGAAAGGTACTACAACAAAATAAAGAAACTAATCAAAATCCTGACACAAGTTTGTAAAATGTAAGATAACAAGAAGTTGGGAGAGATTTTGTTCAAAGTGTAAAGATCTTATAAGCTAGTGCCATTTGTGCAGAACAAAAAACAGACAATAAAAAACCCATGTAAACTCTCCACAAAATACAGAGGAACGGACAAGAAAAACTCAACCATAAATTTTTTTTAAAAAAATTAGACAATTTAAAGAACAGTTAAAAAAGAAAACTTCGGATGTCTTAGAATGAAACTAGAAAAACAAAGAAGATAATCTGCTCCAAGTCAAACACATGCATGCGCATAACAGGAAAAAAAATCAACAGAAAATGCACTGTAAATCTATGTAATAATAAACATAAAAATATTGGTAATCAGCATGCAGATGGTAAAGCAAGATATCAAACAATACACACAGAAGTACACTCTTTCTTTTCAACTACCTCTAATGAACACTGAAACTCCTCTTCTTACCCTGGCTCTTTTCTTCCCACTTCTACAACTTATTTATTATCCTTTGGCTGTGTATATGAGATAGAGAGAGAGAGAGAGAGAGAGATGCACTTGTGAGTTTTGAAGGGGTGTCTGTTTCTGTGACTTACTGTACAGTTGCCATCGTGTGTTGCGGACCACAGAATATGAAATGCAAAAGGCTCTCCTTCAAAAGGTCAATAGACTTTTTTTTCCACTTCCTTTTTGATGAATATCTCAAAACCACACAGAAAATCACTTTTCTCCAATCATAAATAAAGACCATTGCTTGCTGCTTTGAACCGCTTGTACCTTTTGCTGATATAATTTTTTTGATAGATACTACAAATTTTACACCATAATTTTATTGTATAAAGAATGATTTGGGAGAGACTCAATGAATTTTACACCATAATTGTATTGCATAAGCTTTATAAATTAATAATTAATAATTATAATTATGTTGTTAATATTTACTATGTGCATTTATTATCACATTATATATATATATTTATATAAAGTGTTCATTTGGCAAAAATTATTTTTGTTAACTTATTTTATTATTCAGCTTATTTTTGCTATTATTCATGAGTCACACGGTACTATTTTAGTTAATTTTTATCTTTATCTATAGGGCTTTTAGCAAAAATTTTCAATTTCAACAAAATAAACGGATCCCAAACAAACTCAAAATATTTATTTTTTTAGCAAATTGTGGCACGATAGTCAGATGGTTATGTAATATCTTAATTTTTTGTGCTTTTGGAAAATAATTGCTTTTCTAACACTTGAAAATCTCATTAGAGCATAATTTTTGGAGGTATTATTGGACACTCAACAAACACCTCCGACCCCCCCCCCCCCCCCCCCGAAAAAAAAAAAAACCCAACACCTATAATATAAAGTCCTCATGACTAATCGATTACTATTGAGACCAAACTTTTCAGTCTATATTTTTGCTTTGCCTTTTCTGACGTTCTCGCTTGCACTCATTGATGTTTTCTTGGCCAACAAATGAAGTTTTCTCAAGCACAAAACCTTTAGCTTTGTCATGAACTCTAAAACTTCTTGAGAAGGAGTACCTCTTTCCTTAATCCTTTAGCTCTTGTCTTCTCAAATTTAAACATAGGATAAGAGAACTTATTAGATTTTAGCTCTTGTCTTCTCTAATCTTAACAAAGGATAAGAGAACTTATATATTAATGTAATGAAAACAACCCTACATCCTCTATATATAAATTATCAATACAAGACCCCTACATCCTCTATATGGTTGGACAATTAATTTTTTTTGTCTTATTTTATTCATCTCCTTTGTCCTCCAATCTCCCCTTATCCAAATATAATAGTATAAACTATAAATTGGGAAAATTATTGAATACACTAGGAATACTATAAATGCATACTCCTCCCTCTCATATGAATTGTGGGTCCCACCATAAATTTATTTAGTAGGACCCATAGTTATGTGTGAGGGGGGAATACGCATTTATGGTATTCTGGAACTACCCTATAAAGAAAACTTTTAGATAAGTTTTTTTTTTTGAGAGAGTTTCAACTTATGGCGTCCGCTCCTGATGATAGCTCTTTATCATCAGACCAAGACACCAATCAGTTTTTGGTGTAGGCGGGGATTGAACCCCAGATCTCTTATACAACCATCAGAGACTTTACCAGTTGAGCTAACTGGAACCCACAACTTTTAGATAAGTTTACCCAAAAGAAAAAAAAAAAAACTTTTAGATGTTAATAACCCAAGCCTTGCTCTATTTAAAAACCATAACTATATAGGTAGACAATTAATTTTTTTATTCTCACTCACTGCTCTACTTTCCCACCACCAACTCTTTCCTTAATTTATATAAGTCCAAAATTCAAACATAAGTGGCATTACTTATGCTTGTTCACTTGGAGAACCAAAAACCTTGTACTTATTTATTGTAAGAGATGACTTCTTTCTTCGTTCAATAAAAGAGATGACTTCCGTATTATTGTAACTATTAAATTTTTTTTAAAAAAAAAATCAGATATAATTCTTTTTTTAAAAATTTTATTAAAGAGATGAGCTATGAATCTAATTAGTTCAATTAGTAAAACCTCTTCTTTTCAAATGAATAACCTAAATTTACATCTTGCATATGCCAAAAACAATAAATCTCTTATCCAATTAGGCCCCCCATAATCTTTGGCCTTATATACAACATGTTTTTATTTTATTCTAAATTAAATATATCACACACCCACTCACATTTTTGCTTGGAAATGTGATTTATGTCTAATTAAAATATGGAAAAATTTGTGCACCATCATTTTTTCTCTCTAGACATTTTTTGACAGCCAGTTACCACCAAACCCACTTTATCTCTTTTACTATTAAAGTTAATCTCAAGAGTCACCTGTTAAGGTCATATATATAGTGCACAAAATGGCCACTTTTATAAGGTTTGACAAAAGTAATTGATAGGTAATTTTACCCCCAATCTTTATTTAGAAATGTTGATTCCCATACTAAAACCTAAACATGTCTCTTTGTATATAGTTGCTACGAAAAAGTCTAATATTAATTTGATTTTAAGTGAATCCTTCTTCACTTGTGAAGATTAAGGTTATTGAATGATTATCTTGATAAATAATAAGTAAAACTGCAATAGTGCATTAGACAAATCAAGTTCTATTATTTTAAGCTTTATATTATAATTTATATTGTAAATGGTATTCTTTTAGTTGTGATTTTTTTTAATTATTAAATTTTACTAGAAATAATTGATAGAAGAATTAATTAATTTTTAAATAAATAAAATGGAAGAGTTAATAATCTCAAAAACGATCTCTTGAAATTTATTACTAATGATGAACAGAACATAACAACAAATTTAGGTATATATATATATATATATTTTTTTTTTTTCAAAACTAAAATTTAAAAAGAAGTACAAAGAAAAAAAAAATACTCCAATTGACAAATTAACTTATATAAATATATTATTAATTCTTTTCAAAATGCATGAATAGATCATTAAAAAAAGTTTACTAACAACACTTGCTATAGCTGCTTATACAAATAACATTTAAAATAAAAATTAATAAAATCCTATTTAAGATTGATTATGAAACAAGAAAGATTAAGTGATGGGACAATATTATCAATTGAAGATAAGATTTCAATAAAACTTGTATACAAAAACTTCATTATTAATTTCACATCTAAAAAAGTTAGAAATATAGATTTAAAAAAAAATTAAGATACATAAAATTAAATATATATACTTTGATCAATATTTAAATATTAAGAAAAAAATCTCATTTTAAAATTATCACTTTAGACCTCAAATTATATCAAGCCAGCATTGGTCTAAATCACAATATATTATAGAATTACATTAGTTAATAATCATCATTGTATTGTACATAACTTTTTTATCCTAAACACTTGTAAATTCATTATAATCTTTCATAGTGTAAATATTATATTTTATAGTGGAGTAATTTTTTGTTATATGCATTTTAAATAGAAGAGGGCTTCCAACCATTGATGTTTACATTTAAAACATTAGAAAATGGTGGGTTCCAGTTAACTCAACTGGTAAAGTCTCTGATGGTTGTATAAGAGACCTGGGGTTCAATCCCCGCCTACACCAAAAATTGATTGGTGTTTTGATCTGATGATAAAGAGTTATCATCAGAAACGGACGTCATAGATTAAAACTCTCTCAAAAAAAAAAAAAAATAGAAAATGCAATTGACCCAAAGGTCATTTACTAAAAGATATATATTTTTGGGCTAACGTAGGTGTCTAAAAAATTTTTAGCACCTAACTATTCAACCATGTGTGTATAGTACTCAATGTTGCACGCATACCAAGTAATTACAAAAATGATTTTATTGGGGTGGCCCCAAGATGTTGACTTTTAGAGTACTGAACTTAGGAAATTATGAATCTTATGATGAGACATTAGTAACCATTAGACCAGCCTTTGGGGATTACATTAACTATGGTATAATATTATTATATATAAAAATATTTTATTTTAGAGATAATTACAACATGCTGCTTTCAGCAAAAAAAATTACAACATGTTGCTAACTCCACAGTTCAAACCCTTTCCCCCCTAGACCCTCAAGCACTTTGTGCATAGAGAGGTACCAATTCAGTTATAAGGCCTTTGGCTTATATATAAAAATCTTGATGTATCGAGTGTCGTATATTTATTGTATTATGATATAGAATAGTCATGATGTACCATACGATGACATTGTCTTATTTTATCTTTTTTTTTTTTTATTGGATAATTCAATAGTCGAGAAAGAAAAGATTTAAACCTTAAACATCTTTATTGAAAAATATCAGTTGAGCTATAAGACCCATAACTTGTTTCATTGTGTTTTTGTATATGTTCAAAGAGAATCTAATTTTTAAGTTGTCTTGCATTAAATTCTAGATTAAAATGCAAATTGTACCTTCTAAGTTTAACTGAAATTCATTTTAGTACTCTAACTTTACTTTAGTTTAATTGAGTTTTCTAAGTTTCAAATTTGTTCAATTAAGTCATTTAATCCAATTCTGTTAAAAAAATTGCCATTAAGTGTGCAATTAACTAATGAAAAAAAAATTTCATATAAAAAATCTATAAAATATTTTTATTAATTTATATTTTTTTCATGTGAGAAAAATATTTTTTTAATGGTAAAATTTTAATGAAATTGGACAAAAGTCCTAAATTGAATAAATTTGAAACTTAGAAAAATTAATTGAATGAAAGTAAAACAGGACTTAATTGAATTTCAGATAAATGTAAAGGATGCAATTTGCATTTTAGCTTAAATTCTATTTCACTATCCATAATTACAAAATATAGTTATAATAATTAATGGATTTCATTAGAAATAAATAGTATTAATAATTGTGGAGCATAGCATGACATGACTTTTGACTATTTTTATTGTCATTTTTCCTCTCAAAATTCCCATTCTAGAAAAGGTACCGAGTAGCAAACCCTCTCGGGCTACAAGACAAGAGGGCATTTCAATTGAATACAAATCATCTGTACCACTTTTTGTGTTCCACCAATCAAAACTTGCTATGTATTTAATTTTTTCCCATTTTAAGTTTTGGCTATTCTATAAGGAAAATTAAATAAATAGATGACAAGTTGTGATTAGTGGAATATAAAGTAAAACACAAAAAATGGTGCAGAGGATTTGTATTCATCTCAATTCCCTTCCAATTCCAACTTGTAATTGACTATTCTTTAGGAGCAATTAAATTCATGAGCTTGATGGTTTGAAATACTTATATTCTCTCGGATACTAAATAGATATAAGTTTGAAACTTTGAAAAATACAACTTTTTCAAAGATGTTTGTAAGAGGGTAATGCAAATATGCAATTGTCAATTGTGTTTATCTTATCCCATATCTGAAAAATACAACTTTTTCAAAGATGTTTGTAGGAGGGTAATGCAAATATACAATTGTCAATTGTGTTTATCTTATCCCATATCCCATATCTGAAAAATACAATTTTTTCAAAGATGTTTGTAGGAGGGTAATGCAAATATGCAATTGTCAATTGCGTTTATCTTATCCCATATCCCATATCCCATTCATCACTTAATTTTAGGAATTTTCACTAATACTATTATATTTATTTTACTTCATTAATTGGGTATTAGACTATTACTTACAAACTTTCATTATTATAAAATGGAGGGAGCTTAATGTTGCTCCCCATCTTAATGCTTCTTTATATATATATAAATTATGGAAAAAGGTGAATAATTCAATAAGTAATGGATGAAGCATCATGTTGAATTATTCATAGGACTTGGAGAATAATAGAGACTCAATGTTTGCCTCCACAATTGTATTAGGACTTGAGCACAACAGGACAGACAAAATGCCAAATGATGGAAGGATAAATCCGTTAGTAATCATGATGGTCCATGCTTAAAGATTTGCTTAAGTACATGTCGTTAGTTCATTATTTTTATTTTAAGTCAAGAGTAGATATGAAATTTCAAAAATAAATAAATAAATAAAGACTACAATTATTAATACACAATTTCACAATATGTGACGGCAATAAAATACGTTTGATGGATACAAATTTGTGTGACTGGTGAATTTATGTAAAAGTGATATATATAACCAATCAAATCTTATATCTGAATAGGTAATGAACAAATAGTGATACTAAGGATATATTATTATCTTGTTGAAATGACACCAATCAGATCATTTACCACATCACTTTATAAACTTTTTGTGATATAATTTGTAGTAGTTTTAATACTTTTCATTAAAAAAAGAAAAAAAGCGTGTGTGCTAGCTCACTCAAAGAATATAATTTTTTTTTAGTTATTATTATTAAAAGCTCATTTAAGAATACTAAAGCTCGCTCAAAGAATACAAATTTGAGATATACATAACAAACTGCAAACAAAAGTTTTTATTTTTTTATTTTTTTTTATACAAGATAAAAATTATACTCTAACCTAATCTGAGTGTATATATGTATAAAACTCCCTCCTAGAGACTTGAACTTCAGCTCTTATCTCTCACACCTCACAAACACTTATACTTGTAGAGTGACCATCGCACTAAAGGTGTGCAGCGGTAAAAAAAAAAATTTTAATAACCCCTAGGGTGATAGATTGTGATTAATACAATATCAAATTCACATAGAATTA
The DNA here is from genome assembly GCA_028535165.1 of Quercus tomentella. Classification (NCBI taxonomy): domain Eukaryota; kingdom Viridiplantae; phylum Streptophyta; class Magnoliopsida; order Fagales; family Fagaceae; genus Quercus; species Quercus tomentella. The sequence continues at coordinate 5,884,583 of JAPQVY010000023.1, forward strand.
TCACTAATACCATTTTTATTATACACTACTAACAATCTATAAACTTAACTATTGTAAAGTGGGTTCCAGTTAGTGCTCAATGGTCTAAGTCTCCTGTCGTTGAATAATGGATCTGGGATTAAAATATCTCATATACCAAAAACTAATTGATGTCTTAGTTTAATAATAAAAAGTAATCATAATAGAGGGGACTTAATAAATTGAAATTTTATTGTATCTAAAAAACTCCGCTTTAAAAATATTATAAAATTTATTGTGTATATAGATAGTAGGAACAAGGATATGTGATAAGGAGGCACCATGTGTAAAGTTTACATCCCTAGAATGGAACTTGTGTTGTTCTAGACTATAACTTTTTTTACCACAACTTTGATGCGACAAAGATTGATTATCTATCACTTTCACATAGAACCATAATTTTTTTCTCCACCACTCACGATCTACCACATCAAAGTTGTAGTAAAGTTTTGGTAAAAAAAATTGTGATTCTAGATTTTCTCATGAAACCCAAGACAAAATTCTAGTAATTAAATTGATCCAAAGTGATTGAGAAAATTTGTGAAGATATCTTTTTGTGTCAAAACTATAATACTATTGCCACAATACCGATACGTGTGATTGTTAGTAATGAAGAAAAAATGTTAAATCCATGTAAAATTAATGACTCACTAATTACAATTTCACAGTTCTTTAGAAGAAAAAAAAAAATTCACAGTCGCATATGTTATCAAATATCAGGTTGGGGGGTATATAATGTGATCTTACAGTCACAACACTCCCGAAAGTAATTTAATGCAGGGAATGAGATGTTATGTCAAAATTTTGATGGAGTGAAAAGTGAAAACGCTAGGGTCACGTGCCACTGGTGACAATCTACGTGATCACGTGGAAACTAACCACTTTCTTTACTACTTGATTAATTTGCATATATACTACCTCTACTAGGTGGGCTATACATGAAGGCCCAAACCCCATATCCCAGTTTACAAACAATTAAATATATGAACACTATCTCAAAAAGTATATGAACACAATTCTCAATAAATAAATAAATAAATAAAAAGCATATGAGCACAACATTCTTCACAAATAGGATTATTAAAAAAAAAAATTCACAACCGTTAATATACTTATTAATTATGATTAATATAGTTCATTGCAACAAATCATGTCAACAGTTGTAAAAAAATTATGAAATAAAGTTGTGTATATAATATTATCCTTTTACACAATGATGTTTTATTTGCTCTTAGTTAAAGGTTTGAATCACACAAGAAAAATTTCTATTGGCTTTGTCTATTTCATTTTCATTGCATATGTTAATAGGGTGCAATTCCCTGCAAAATTTAATAAAAAAAAAATAATAAAAAAAAAAAAAAAAAAACCTCCATGCTAAAGTATTACAAGAGTAAATTGATTGGATGACGATTCTTTGGCCTTTAAGGATAAAATATGGAAAATGATTATCTCATTTCTAAACGAATTAATTTCCTGATTCAATATATTAAATATTATAATTATAAATTATATCTATTTTTACCTCATTTATACCGTTAAATTCATTTTAAATAAACATGGCATCCAGTATATTGTTATATTCAAAAAATATAATTTTAACAATAAAATGAATAATAAAATGGAGTTTCTTAAATTCACTTTAGAATAGAGATAATCAAATACTAGCTTCCCAACTATCTTAGCTAGTTTCTCTATGGACTCCATCCACAGCAAAATCAATCACTACTGCCATTCCCGAGTGCTTGAGTGAGAAACTCAAAACACTTACCTACTTGGAAAATAAATCTGGTTGCAGACATCACAATTGACCCATGGTGCTCGACTGCTCGACTGCTCGTGTGATCATTATTCATTTTCTGGCCAGTAGCAAAAGCCAAAAAAGGAACCCCTTTTTTTTTTTTGGTTTAAAAAAAAAAAAAACGATCCTTTGTTTTTTTGCTGAAAGCCAAAAAAGGAACTGTACTAATCTCTGATATAAATAAATCATATAATTGCACAAGGCCATTTTAGCACAAATAACAAAGTTGAAGAATGGACTTGTCAAAAAAGAACTTCACCGACGTTTGTACTCTTATATTTTGTTCATAGTTGGTCCCAAATCTAAGAAAAGGAGTAGGGTTGCAATAAGTTAACAGTCATCATAAAATGTAGTCACTCTAAGATGAGAGAGAGTCGTTTGCAATGATTGATTTAGTCATGTTCAGAAAAAAAAAAAAGCAATTAATACACATGTAAGAAAGAGTGAGTTGATCTAAGTTGAGAGAAAGGAAAAAAAAAAAAGTAGAGAAATACAAAAAATAACATAAGTAGAAGTAATAAAAAAAAAATGATATGTCAATTAAGGTAGTAATAAAAGGTATGATGTCAAATAGAATAAAATGGAGAAAAAAAAAAACATATGATCAATCCTAACTAATTTGTCAAGAATAAATAGCTGACCCCCAAATTTGATATTATAGTTTTGTTGTTAAACCGCAAACATGAACAACACAATGAATGTCATTATTAGTTATTACTAAATTATTACTTAAACTCTGATTATAAATTGAGTTTTACATCTAGCTAAAAACTAAATATAATCTTTTTCCATTCAAATATGATAAAAATAAAGACTATTTTGCTCCACTCTTTAATAAAAAAGTTTGAATATTTTTTGAAACTTTTATAAAATTTGCCTTTTATAAATCTTGGGCATCTGATTTTTATAAATTAAAAAAAAAAAAAAAAAAAAAAAACCCCATTCAAGCTTAACACAGATGGAAATGGTAGTGTAACAGGAGATCCAAATCCAATACCAGTAGGTGCAAGAATTGGATTAGATGATTTTCTCATAATCATGGTTTTATTATCAGTAGCAACCAGGCTTTTATGTGAATATATATAGTATTTAAATCTTTTTAGTTTTAATTTTTAACAACTCTATACCATACCGGTTTCCCTATCTTGTACACTATTGTTTGGATTACAGAAGGGCATTGTTGACTATAAAGTGGATGTGGTCCCTTGACACGTGTACTATGAGGCCAATAAATGTGCTGATCGTTTTTTCCAACAGGGTACAACAAGACATTGTACTGGTTGATGGGAAAGGTTAACGAGGCTGTCTATTAAAAATGATTTATTATGTAATTTACTTAATAAAAAATTAATTTAAACTGATGAAACGATCAAAGAATAATACTGAACAGTAACTGAAGTGATAAATGGAACTAAAAAGTTGGTTTTATTCACATTATACCTTATAAAATTGATAAAAAATCTAACAAAAAGTTAACTTTATTAACATAAAATTGTTTCTTAACAAACACCCTGCAATGCACGTTAATTCTACCCCTAGTTTATTATCACTATCCTATTTTTGGTCATCAAATATAAAATATAAATTATCTCATTCTCAATATATATATATAAATTATCTGTATCATTTTTATTTTATTTTATAACATACTTCACTAATTGTGTGTCTTTGATTTTTTTAGTTTTTTTTTTTTTTTTAACTTCATATATTTTTATAAGGAAAGTGAATGTTACAAATATTACAACTTATATTATATTGAGTTTAAAAACTGATATATAATCAATTATAATGAAGTAATTCAAATATTAATTTATAAGGCAGTAGAATTTCACAAATTATATTCATTGTTTTATTCGTCTGTAAGTTTTATGTAACTTTAGTATTTTTCAAAAACAAAAAAAGTGGCACAAAAGGGAATAGCCTCATGTCACCATGATCCCACCCGCTAGTTTTGTAATCATGCTTTTATGGTTTTAATGCACTTTCTCTTTACAATTAAAAAAAAAAAAAAGGGTTCGGTTAATGTGTGCCCTTAGGGCACACGTTAAGCTTTCTATTTTTGGAAACATTTTCTCAGAAATTGAAAAAACTTTCATTACCTTTTCAATTCTCGAGAAATTTTTTTCCAAAAATGGAAATTAATGTGTGCCCATTAGTAAAATCCAAAAAAGAAAAGAAAAAAAGAGCAAAATAAACCTGAGAATGGAGCCTAGGAAAATTCAATGATATATATATATATATATATTTTATTTTTTTTTCCTCTTCAAAATGTTACGTAAAACATCACAATTCAATTGCTTAGGACAATTGGGCATCTGATTTCCTGTATGGGTTTGAAGTCCTATAAACCATTCTTCAAGCTAAAATATATCTATCAAAACATTGTAAACTAATTTTTCAAGACACATGCATGGACTATAGGTTATAGACTTTGCTGATGATGGAAGTTTATACCTATTCTCCTCTAAGGCTTCGGTCGCATCATTCATTGGGTGGTTCCAATCATCATACATAGTGAAAGGAGGGGTGGTTTAGGGTTTGGCCCTTATTTCTTTTGTTGCAAACAAAATATTGTAAATACATAACATTGACATGTTAATTAAGGATTTAATTAAGAGTATAATAAAACAGTAGCTAAGAATATATGTGATTAACCTTGATTGGTTTGTTAAGATCCATAACCAACCCCAGAATTTTGGCATTAAGCTAGGCTTGGTTATTGTTGATATTGTTGTTGTATAGGTTAAATAAGGGTACTATTATTAAACCGTTGAGGGCTTTATATAGATTAGAAAAATAATATTTCTTAATAATAATCTGCAATGAAACATACATAAAATAGATTCACAATTAATGCACAATTTGTATTTTTATTAGTCATACAAGTGATCCACCCTAACTTATTTGTTAAAAATTCATAGTTGATCTCAAAATTTTGGATTTAAACTTTGTTATTGTTGTTGTTGTATAAGTTTTAAAAAAGTGGTATTATTAAAACTTCAACGGGTTTATAGATTTTTTTTTGAGAATGCAACGGGTTTATAGATTAGAAACGTAATATTTCTCAACAACAATAATATGCAATGAAACATATATGAATATGAAAAACTAGATAAAATTTTTAATGATAAAAGAAATATAAGGTGTTGGGTTGCATTTCTTATCCCTCTTGGACAAGTTTCCAAAAATCAAAACCACATGTCTATGTTTTGACATTCAATCTTTTGATCTTGTTTAAGTGTAACATCACTTAGGCAACAATACTAGAGGAGTAAGTTTCTTTGTTTAATATTTGAATTTAAGCAATCTAGATTGTCAATATTCCACTGAAGAAAAAAGGACCTAATGATATGTCAATGGCAGTCCCCCACAATAGTTAGATGATAAAGGTGAGCTTACCTTGTCCTTTATTTTACTCTTCATAGGAAGTTGTGGAAGCCCCACCATGATCATCAAACAGATCCTTGTCTCCTCCATCTAGATAACTGTTGGAAAATTTCAAAAGGTTCAATCATTTTCAGTTCTGAGAGAATTGAGAATTCTAACCAGCACCTAGAATTCAAAATACCACATCATTCCATATCCTTGCCTTATTATAGATGAATAATAGACTCACACCTAATTGTTGATTTTATGGGGCACACTTTTAATTCCCCCATTAGGCTATTTGAGTCCCTTTCCAGTTTACCCTTTTCTTTTTCTTTTTTTTATGATACCTTTCCACTTTACTCAAGAGCCACATTTGCTAATTGGGATGTTTAATTAGAATCACAAATTACATATCTGTTTTGTTTGTGCTAATTTGATCTTTGTAGGATCATATGGATCCAATAGACAATAGTACATGATTAGCATCTTTTGTTCCTAATAATGCTTAGAAAGGATTAGATTTGCGTCTCTTTCACTCCTTATCTGTTTTGTTTGTGCTAATTTGATCTTTGTAGGATCATGGATCCAATAGAGAATAGTACATGATTAGCATCTTTTGTTCCTAATAATGCATTGAAAGGATTAGATTTGCGTCTCTTTCATTCCTTATCTTTATTTGCACAAAAAGCCTCACGTGTTTTTTATCATAAAAACCTGACAGAGATTTATTATTATCTAGAGAAAAAGAAAATAGATAAATTAAAGGGTTTTGCTTCATTTTTTAAATGTAAATACAATGAACAAATTAACTGATAAAATAAATAAAAATATTACAATATTATTTATTCATCATAAATTTATTTAAATATGAATTGTTTTAGATTATAATTTTGATACGAGTAAAAGAAAAATAATTTATAAAATATTGTGTATTATTACATTGATTTATATATGAATTTTTCTAGTCTTCTAGATAATAATTTTGATAGGAGCAAAGGAAAAATATTGCTTGTGTTGAATTCAACCTTTGTAGTAGAGTTTCAAATGAAATAAAGTAAATAGTATTTCTTTTTTCTTTTTTTAGATTTTCAGTAAAGGAGTTTCCAATTGGAACAAATTGTCATTTTCATGTAACAATTTAGAAAATATTTAAATGAAATATTATATAAAAAAAAAAAAAAACTAAAATGACTTGTGGTAAAACCATAAAAGATATCATATAATGATTAACAATGGGATGACCTTTTTTTTTTTTTTGGGACAATAGTATTTTTGTTCTTTATTATAACATCAAGACAATAATTAGTTTTTTGTATAGGCAGGAATTGAATTATAGATTTTTTATTCGACAACAAGAAACTTTACCAATTAAGTTAACTGGAACCCACAACAATAGGTCATATGACTTAAACACAACATATATAATTAAACTGCATTAATTTTCAAAATATAATGAGTGAAAAACGTTAAGATTTCAAAATCAGGCTTTAGTACTTTGCTTAGGTGAAAATCGAACAAATGGATATTAGTAAGGAAATAAACGATTCAGAAAGTTGATACCATTATCATTCTCCTTCACTGAGACCAATCTCATTTTTAACTACACATAGCATAGGTCTAGTCAACTCCAAAATATGGGCTTATGCCCATCTCAGAATATATATTTTTTGTAAACCCATTCAAAGTTCTTCGAGCTTATTCTTTCGGGTGTGTGTATTGTAATCCCTCTTTTTAATAAACATTCCTCACAAATAAAATGAGGAGACTTCATCATATTTAAAAATCAATCAAACTGGTTCCTCAGTCTCGTTGTGTTGACACTTAGCATAGTTGAATGAATCGATTCATAATCTTTTTAAACAATTACTAGCCTCTTATTTGTTATGATGGTTGGTATAATTATTATGAGATAAAAATATGATTGAATTCAATGTGACCACAAATAGCTTGCCCCTCAAGTCGGTCATAATTTAGAAAGGCTAGTCACCAGGCCAACAAATAAAGCATAAGGGTTTGAAACCCCTTGAAAAAGTAGCCAAATTTGTTGGACTTATTAGCTTGGTGGTGTCTTGTTCATCCAGGTGATTTGCACAGATGTCTAACATGGATAGTCGATCAATGTGGACCCAAGTGAGACTAAAACATGAGGCAGGCAAGCATGAAGTACAAAGCTTTGTTCAATCAATGGACCATGTGGTAAATGTTTCAACACCATAATATGTTGGACTGTTATTGGAAAGTGCATGAATACAGCCACAAAGCCCACAGATTTGGATCACTATGTGCTATGTGGCCTAATCTTACCTAAAGTTTTTAGCAACAACAATGATTTTTCAAAGAATGGGAATGATTTTAATTTGACACAATGTCCAAACTTAGGTATTTATTTGGTGTAAAATGCATTCCTACCTAAAACATTTAAGTGGAAATCATTCTGAAAAACATGATATGTTTTATGTTATTTGGAGGGTGGAAGTGTGTCACCTGTATTTGGAACTCTACTTGGCGACAACTTTGAAGTAAGGTGTTAATTATACAAGTTCAATTAGAAGTCCATTGATGGAAAAATAAAGAATTTTAGAAATTAATATAACATAATTGAGTATAAACTTAAGATTTAAGACTTTGGGATAAATGGTGTCCCAATATATTATATCAAGGCTTACTTGGAGTCTCACTAAGGTGTTATATTCTTAAACCGTTGCATTTGGCTTGTCTTTTCAAAAATATGAAAGATATTCTTATAAATTATGAATGATTTTCTACAACAAGAAAGCTTAGTACTCAAATTTAAGAAGAACGGTAATGAATTATCAAAACAAAAAAGAATGGTAATAATGGAGTAGCTCTTTATTTCGTAAGATACATCCAACTTTTTTTTTAATTAAAAAAAAAGAAATTAAAAAAAGAGAAGTATAGAGATACATTCAATTGCACACATAATGTGTCAAATTGTGATTGGTGCATAATTTCACACTTTAATTTGTATTCGGATTTGATGATTTTTCACCACACACTAAATTCATTATGTAGGGACTTATAGTACTCTCGTTTTAGTTTGTATTCAGATTTGATGATTTTTCACTACACAATTAATTCATTGTATAGGGAACTATAGTACTCTCATTTAGTTTGTTTAGTTTGTATTCAGATTTGATGATTTTTCACTACACAATCAATTTATTGTCCTTGCAAAATAGGGACTTGTAGTACTTCCAATTCTAATTTGTATTTGGATTTGATGATTTTTCACCACACTCAATATATTTTCTTGCAAAATAGGACTTGCCCCATTTTTAAATAAATGTCTATGTTTTTCCTTTTATATATTTTTAATTTTTTTTAAAAAAAAAATTGTTTCACTTTTCAGTATTAAAAGTAAATGATAATGCTAAAAATTAAAATAAATAGGAGATTGTGTTAATACTTTTTGAATTTATGTATTTTTTAAGTAAAACTATTACATGGGGATGAAGAAAGTAGGACTTTGGTTTTTTTCCTCTTCTTACGGTTTGTTTGAGAATGCCAATTTTACCAAATAAATTTTCAAACAACTTTTTAAATTCTCATTTTTTTTTTAGTGACATTGATATTTTTACCCAATTTAGTTTTTAAATAAAATAAACCAATAATTATACTCATATAAACAAATTTGTTCTACTTATCCTCTGAAGTAATTTTTTTAGAAAAATATCTTAATTTAAGTAGAAAATGTATAAAATGGATTAAGGAGTTGGGATTGACATGTGCTGCGTCCGGATTGCATCCAATGCTATGCACTAGACACAGTCCAAACCTCATTGGAATACGTGAAGATCACAGCACCACGTGTTCATTAATAATGCAGTTTTTTTTTTTTTTTTTTTTTCCTTGTTCTACAAATTCTAATAATTTTATTTCTTATTAAAAAAAATCTAGTAATTTTATTTATTATTTTTTCTACAATCTTTTATAAAACTTAATTTAGTACAGGCAAATTTTATTATAAACTGGGCATCACCATAAACGTTGCCTGTATATTGAATTGTGCAAACTAGTGAAAGTAGTGTCGCTGACTGGTTATAAGAAACTTGTAAAATGATACTGAGGTAAATTCCTCTTTGTGGATTTTCCTAAGAATCATCCATAGCTACACATCAAAAAAAGTTGGATTTTTTTTGGGGGGCTAAATAACAAAAACGAAATTAGATGATAATTGCATTAAGATTGTTGCACAATGTTAATCCAGAGGCCCATGTATCCAATCTTGATGTTGATGTTGCAATTGCAGGCACACTACTGTTGGAATGAGTGAGTCATGTATTGGCCCACAATGGGCAACTAACGGTCTGCGATCCCATTGCTCACCTAACAGTCTTTGCCTTATGATAAATAAAACAAAATAACAAAGAAGAAAAGTACTCCCTCAAAAGAAAAAAGAAAAAAGAAAGAAGAAAGAAGAAAGGTACAAATCATTCAAGATGGAATGAGAAAAGTCTCTAGGAATAATAGAGAAGTCATAATATATACATATTATTTTGGGTGAATTACATTTTCCTTTTTACTAGAAAGAAGATAATTTATATAAACTATATTGAATAATAATTACAAATATTTACCTAATAATTTGAAATCGAATTCAACATATTAGCAAAGAGCCTTATAACTTAATTAACACATTCCCATATAGAAAGTGTTTGAGGATCTAGAAGGAAAAAATTATTTGAGTTGTAGGATTAGCAAAACATTATAACCATCTCAAATAATAAAAAACTAGAGGTGTTAACTGCATTAGAGGTAGGCTATGGTTAACAAAAGGAAGTCAGCTGCTGCTTGATTCCCTTATGTAGAAATGAGTTAGCTCTAGATGAGATATCGAGCTCATGAGGAATTTACAGTCTCTAACAATGACAGCTTAAAAAGTTGTGAAGTAATTTTTTTGTTTTTTGGAAAATGTAAAACTAGATCAGCATCAAGTTCGACTATTGGATGAGTGGATCAAAGTGATAGCAAGTTGAACCTTGGATCACCCAAGGAAGAGCCACCAATGTAATTCCTAGGCAAATTACATCTTAGAACTTATTATGTATGGAGTGATTTCAAACAAACTCTAAAACTTCCAATTAAAAAATTGTATTGTTTTGTTAGCTTCAAATTGAACCCTAAACTTTTAAAATCATATCAATTTATAACTCCAAGTAAACTGGGAATGTTCTGGATTCAAATTGCTATGATTTTAAAAATAGATTTTCGATTCAAACAATTAGTTTAAATTGTTTTTGGCTGGAAAAAGCAATGTTCTTGTTTTATGGTGGACAAATTTGTAACTGTGTCCCAATAGAGAGGGAATGTAGCTTTCTCTCTTTCAGATATGGGCATTGTAGAGTCTCCATTACGCCCATTATGTGGGAGAGCTATCTAAATTTAAAGGAATTGCCTTTATCATTTCTTTTTTTTTTAACAAAATTAGCTACCACAATGATACAACCTATGCATTTATTAATTTTGCTCAACAACTAAAAGTCTAAAAGGCAAGATCCACAATTTGTGGTCCATTGGGTAGGAATCTGTTCCTTTTTTGCTGATGGATAGTAATTCCAATAAATATTCCAATGGCATGCAGCTAGCAATCAACTAGCATATTCATGCATCAAAAAAAAAAAAAAAAAAAAAACTAGCACTCATGCATCCCTTTCATACGGCTACTGCCTTTGTTAGGTACCACATTTAGCTTAAATATGTCAATATATATACGTTACAAGCAAGGGGGAAAAAAATCAATTTTGACAACATCTGTTTTCAATGAAGAAACTTTGATATCAACAAGCACGGAAGCACTATATTCTAACTTAGTTAAAATTCGGGAGAAATTTGCACGTAATGAAAGTGCACACATGCTATTCCCAAGCATTAAGCACGGAATGTCATAAACGCTTTCAGTAGCAAGACAGCACAATCAAATACAAATCCATTCAGGAGTAACATGCTTATTGCCTAAGCATCACTAGTTCCTTTGAGATGACATCTAAACGAAAAATGAACACGCACATAATCCATAATATCAAGGGAAGAAAAAAAAAAACCACCAAGTGACTGGCATTAATGTAACACTAGACCCAATAAGAAGTTCAAATTCTATTACACACATTCAAAGAGGTGAGGAAAACAAAATTAAAGCAGATATATTAAAATAAGGAGACCAACACTCCATTTACTTTTACCTTTGGTGCCCTAAACAGAGGAGAAGGCAATCTGAAACCTTGCATTCATTCAACGAGTCACAGGACCCAAACAGATCACAGGTATACAGGATATAACCAGACCTTCTGAACTTCTCTCTAAACCTGATACAAGTTCTATATTCTTCAATCAGAAAGTTACGAACTTTCAATCAATAAAATCTCAATCAAACCCTTTTATGAACTTTCAGTCTATTAGGCATTTTGCTAAATCCTCTACATGTATAGACAAAGAGAAGAGAGAGTTAAAATTAAAAAAGACAATGGCCAGGCTTTAAGCTGTTTCAGCTCAAGGAATTGAGAGAGGAACCCTCCAGTACTCTTATAATCAGGAAACAGTTACCAGTTCAGCTGCTCCCCTCACTGAAGGGAGGAGGTGTAATCAAGAACTCAATTCAAGATGAAAACATATATAAAATTAAACAAAACTAAAGGCAGGTATTATTCCAGGTGCTGCATACCCAAAGTACAAAAAAAAAGAAGAAGCCATTTTCATCCAGAGAACAGAAGAAAAAAAATCAAAATGGCTCTCCTTAATGTAAATCCAGATGGTCCCGTTCCATCCTCCCCCCTCCAGAACCTTAAAAAGTGCTACTACAGTCAATAACAACAGATGAAATTAAATAAAAAAATAAACAACACAAGGCAGAAGTTTAACAAAAACCAAGTGTTGCACACCCCAAATCAAATCCATTTCATCCAGATAACAAAATAATAATGTCAAAATGGCCTGTTCCCTATTAGAACAACAGTAAGAAAAGTTCACGAACCACATATACCACGGCATCTTGTAAATGCCTTCTGTTCAGTGTAGTCATTTGAGTTTCTCCCAAACAACACGTACAGCAAGATCATCAGTTTCCAGGTCAAGTAAATCACTACTATTTGCTCCCTTAATACTAGCCATTTCCTATGACCTATTAATAGAGAGGAGAAGATGTGAGCAAAAAATTTCATAACACCATTAAATTAACACAAAGAACATCTGTGCTATTGTTATTAGTATCAGGCAAAAAACAGGACAATGAACCATTTTCAAGTTTGAGAAAATCAAGCAAGTACACCTTTCTTTTAATGGGCAAACATGACTCACACACACCAATGGGATTTGAACCCATGACTTCACCTTCTAAACCTTACATATTATGAGATGCCAACAACAATGATGATTTTCTATAGCGTATTAAACTTGCCAGAGATATGTCATATATGAAACAATGACCAAATTATGGATATCTGCCGAAAAATAACAGAAATGAAACTAGAGATGACTATCTGATGAACTGACATCTAATGAATTTCAAGAGGTGATTACAGTGGAACACAACAATGTAGCTATTCAACATGTGAAAAGAAAAACAATTTGTACAGTCCTCGGTTCAGCAGTTTCTGAACCACATTTTTTCTGTTTCTGATTCAGCACCCAAACCCAATTATGAATTTTAGTTAACAAGGAAGCATGAGTTCAAACACCATTCATATGGGTGTAAAAGGTTTCATTTAAACAAGTTTAAATGGACAGATAAGCTCTCAACAACAAAATTAATGATAGTGGCAGCAAATAGATGGAACTACAAGCTAAAGTTGGCACCATTTCACTAAAAATTTTAGAAAATGAATGGTAACTTTAATGTTGACAACTTGTCAAAATTTTCAACTCCACAATTTCTTAACATAAAGAGACAGTAAACTCTTCTTTCAACAGCTAAGAATATGGAGGGACAAAACAGTTAACACTTTTATTTTTTATAATTCAATAATTACAACAATGAGAGAGGGGGGATCAAGAATTATGAAAATATAATCTTAGAAAAGAAAAGCATATTTGTTGAGCAGAAATCTGAAGAAAGTGGATGTCAATCAAGACAAAATTACTAAAATGCGCAAAGTTGTCTTACCTAGTCAAGAAGATGGCAGTTGGATTTCCAGGGGATGGAGGATTCTGATTTAACAGTGAAACAAGGGTACCAGCTTTAGCAAGAGCATCGGGGTCAGTTGCAGGCAAAATCTCCACCTCTTCAAGACCAATTTGTCTCCTAATCAAGTCCAAGTTCTCTTGAAGGACCTCAATCTCTCCAAATGGTAGCCTCAATTCCAAAGCCTGAGCCCCTAGAGAGACTGCCTCGTCCTTCTTGAACCTCAAGAAAGGCATACACAACTTTTGGGTTTGCTTGAAATTTGCAGCCTGACCAATAGAACTATTCTTCAATGCCTCCATTATCTCCCCATCTGGAGCAAAAGTGCGAGTCTTACTGTCAAACTTACTTTGCAATATCCTCAAGCATTCTGCTTTCCATCCATCAAATTGCTCATTCACATATATCAAGCCTGCTAGCCTGTTTTCTTCACTCAGTGTAGTGACTGGAGCGCCCTTCTTATTGGCTTTCTTTGAACCTAATATTTGTTTCTGAAGCAGTTTCCTCATCAAAACAATTGAGTCTTGGAGATACTTGTTGGCAATCTTGAGGGTTAGATCTGGAGAATCAGCTACAGGCCATCCAGCCTTCACAACAAACCCATCCTTGTTCAAAAGGATCCTCCAAACATACTCTCCATAGTGAGGACAGATTGGAGTGAGAAGCCGAGTCTGCACATCCATAAAATGCCACACCAAATCACGGTTCATGCCCCCAGCACCACATGAGAACCTGTACTCATCCCTGGCAGCTTGAAGATCATAAAAGCCAGTCTTCAGAGCTTCTCGAAACATGTAGTCCCGGTAATTCTGCTCGGTCATTTTGACAGCAATGTTTATATCATTTGCAAACACCCGATCAGCATAAGTAGATGGGGGACCTGTCCTCAAAGAAGACTCCGCTGCCAGAACTTCTTCCATCCATGAGATTTCTTTGGTGAGTCGTAGGATGGCAGCATTTGCAGTCTCAAATACAAAATTTGCATCATCAACACCATCACCAGCATCAGCCAATGAAAATCGTGTGGCATCAGCAGAAAATTCCTCAATTGCTTGGCGCAATGTCCTGAAATTCCCTGTAGACTTGGCCATCTTTTCAGAATTGAGCATGATGTGCCCGTTGCATCTAAACCCACGAGGCCAGTGCTTCTTGGACATGATTGCTGTGTGGTTGTAGATGGAGAAGGTCAGATGATTCTGGATGAGATCCTTACCAGACACTCGAAGATCAAATGGGTACCAGTATTCAAACTCCTGCTTCATCTTATTAAGTATCGATGAAGAGATATCAGAGGATTTCGGGTATGCGCCACCACAGAAAATAAAATCCCAAACCTCATCAGTCAATTGTTCAGGCTTTATAGAAGATCTGCTGGATCCATATATGTCCCCATTCTGTAACAGGTGGGCAACAGTGTAATAAGCCATGTAAATGGTGGAATCAGACAATGACTCGACAAGAAATTGTTCATCCCAGGGAATGCGAGTCCCAAGCCCAAACGATCGTGAACAAGCCCACTGATTCAGCCAGCTCAGAGTGTGCTCAAAGCCATGTCGGGTCTCTTCAGAATAAAGATTCATGTTGGACAGGCACTCCTCAGCCAACTTCCTCCATTCTTCTTCCCCATATGTGAGGTACCATTGATCTGTAAGTGCCACAACACAATCATCACCAGACCTTGATATCACCCGCTTCTCAGGTTCACTATACATAATTGCAAGGCCCATCTCTAAGAGCTTAGTCCTGATCAATGCCTTTGCTTCCTGGACTTTCCTCCCTGTAAATTCACCAACAAGCATTGTTCCCTCAGTAAATCCTTTCAAGTATGTCAACTTCTTGGCATCAGCAAGCTTCTCCTTCTCATTCTGGCTTTTGATTTTCAAGTCTATGCATACCTTTTCTGCAGCCCTATCTCCAAATTCTGGAATGTTGATGATGGGAATAATTTCAAAGGGCAATACCCATTCATCCTTCACACCATACTTTGCCCTAAGAGCTGGTTTTGATTTTAAATCATGCAAGGCCATGTAATCATCAGGTGCATCACTAGGCACACTAGTGACAATACCAGTACCTTTGTCTGTTAAGATGGTCAGCATGGGAAGAGCATATATGATCTCGTTGAATGAAAGAGGGGACCTTAATGGGAGGCCAATCAAATCATAACCAGTCAGCTCAACCAAGCATGTAGGTTTCTCTGGGATTCTAGAGTACTTCTGATAGGCAAGGTTAAGGGCAGCTCTTTGTGTGAGAATAAAGACATCGGTGTCATTAATTTCATAGGCTCCATACTTCCCGTCAGGCAATACCCATGCATTTGTTTGCCCATACATGGTCTCTGGCCTCAAAGTCGCAGCTGCCAAGAAAACTCTTCTCCCCTCCAGCACTCCTAGTTTAGGGGTAAAAGGTGATACCAACTCCATCTTGATGATAGTGTACTCTTGAGGCTGAACTCCTTCACCACTTGCCCTATCATGATCTGCACATGGCTGGCCATCTAGAGGAGAAAATATTGTGTATCGGACATCTTTCACAATCTTCCCCCTGGATTTCAACTTCCTCATCTGCCACCTCACAAAGGAATCATAAAACGGGTTCATATCTGTAGTGATAAAGGAGCGTCTCCAATCACAACCCAAGCCAAAAGCTATAAGGTCTTCCTTTGCCAATGGAGGAAAATAGGTCAACCAATTATATGGATTTTGGAACTTGGATATCTCATTATCGGAGAGGCCAAAACTACGCATGATCTCCCACTGGAATTTCTGACCACCAGATTTTGATGCAGCCTTGGACTTCTTGCCCTTGAACTTATCTGGTGGTGCACCTTCATTTGCTTCCTCAGCTTCTTGTACGGTGTCTATTTCCTCCTCCGATTCATGGGGAAAATTTGGTGGATCCCCAAATTGTTGAATTTCCCGCGCAAGCTTATCAGCTGAGGCCTTAATGGGCATGCCGGTGCAATGGAAAGCAAACGGACATAGCACATTGGCACCTCTCAGCCTATGATAAGCAGCAGCAAATTCCAGCTTTGAAAGTGAGAAAGCGTGTCCAAGATGCAAATACCCATTCATGTAAGGATAAGGGAAGTTGCCAAAGAACTTCTCACCCGGTTCAGGGGGCTTTTCACATGATTCAGCCCGGAAAACATCCTCTTCGTCCCACCACTTTCGAACATCATGCTCAATTTGTAGGAGACGATCCCTCCTAGCAAAGCTTTTCCCACCCTCACCCGCCATGTCACAATGCTGATGGAAACTGCAAATACCGAAATGCCATAAGAAAATGAACCATTGCAGAAAGTACTCAAAAGTCAAAACCCACACCCACACACACATCTGTTTGGTGCAAGCTCAAAATTATGGACCATTTCCATTTCTTATACCACCACATAGAATAGCTTGAGAGACCAATTTATAGATCCACTATCAACTTATTATTAACAACCCAATTCAACTCTCATAATCCCAGTCCCAGTAATTCATTCCCATAGCTTTAAGAGTGACATTGACACAACATGCAAAATCAAACAGCCAGCAGAATTCACCTATGATTGAACCCCATCTCACCACTCATCAAAAAGTAAATAAGAATTCACTAAATATAACAATTACCCACGAAAAAAGACACATAATCAAGCCCAAAAACATTCATTCTAGTATCAATCGAAATCAAAATAAGGTCTTTCAGAGGCTTAAAAAAAAAAAAAAAAAAAAAAAAAACAACATAAAAAGAAGAAATGTTTATGTTGTACCTGTGATTCAGAAGAAGTGAATTGATGGGAAGGGCATTACGCGAACACTTGTGAAGATTTTGACGAAGGACAACAAAAGCCAGCGAGAGAGAATCGGGTTTTCTTCCAGGATACCTTTTTTTTTTCTTTTCAAACCAGCGTGTGCGTGACGGAGAAGAAGAATAAGAACAACTACTAGGGTTTAGAGGAGGTTGGTTTTGATTGGACCACGTGGCGAACTGTGGAGGTTTTGGATGGGGTGGACTTGGACATATTCGACAATTTATTTATTTTTATTTTATTTTTTTGTGTGCGGATCTTTTTGATATTTAATAACAATTTAGATATCTAGAAAAAATTGGTAACTCATCAATCTTCAGAAATTCAAATTCCAAATGAGGTTTCACAATTAAATAATTTCAAATAAGACTTTTTAATGAAATTTTTCTTGAAAATCAAATACTAGGAAAAAAAAAAAAACCAATTTTTTGTATTATAATTTAAAGGGGTATTTATTTATTTTTGGATAGGATTTAAAGGGGTATTATTTTGTAATAATGCTAATATGTTATAAATTTTTTTTTTAATAACAAAAATATTGTTGTTTTTATTTTGTAACGTAATTCACTTAAAAATTAAAATTTTGTAGTTTTAATGTCATTTGAAACTCCTCCTAACTGTCTACTCTATTTAAAGATTGTGTTCCTCATTAATGGACGAGCTAGTATATTATTATGTTAAATGGAGAATAAAGTTAAGAATCACAACATTTTTACAATAAAGTTTGGGTGATAAACTATTAATGATATGTGAAAAATGTAATGTCAGTGGTGATCCCAAATAAGAACTAGTAATAAATATTCACCTAAAACCTAAGTTTTGTCTTAAAATTGTTGTAACTCTACTTTAAGATTGTGTTCCTCATTAATGGACGAGCTAGTATATTATTATGTTAAATGGAGAATAAAGTTAAGAATCACAACATTTTTACAATAAAGTTTGGGTGATAAACTATTAATGATATGTGAAAAATGTAATGTCAGTGGTGATCCCAAATAAGAACTAGTAATAAATATTCACCTAAAACCTAAGTTTTGTCTTAAAATTGTTGTAATATAACATTATTCTAAAGTGGAAGCAAAATTAAAATCCAAATCCAATTCAAATTGGCTTCAAATTGTAGTCAAATTTTGTGTCATGAGTCTACCACTATAACCATCTATTGGAACCTTTACTCTTTGATTGCAAGAACTTATTGATGGCAACTATAGAACTCATATTGAACACGTGGATAGAGAAGCTAATTAGTGTGCTAATTCACTGGTTAAATTGGGTGCTAACTTAGACTCATCTTTTGTACTTTTGACAACACACCGTGTGTGGTGGAGAATTTCTTGGCTATTGATAAGGTAGCTAACATTGTAATATACTTATTTTTATTTTTGTTTAATCTAATATATTAGCTCTTTTAACAAAAAATTAAAAAATAAAACTGAGGAGCCCCCCCCCTTTTTTTTTTTTAAATGAATGTAAAGGATTTTTTTTTATACAAATGGAATTCGAGGTAAAGCTTATGTCTATACAAAGTTAGAGATCATTTTGAACCTAGCATCTAGAAAGAACAAAGCACTGGAATTTCTCATATTGGTGTACTCGTTGTATTGTTTTTAGAGATTTGAGCTTTTATAGAGATTTGAGCTTCTGGTAAATACTCATGTATTACTTAAGGATCGTTTTGTATGTAATCTTCGCCTGGATCTTTTACATTTTAAGTATTTGAACTTTTTTTTTTTCCTGAAGAAGCATATCAGTTTGTGAATAAATAAGAAAACTTGCCATGTTTTGTTTGCACAAATTTGTGGTCCGAATTTGTATTAGATTTTGATTGTAAAGCCTAACAGTTTGTAACATGATTTGGGTCTGGCAATTTAATATATACTATACATGGATGACATGCTATGAAAAATGTTCCTAATTTTTCCTTCTACTACTCAGACCTAGTGGCTAGTGCGGTCACTTTTGTCAATCTGTGTTTCAAGACTTCTTTGCTTTTTGTAGTGTTTTGGCTCCTTTTAGTTCAGACTAATAAGAGTTTGGATTTTTGGCTTTCTTTCATGCTTTCTCAAGAACTAGACAGTGCAGTCAATGTGTATTAATGCTGCAGTTGCATGATTCAAAAGTTATGTAGACATTGTTTAATTCATTAATTTGTGATGTTTATTTTGCTGGATTTAGCATGTTTGAAAAAAAAAAAAGTAGGCAATTTTTTACTTTCATGTTTGAAAAAGGAAAATTGAGGGGGTTACTCAAGCATTCAACCTTGGGCAGGCCCATTGAAATGAAATCCCTACAACTTTTAAAAGAAATCTAAGCAAGAACCAACCAATTTACTCTTTACTAGTGAATACGCCCATTGAAAATACTCAAAAGTTAAATTGAACGTAGTTTAGATAGGTGCCATGTTTTGGACTTAAAATATGTAGAATTGCGTTAGCTAGGAATACATTACAAAGTATATGGGTGGGTGGCGACACCTTATGGCCAGGGTGGTCCTGGGACCACCCTGACATGAAAAAAAAAATGCATACATAATAATTTAAATTTTTATATTTATCTACCTTTAAAAAAGAATTTGGGAACACCTTGAATTTTTTTTATGCCAATAAAATTAAATTTTGGTCCATAATTTAAGCAACTTAACAATATATTAGGGTCTTTCAAGCAAAAAGAATCACATGCTTATATATTCTTTTAAACCTATACTACGACTTTACTTTTAGTTTTTGTTTTACCTGACACACTGTCATTGTATGACTACTTTTCCTCAAAAACATTATAATATATATTATACAACTAATCGGTCAAAATCACGTAAATTTAGTTTTTTTCATTATACAACTACTTTTCTTTTTTCTTTTTCCGATAATTTTGTTTAGAAAAAAATAGTAGTTTTAGTTAATTAAGTGAATAAACTTAAAAAGTTACTTAATTTTTATGGAACATCTGTAAGCGACTAAATTTCTCAGTTCGAAATGAGTCAAACAAGTAAAATAGTTTCACAAATGCGAATTTGTATTGATGATTGCGTGGTACAATTCTCTGTGATTACAAAAGAGTTATCCTCTGATTCGATCTCCTTAAAAGACTTGTTGATTGGATTTGTAATAATGTGATTTTGACTCGAACACCCAATGTACTTCAATTTGGCTGAAGAATGGATTGAAGATCTTTGGAACAGAATTACAATGAATCTCTGGCTATGAGCTTGTTAGAAATCTTTTGTTCTTCGTGTTCTTTGTGTTCTTCGTGTGTTCTTCGTCTTCGAAGGTTTGTGGTGGAAGTTCTTCGGTGCTTTAGAGGCTTGAATCCGTGGAGCTTCGCTGATTTGTGGTTGTTTGAGGTTTCTGAAGGCTTTTGAGCTTGATTCCAGTGAACTTTGAGATCTAGGCAGATAGTTTGGATGATTCTGCTTCGAATGTTCTTTGTATTTGAAGATTTGTGGTGGAAGTTCTTCGGGGCTTTGGAGGCTTGAATCCGAAGAGCTTCACTGATTTATGATTTGTTGATATTTTCGGACCTTTGAGCTTGATTCCCGCAAACTTTAGGATCTAGGCAGATGATCTGGATGATTCTGCTTCGAATGTTCTTCGATTTTGGGGTTGAAGTTCTTGAAGTTCCTGGAGGCTTCAGGGCTTGATTCCAGCAGAGCTTTTTCACTTCTCAATTCTGGTCTCTTGAATGTCTCAGGAAGGCTTCTATTTATAGGAGTTTGGGGGTGGATGAGCGACACGTGGCGGAGCTTGATTGGTGACACATGTCACAGCCTGATTGGTCCGCTTAAGTCATTGCTTACACGTGCGTGGTTGCTTGAGTCATCGCTTACATGTGCGAAGCTGCTTGTGTCATCGCTTACACGTGCGCTGATGTGTGATTGGTTTTTGCATGACACTTGGCAAATTTCTGTTGGTTTCTGAGTAGTGATAGCAAAACCTAGCAGCAATACGTGTCGATTTGTAATTGGCTGTATTTTATGGATTTGATAATGTGACGTGTCAGCTTGTGATAGGTCGGGAATTTTCCCTCTCTACAACATCAATTAATTCATTATATATATAATAAACTTTTTATTTTTATGATTATAATTAAACATGTGATTGTCCATTCAAAGGAAATTTGATTAAATTTACACGAAAAGTGTCACTAAATATTATGTTTTTACATTTTGCTATCATATTATTAGAAATAAACTTATTATATTTTTATTTATATAATTTAAAATTTTATTAATTATATTATTTATGACATCATTGATTCGACCATCAGTCAGATCTTGGTCTAACCAAAAAACCAGTAACCAGTCCCTTTTCTAGTTCTTTCACCGTATTGATTTATAAAACCATTAAAAAAAAAAAACCCAAAAAAAAAAAAAAAATTGAACAAAAATCTAGAAAAAAAAAATTATAATATAACCACTAACAAGGTCCAAACCAAATGCCAATAGAAAAGCTCACTACAAGATTGTGAGAGTGCCTTTTTTCGTAACACTCAGGCCCAAGGATCCCGGGCCGAATAGTTGTGGTTGGTGGACCGGGTTTTGATTCACCGCAACTAACAAGCTGTTTAAGAATCAAGTAGTGCACAGGGCATGCTTCCTACAATACATATAAACTGACAAACAAGGATATTTGTATTGAACGACAAATCAAAATAGTAAAGTAAATGCAAAGAACAAAATAACAAAACACAAAGTAACGTTATAAGGATCCTTAAATCAGTGGAAAGTATTTCATTGAATTTTTCTTTATTATGGTTACAGTACGCTCACTAAGACGTGATATAAGGTTCAAGTAAGCTCAAAAATTACAGTCTTGAATGGTTATTCCAACCTTCAAGACTTGCAAAGTTTGATTCTTTTTGAATCCAAGTATGTGCAATAGTGGCTTTTCTAGGATACCGGGAAGTAGTGTTACTAATTTTCCCTGAGTTTTCTCTTCTTTGAGAATTTTATCAATAGTTCTTTCATTCCTAAAATCTTTGCCCTTCTTCGCAACCTTTCCCCCCTCTTTATAGTGATATTCTGGAGTCCCAAGGGAACCATTGGTTCCCCTGTTTTGTACTCTGGTCAACACGGCATGTATCGTGCCCATCACTCAGCAGATTCTATTCCCCTGTTCTTCATCCTTTCCTTCCTTTTAGTTTTGGTTTCTTTGAAAGTTCATGGCTGACTACCTATTTCAGAACATACTGAGGTCACGCCCTTCTCGATCCCACTTTTGGCAGTTCTTATCCTTTACCTTTTTTCTCAGACGGGCGGAATCCCATTCTGCCAGTTTGAAAGTCGTCCGTTGCTATTCCCTTTTTTATACTTCTCCATTCTGGTTTCCCGAGGCGCTTCCCACTTGCGCCACGAGAGGTCGCTGATTCTTTCTTCTTTTCTTGCTTGGTCGTTTTGGCGCTTGTGGCTTCTCCTCTGTTTCTTGTGTTTCTTTTTTGTCCTTTTCTTTCGAACTGTCTTAATCTTTCGTTGACTGTGCTTATACGCCTAGAAGGATCCGAGCCTTTTGGTGGTCACTGAGGATCCCGACTCAGCTTTCTTCTTCAATCCCCTGACATGGGCTTCTCTTCCTTTTCTTTCTTCTTTTTCTCATAAGCTTTTGGGCCTCCCTTTTTTCCTTCTTTATGCTTCAAGTCTCTTGGGCCTACCATTTCTTCTCTTTCGTGGCCCCCTTACATTTATTTCTTTGGGCTTGGCTTATTTCTTTGGGCTTGGGTACTGTAATATTTTTTTAGACCTCAACAAAGACCAATCTCATCTCAGACTAAGACTATCACTACTCTAACACCAACACGATTAAGTTTTTAATTCAACAAATATTTAAAAAAATCCTCACTGCCTCAGTGCTTCACGGATTCACAAGTCATTAAACAATTTAAACTAAAACTAAATCAAACCTGAAGGCTAAAAGGAAATAAAAAAACTCACTTACTCTCTCCAGCCATTGCCGTCCATCCCTATTCAGCAACACTAACAACAACCACAACTGAACTCCACAAGTTTTATGTTGTAAAATTTTATGTATTTGTGTGTTTTTTATTGTTGTTGTTATTGTTCTTGTCAATATATAAAATTTTCTTTTTATTAGATTGTGTAATTTAATGATTGTGTAATTTAATACTTGTTGAGGAACACCCTGAAAAAAAATTTCTAGAACCGCCACTAGGGTCAAATCAGAGAGGTGATCATGTTAGTCAAGATGGAGGATTTGCACTTGATCCATGCTTTTATTATGTTACTTTTTTTTTTAATAATTATTATAGTTGGAAAATTTATCTCGCTACTCTACCCAATTTCAAGGAAATAATAAGCCTGCCTGGTGGAAACTTTATCAAACTAAACTAAGTGTCCCTTTGGTTCAATTTATTTTTCAGCATTTTAAAAACAGGATTGTTTACAAAAGTTATAATTAGAACAAGAAAGGACATTCAACCAAAAATAAAATGATAACTCAATCTTTTTTAGATATCATTTTTTAGAGTTTTTCTATCTATCAATTAAAGTTAAACACAAAGTCCAAATTAAGTTCAAATTAGCTTCTAATTGTAATATAAAATTGTGCCAAGTGTCCATTTTAATTTTTTTAATTTTGGTGTCAAGTGAATTATTCATAATGCCAAAGTGATCACTTCACTCACTATGTAAGACCACTTCATCATTAATACTGATAAATGTCTGTGCGTAAACATAGGTTACCCTCTAGATGATCTAATGTGCAGCCTCCAATGCATGTTTAGAGCTAAAATGAGATGACCGCTCATCATAAGGACAAAAAAACAAGACAAAAAATCATATGATGATTATCAATGTCGTGCTTAACATCATTAATAGTATTCTTGAAATGCTATTTGCGCATCTTTTTTATACCATTGCCTCTAAAATCAATACAAGAATACTAGCTAGGATAAAAACAATAAATTTCTATATCGCCAATAACACAAAGTTATAACTTACACATGCCATCTATGAGGATCAGAACTCTTTGAGTCCCTCTACTCAGGAGTAACTTAAATCATGACTTGGTGCCAGTCTTTGCTTTCATTCACCAACAAGCAAAGACCTGATTTATTCATCTCTGGATATGCTGTTTCCGCTGCTACCAACCCAATATTGTTTTACTGCAACCAATATCTTTTCAGGCAAAAGGGGACCATCCTCGTGATCCATCAACTTGGTATTCCATCTCATGCCTCCAGCAATTTTCTTAACCTTGTTCATCACATCAACTTCATCCACCAAACAGTATTAATGTCAGAGAATCTCAATCTACCAAACATTGTGTTGTGTTAATTTAAAAGAGAGAGAGAAAATAGACTGGCACAACTTTTGAGAAGAATACTGTAATTGTGGAAATTTCCAGCCAATTCTTTGCCCCCACCAAACACTCTGAGAGAGAGGGAGAGGACAAACAAGTTTGGCATGGTGTAGGAAATTTTCAACTCTTCTTTTTTTGACGTTTGAGGAGCAGATTGCAGATCACGCGCATGTAGAAAATTTCCCAGAAACCTTCATTACTTTGGCACTGTGTTTGTGGACTCGGAAATTTACAACATAAAAGAAGACAAACAACTTCTTATCATATTGCTTTGTGACCAATTTTTTTTTTTTTTTTTGGTTGAATATTGTGACCCATTCATCTTTTTACATTGCTTTTCACTAGCTTTTTAAGTGTATTTTACATTACATTACTTTTTGACCAGCCATAAAGGTTTTTATTTTTTGTTACTTTTGGTTTACATTAATTTAATAAAGAATTAATGTAAACCAAAAGCTTTAAGGTCTCCAATCACAACCCAAGCCAAAAGCTATAAGGTCTTCCTTTGCCAATGGAGGAAAATAGGTCAACCAATTATATAGATTTTGGAACTTGGATATCTCATTATCAGAGAGGCCAAAACTACGCAAGATCTCCCACTGGAATTTCTGACCACCAGGTTTTGACGCAGCCTTGGACTTCTTGCCCTTGAACTTATCTGGTGGTGCACCTGCATTTGCTTCCTCAGCTTCTTGTACAGTGTCTATTTCCTCCTCCGATTCATGGGGAAAATTTGGTGGATCCCCAAATTGTTGAATTTCCCGCGCAAGCTTATCAGCTGAGGCCTTAATGGGCATGCCGGTGCAATGGAAAGCAAACGGACATAGCACATTGGCACCTCTCAGCCTATGATAAGCAGCAGCGAATTCCAGCTTTGAAAGTGAGAAAGCATGTCCAAGATGCAAATACCCATTCATGTAAGGATAAGGGAAGTTGCCAAAGAACTTTTCACATTATTCAGCCCGGAAAACATCTTCTTCGTCCCACCACTTTTGAACATCATGCTCAATTTGTAGGAGACGATCCCTCCTAGCGAAGCTTTTCCCACCCTCACCTGCCATGTCACAATGCTGGTGGAAACTGCAAAGACCAAAATGCAATAAGAAAATGAACCATTGCAGAAAGTACTCAAACCCCCACACCCACCCACACACCCCACTCCACCCCCCCCCCCCCCCCCCACACACACACACACACACACAGGCCAATTTATAGATCCACTATCAACTTATTATTAACAACCCAATTCAACTCTCATATTCCCAGTCCCAGTAATTCATTTCCATAGCTTTAAGAGTGACACTGACACAACATGCAAAATCAAACAGCCAGCAGAATTCACCTACGATTGAACCCCATCTCACACTCTCAAATACTAGGCAAAAAAAAAAACCAATTTTTGTATTATAATTTAAAGGGGTATTTATTTATTTTTGGATAGGTTTTAAAGGGGTATTATTTTGTAATAATGCTAATATGTTAATATTGCTGCTTTTATTTTGTAACGTAATTCACTTAAAAATTAAAATTTTGTAGTTTTAATGTCATTTGAAACTCCTCCTAACTGTCTACTCTACTTTAAGATTGTGTTCCAGACGAGCTAGTATATTATTACGTTAAATGGAGAATAAAGTTAAGAAACACAACATTTTTACAATAAAATTTAGATAAACTATTAATGATATGTGAAAAATGTAATATTAGTGGTGGACCCAAATAAGAACTAGTAACAGATATTCACCTAAGACCTAAGTTTTGTCGTAAAATTGTTGTAATATAGCATTATTCTAAAGTGGAAGCAGAATTAAAATCCAGATCTAATTCAAATTGTAGTCAAATTTTGTGTCATGAGTCCACCACTGCTAACCATCTATTGGAACCTTTACTCTTTGATTGCAAGAACCTATCGATGGCAACTAAAGAACTCATATTGAACACGTGAATAGAGAAGCTAACTAGTGTGCTGATGCACCGGTTAAATTGGGTGCTAATTTAGACTCCTCTTTTGTACTTTTTGACAACACACCGCGTGTGGTGGAGAATTTATTGACTATTGATAAGGCAGCTAACATTGTAACATACTTATTTTTATTTTTGTTTAATCAAATATATTAGCTCTTTTAACAAAAATTAAAAAAATAAAACTGAGGAGCCCTTTTTTTTTTTAAATGAATGTAAAGGATTTTTTTTTTTTAAACAAATGGAATTCGAGGTAAAGCTTATGTCTATACAAAGTTAGAGATCATTTTGAACCTAGCATCTAGAAAGAACAAAGCACTGGAATTTCTCATATTGGTGTACTCATTGTATTTTTTTAAGAGATTTGAGCTTTTATAGAGATTTGAACTTTTGGTAAATACTCATGTATTAATTAAGGATCGTTTTGTATGTAATCTTCGCCTGGATCTTTTACATTTTAAGTATTTGAACTTTTTTTTTTTCTTGAAGAAGCATATCAGTTTGTGAATAAATAAGAAAACTTGCCATGTTTTGTTTGCAAAAATTTGTGGTCCGAATTGTAATAGATTTCGATTGTAAAACCTAACAGTTTGTAACATGATTTGGATCTGACAATTTAATATATACTATACATGGGTGACATGCTATGAAAAATGTTCCTAATTTTTCCTTCTACTACTCAGACCTAGTGGCTAGTGCGGTCACTTTTGTCAATCTGTGTTTCAAGACTTCTTCGCTTTTTGTAGTGTTTTGGCTCCTTTTAGTTCAGACTACTAAGAGTTTGGATATTTAGCTTCCTTTCATGCTTTCTCAGGAACTAAACAGTGCAGTCAATGTGTATAGTTGCATTTGCATGATTCAAAAGTTATGTAGACATTGTTTAATATGCATTAATTTGTGATGTTTATTTTGGTGGATTTAGCATGTTTGAAAAAAAAAATGTAGGCAATTTTTTACTTTCATGTTTGAAAAAGGAAAGTTGAGGGGGTTACTCAAACATTCAACCTTGGGCAGGCCCATTGAAATGAAATCCCTACAACTTTTAAAAGAAATCTAAGCAAGAACCAACCAATGTACTCTTTACTAGTGAATACGCCCATTGAAAATACTCAAAAGTTAAATTGAACGTAGTTTAGATAGGACATGGACTTAAAATATGTAGAATTGCGTTAGCTAGGAATACATTGCAAAGTATATGGATGAGTGACCTGAAAAAAAAAAAAATGTATACATAATAATTTAAATTTTTATATTTATCTACCTTTAATTTAAAAAAAATTTGAGAACACCTTGAATTTTTTTTATGCCAATAAAATTAAATTTTGGTCCATAATTTGAGCAACTTAACAATATATTAGGGTCTTTCAAGCAAAAAGAATCACATGCTTAAATATTCTTTAAAGCCTATACTATAACTTTACTTTTAGTTTTTGTTTTACTTGACACACTGTCATTGTATGACTACTTTTCCTCAAAAACATTATAATTTATATTATACAACTAATTGGTTAAAGTCAAATAAATTTAGTTTTTTTCATTGTACAACTACTTTTCTTTTTTCTTTTTCCAATAATTTTGATTAGAAAAAAAATAGTAGTTTTAGTTAATTAAGTGAATAAACTTAAAAAGTTACTTAATTTTTATGTAACATCAATTAATTCATTATATATATAATAAACTTTTTATTTTTATGATTATAATTAAACATATGATTGTCCATTCTAAGGAAATTTGATTAAATTTACACGAAAAGTGTCACTAAATAATATGTTTTTACATTTTGCTATCATATTATTAGAAATAAACTTATTATATTTTTATTTATATAATTTAAAATTTTATTAATTATATTATTTATGATGTCACTAATTCGACTATTGGTCAGATCTCGGTCCAACCAAAAAACCAGTAACCAGTCCCTTTTCTGGTTCTTTCACCGTACTGGTTTATAAAACCATTTAAAAAAAAAAAAATTGAACAAAAATCTGGAAAAAAAAAATTATAATATAACCACTAACAAGGTCCAAACCAAATGCCAATAGAAAAGCTCACTACAAGATCAATCTTATCTCAGACTAAGACTATCACTACTCTAACACCAACATGATTACGTTTTTAATTCAACAAATATTAAAAAAAATCCTCACTGCCTTAGTGCCTCGCGGATTCACAAGTCATTAAACAATTTAAACTAAAACTAAATCAAACCTGAAGGCTAAAAGGAAATAAAAAACTCACTTACTCTCTTCAGCCATCGCCGTCCATCCTTATTCAGCAACACTAACAACAACCACAACTGAACTCCACATGTTTTATGTTGTAAAATTTTATGTATTTGCATGTTTTTTTATTGTTGTTGTTATTGTTGTTATCAATATATAAAATTTTCTTTTTATTAAATTGTGTAATTTATACTTGTTGAGAAACACACTAGAAAAAATTTTCTGGAACCGCCACTAGGGTCAACTCAAAGAGGTGATCATGTTAGTCAAGATGGAGGATTTGCACTTGATCCATGCTTTTATTATGTTACTTTTTTTTTAATAATTATTATAGTTGGAAAATTTATCTCGCTACTCTACCCAATTTCAAGGAAATAATAAGCCTGCCTGGTGGAAACTTTATCAAACTAAGTGTCCCTTTGGTTCAATTTATTTTTTATTTTTCAGCATTTTAAAAACAGGATTGTTTACAAAAGTTATAATTAGAACAAGAAAGGACATTCAACCAAAAATAAAATTATAACTCAATATTTTTTAGATATCATTTTTTAAAGTTTTTCTATCTATCAATTAAAGTTAAACACAAAGTCCAAATTAAGTTCAAATTAGCTTCTAATTGTAATATAAAATTGTGCCAAGTGTCCATTTTAATTTTTTAAATTTTGGTGTCAAGTGAATTATTCATACTGCCAAAGTGATCACTTCACTCACCTATGTAAGACCACTTCATCATTAATACTGATAAATGTATCTGCATAAACATAGGTTACCCTCTAGTTGATCTAATGTGCAGCCTCCAATGCATGTTTAGAGCTAAAATGAGATGACCGCTCATCATAAGGACAAAAAAACAAAACAAAAAATCATATGATGATTATCAATGTCGTGCTTAACATCATTAATAGTATTCTTGAAATGCTATTTGCGCATCTTTTTTATACCATTGCCTCTAAAATCAATACAAGAATACTAGCTAGGATAAAAACAATAAATTTCTATATCGCCAATAACACTAAGTTATAACTTACACTTGCCATCTATGAGGATCAGAACTCTTTTGAGTCCCTCTACTCAGGAGTAACTTTAATCATGACTTGGTGGCTTGGTTGGTGCCAGTCTTTGCTTTCATTTACCAACAAGCAAAGACCTGATTTATTCATCTCTGGATGTGCTGTTTCCGCTGCTACCAACCCAATATTGTTTTACTGCAACCAAAATCTTTTCAGGCACAAGGGGACCATCCTCGTGATCCATCAACTTGGTATTCCATCTCATGCCTCCAGCAATTTTCTTAACCTTGTTCATCACATCAACTTCATCCACCAAACAGTATTAATGTCAAAGAATCTCAGTCTACCAAACATTGTGTTGTGTTAATTTCAAAGAGAGAAAGAAAGTAGACTGGCACAACTTTTGAGGAGAAAACTATAATTGTAGAAATTTCCAACCAATTCTTTGCCCCCACCAAACACTCTGAGAGAGAGGGAGAGGACAAACAAGTTTGGCATGGTGTAGGAAATTTCCAACCCTTCTTTTTTTGACGTTTGAGGAGTAGATTGCAGATCACGCGCATGTAGAAAATTTCCCAGAAACCTTCATTACTTTGGTACTGTGTTTCAGGGCTCGGAAATTTGCAACATAAAAGAGGACAAACAACTTCTTATCATATTGCTTTGTGACCAGTTTTTTTTTTTTTTTTCTTTTTTATTGAATATTGTGACCCATTCTTCTTTTTACATTTCTTTTCACTAGCTTTTTAAATGTATTTTACATTACCTTTTGACCAGCTATAAAGGTTTTTATTTTACATTACTTTTGGTTTACATTAATTTAATTCTTCTTTTTACATTTCTTTTCACTAGCTTTTTAAATGTATTTTACATTACCTTTTGACCAGCTATAAAGGTTTTTATTTTACCTTACTTTTGGTTTACATTAATTTAATAAAGAATTAATGTAAACCAAAAGCTATAAGATCTCCAATCACAACCCAAGCCAAAAGCTATAAGGTCTTCCTTTGCCAATGGAGGAAAATAGGTCAACCAATTATATGGATTTTGGAATTTGGATATCTCATTATCAGAGAGGCCAAAACTACGCAAGATCTCCCACTGGAATTTCTGACCACCAGATTTTGACGCAGCCTTGGACTTCTTGCCCTTGAACTTATCTGGTGGTGCACCTGCATTTGCTTCCTCAGCTTCTTGTACAGTGTCTATTTCCTCCTCCGATTCATGGGGAAAATTTGGTGGATCCCCAAATTGTTGAATTTACCGCGCAAGCTTATCAGCTGAGGCCTTAATGGGCATGCCGGTGCAATGGAAAGCAAACGGACATAGCACATTGGCACCTCTCAGCCTATGATAAGAAGCAGCAAATTCCAGCTTTGAAAGTGAGAAAGCGTGTCCAAGATGCAAATAAGAAACTGACTTACTCTCGGGAGCCATCGTCGTCCATCCCTGTTCAGCAATACTAACAAACAATACTAACAACAACCACAACTGAACTTCAAAAGTTTTATATTGTAAAATTTTATGTATTTGCTTTTTTTTTATTGTTGTTGCTGTTGTTGTCGTCAATATTTTAAATTTCTTTTTATTAGATTGTATAATTTATACTTGTTGAGGAATACCCTGAAAAAAAATTTTTGGAGCTGCCACTAGGGTCAAATTAGAGAGGTGATCATGTTAGTCAAGATGGAGGATTTGCACTTGATCCATGCTTTTATTATGTTACTTTTTCTTTTTTTTTTAATAATTATTATAATTGGAAAATTTATCTCGCTACTCTACCCAATTTCAAGGAAATAATAAGCCTGCCTGGTGGAGACTTTATCAAACTAAGTGTCCCTTTGGTTCAATTTATTTTTCAGCATTTTAAAAACAGGATTGTATACGAAAGTTATAATTAGAACAAGGAAGGACATTCGACCAAAAATAAAATGACAACTCAATATTGTTTAGATATCATCTTTTAAAGTTTTTCTATCTATCAATTAAAGTTAAACACAATCAAAGTCCAAATTAAGTTCAACTTAGCTTCTAATTGTAATATAATATTGTGCCAAGTGTCCATTTAATTTTTTTTTTTTTTTTTTTTTTTTTTTTAATTTTGGTGTCAAGTGAATTATTCATAATGCCAAAGTGATCACTTTACTCACCTATGTAAGACTACTTCATCATTAATACTGAATCACTTATAAATGTCTGTGCATAAACATGGGTTACACTTTAGTTGATCTAATGTGCAGCTTCCAACGCAAATTTAGAGCAAAAAAGAGATGAACGCTCATCGTAAGGACAAAAAAAAAAAAAAAAAAAAAAAAAAAAAAAATTATATGATGATTATCAGTGTCGTGCTTAAAATCATTAATAGTATTCTTGAAATGCTATTTGCGCATCTTTTTTCTACCATTGCCTCTATATCACCAATAACACAAATTTATAACTTACACATGCCATCTATGAGGATCGGAACTCTTTGAGTCCCTCTACTCAGAAGTAACTTAAATAATGACTTGGTGCCAGTCTTTGCTTTCATTCACCAACAAGCAAAGACCTGATTTATTCATCACTGGATTTGCTGTTTCCGCTGCTACCAACCCAATATTGCTTTACTGCAACCAATATCTTCTCAGGCACAAGGGGACCATCCTCGTGATCCATCAACTTGGTATTCCATCTCATGCCTCCAGCAATTTTCTTAACCTTGTTCATCACATCAACTTCATCCCTCAAGATGACAGTCCCTTCAGGCCGCAATATGCGATCCATCTCCAGAAGGATGTATTCCAATTGGCACCTATTCAAGCATTTACATTATTTTTTCATCAGAATTCAAAGGTAGTAAAAATTTCTTACAAATGAGGTTTTCTATCAGAAGAAAACCCATATAATTTGGATTCAGTTATTAAATTCAGATTGCTGAGTTCCAATAAAGTAGGACACATTAGAATGAAAATGATACACATGAAAATTCCCAAAAATTAAGAAGCTATGAGTACAAAAATTATCATTGATTGGAATGCTTCCATGTCAAATAATTTAAATATGCCAAAACCTGATATGATTTCTGGCATACAGGAAGAAGAAGATGAGGCTTACTTGTTCTGATACAAGCTGAAGACACCACTAGCATGAATAAGATCATATGTCCTTGGGTAAGTAGAGAAGCCTTCACACCTGAACAAAGATATATAGGGAATAAAAATGTCATCGAGATTCCATAGCCTTTGGCATTGTGATAAAGAAATTGAGCTTTTAATGAGCATGAAAACTTGTACTATTTGACATTCTTATGTTTCCCTTGGCATCGGGATAAATCAGGAAATTTTGAAAATATTAATAAACCAACATATTGTACAGATACTAAATGAGTTGCAAAGGAATTTGCTATGCTATCAACAACAAGAAAAGGGTAGCTTATAAATGAATCCCTCTCAGAATGTACCAAAAATATAAGGTAAGCTGCTGTTAGTTGGTCATAAAATAACAGATTTTCATCTTTATCAAAATTGCAATTAAAACTCACATGCTACAAATTCTCTGCAATTTCAGTTTACAAAAATGCAGGAAAAGTGTGAAAGTTTAAGTGGGCAACAAAGAGGACAAAATTGTAGGGGCATACCAGTCATGATATATGCCAATTAGGCCTCTCTCATAAACAACACCTAAAGTGTTCTTGGCAATTGTAGGCACCACATTCATCACCCAAGATTTCTGTGATTCAAGTGCTGCTGCAAATCCTCCAAGGCCTGCGTTCATATCCATCACATTCCGATATCTTGTAGTGCCAATCAATCTATTGATCCTTTTGTAGGTAATTAAACGTTTTTTCCAAAGTTTATTATCCTCTTGGTAAGATTCTGCTGTAAACCCCTCGACGGATCCCTTAGCTATTAGGGGAGGGACTACAAAAAGCCTAGCTGGAAACTTCTTCAACTTCCCTCCTGCTACTTCATCTCTACCGGTTACCTCAGGGAAAGGAGTTATACATGTGTCCATTTTCTTGTACCTATATACACCACAAAAATAAGAATTAGAATGATAATACCTAGAGTAAACCAGAGTTGGCTTAGGGTTAAAAACTACTTAACTTAATCCTAATACTCATATGTTATTTATATAACAGGCACTAGATACAATATGACCAAACTACCCTCATAACTTATACAATATTCCTCATAACGCTCCCCCTCAAGCTAGGGTATATTTATCATATAGTCCCAACTTGTTACATAACAAATCTAAGTGGACCTTGCACAACAGTTTTGTGAACATATCAGCAACTTGGGCTCTTTTTGAGATATACAAGGTAGCAATCACACTAATCTCAAATGGAACATTGGATTGGAACTTGGAAATGATATGAATTGCTGCTTGGTTGTCTTGATACATGGTCATAGGCAGGTGTACATCAAACCTCAATTTCTCTAGAAGATGCTTAATCCACATAAGCTCACACGAGGTCTGAGCCATGTCTCTATATTCAGCCTCAGCACTGGAATGAAAAACAACACTTTGCTTTTTACTCTTCCAAGTGATTGAGTTACCTCTTTAGGACAGAACACTATCATGTGGTGGACCTCCTATCTGAGGGTGAACCTGCCCAATGCGAATCTGTTAAGGGCTCGACACGCAAATGACCATTGGTTCTATATAAAATTCTACATTCAGGATGAGCCTTAAGGTATCTCACAATCCAGAGAACAGCTTCCCAATGTGGATGTCGAGGTCCAGCCATATACTAACTCACAGCACTGATTGCAAATGATATATCTGACCGGTTAATAGTAAGGTAGTTCAACTTTACAATTAAATGACTATCTCCCCAAATAACTCCCCCTGATCCATATACAATTCGAATTGGGATCCATAGGGGTGTCTACAGGTTTTGAACCCGACAACCCAACAAACATGTCATATAAGTAACAATGTTGTACCCATAGCAGAAAATAACATCATAGCAACTATATACTTGTGTAATCAAGAAAACTTGAAGTGCACAGGGACTCACCAGACATCATCAACATCCTTTGATTTACATACATTGACAGAGTTTCTTTGACAGGATTTGGCATTTACTTTTTTTCTCCAGATAGCAATATCTCCCTTCTCATACTTCTTTTCCCAGCAAAGAAGTTCAGCTAGCTTTTCGATCTGTCTTTGCTCAGCCTGGAGATCCTTCTTAGACCGCTGCCATGTTTTGTAGTAGGTCTTCCAATTGATTGGAGGGCCAGACAAGATCCAGTATCCACCAGGTCTGAGGACTCGATCAACTTCCTTTAGGTACAATCCATCTGTATAGAGAAGTTCATATGAAAAAAAATTAAAAAATCAACTTCTACCAATTACACAAAAATTCTGCTGCCTTTTTTAATTTTAAACTCTGCAAACTTGAAGATTCTAATTTGAAACTTAGCCATAAACCAAGCTTTCACTTGCATTTAGAAACTCCATGTCTACTATTTGATAGTCACTCTTGGGAATAGTTCATGACTTATTCATGTAAAAGAAGAATTTTGTTTACACTTCATGGATTGCTAACATGAAATAAATGTTTTGATAAATTTGTGCTCACACATAGTTTTCATACTTATTTTTGTGACTATCAAAATATCTCAGTCTTGCTATGTATAAATAGTTTTCATACTTATTTTTGTGATGAAAAAGAATCAAAAGTCTAGATATATTTCACAATCTGATTCCGGGGTATTTGATTTTGATGTGGTTTTATTATTAAGTATAAGTTTACATGCTCTCTACATAATGCAAAAAGTGCAAAGATCAATATATGATTGTGAACAAAGACATTCCTAGTGCTTACTATTTGAAGTCCATGGTATCAGACATCGAGAGCACTGAGCCATATCAAAGGCTCTTGATGGGTATGGAAGTCGTATTGATCCAAGAACACCTATAACAGCAGGAACACCTCGTTCCAATGCAAACTGTACCTGTGCTTCATGATTGTCCCTGGGTGCAAAGGACATAGCCAACACATTTCTTTTCAGCAAGTATGCGCCCCAGCTTGCAACCTGTGTCATGAGCAGAATCATTAGTCCAGTAACTGTTACTGAATTAAAAAGCCAACTGAGAATGAGTAGATTAGGCAGCTGGTAAAAATAACAAACAAGCTACTGCCAGAATATTGATATATAGGAAAGAGACAGAACTCCACTTTAAATTGGAATCTGTAGATAGTAACCTAGGCCATAAATTATATTATATCATCTGAACGTTGCCAGCAAGAAATCAAATTCATATTGATAGTTTAAAACAAAGAAAAATGTGAAGTAGTCCAGAATAGAGCCAACAAGATTGGCATAAAACTAATGCTGATTCCCAATATATCAAGCTCTTCAAAAAAGATACATCAACCAGTTGTTGTGCCTTTCAGGCCTCAGCACAGGCATGGTATTTTAAGAATGATATCAAGAGAAACATTATGTTTTTGTCTGAGCATCTCTATCTTATTGTTTCCATGTAAACAAAGAGAGAGGCCTAATTGGGTAAATTTTTAAAGGCCTTTGAAGTGGAAAGAAAAAAAATACAGTTTATGGGCTCTCAATGTGAATCCAGATAAGCTAAAGGTAGAAGGGAAATTGGGAGATCTTTTTTTTTTTTTTTTTTTTTTTTTGTGGGGGGGGTGGGGGGGGGGGGGGGGGGGGTGTGGTAGGGCAACAAATTGAGTTCTAAAATATGATGAATACTACAATATGCATATATGTGGATCCAAACACAATAAAAAAGATAGATAATTATCAACATACTCCACAACCAGTATCCAGTGCTGTTCTGACAGTGCCATCTGCAATTGGAATGACTGATGCAAGTTCATCAATATATGCATCTGCGCCTTGAGGAAACATTGTTCCTCCACCTGGGAATTTGAACACATCTCCCTTAAACTGCACCCAATTCTGGACCGCCTTCTCAACTGTCAGGCTTTTATAAGGAACATTAGCATAGTGGACATAGTCCCGGCCTTTAGGCCAAGGGAATGGAGTCATATATCCCTTGGGTGCTGGGACAAGACACTGCAATTTTTCCTTTTCTGGAGGGCAATGTCTTTCCCTGTATATCATATTTTCCCTTGGGAATTTCATTGCTCGGTCTTGTTCTTGGCAAGGAGTATAATCAGTGTATCGGATGTCACATGGCTTGAACACTTTGGCTTTAGGTAAAGAAGGTTCACTAATCTTAACAACTTTGTGATGAGGCTCAAAATCTAGTTTGCTTATAATGTTGCAATCTGTCTGCTTGCCTATTTCCAATGCTATGCGATCCCCTTTTCCAAAACCACTCCTCGGCCATGCTCCCATGATGTAAGAGAAACAGCATAGACCAATAATGAGAAATATAGATAATGGCCTTCGTGGTATGTTGCCTTGTGAGTTTTGCTTAGAGCCCATGATACGATTGAGACAATTCCCTCAAACCTACTGTAGTAAACAGCAAAATTAGAAAGCAGTAACTTGAAACAAATCATCAATGGTTGAGAAATCAAAGCTAAATAGTAATATTAATCTTGGGGAAAGTTCATTAACAATTGTTCCAACTATGAAACAATCATCTATAAACACATGGTATATGTGTATCAACTAATTTTACACACACACACACACACACATATATATATATATCCAAGAGGCTTCATGTAATTAAAAATAAATGAATAGCACTGCAAAATTCAATGAATTTAGATCAGTTTATATCACTAGATAGTGACGAATTAGGAAAATTTTAAAAAACGCAACTTCTTCTACTTTTCAATCACATTATGATCAAACATAATAGGAGAGGCATGAAACTCATATCTTTTTGCATCGGTTATTTGCACACAGCCTTAATCTATATATATAAGTCTAAAGTAAATGTGAATTGAAATTGAAAAACTAATGGAACTTTACAACCAAATCTGATATCTTTGAGTGTAGATAACAAAAGGTATTCATAAACAACAAGCAGCAAAACTAAACTAGAAACTTAAGTAATCGCATGTTTCTGACATACCCAGAAGAAGAAGAATGAGAAAATAAGTGCGTGGAACATATAAGAATAGACGGTAAGCAAAAACCCAGTAAGGAAAAAAAAGAAAAGCAGAAAATGAGATCACAATGCACATGCTTTACCTGGCCACAGAGAACAAAGAGAGAGATTTAACTTAGAGAGACACGTATATAGTAGGAGCTAAAACTTAATATAGCAGTAGCAGTAGTAGTCCACTTCTTCATGGGAAGAGTCAAAGAAAGGAGTGAACTTGGAGACTGGTTTTTGGTTTGGAACCATCCACCGACAGACCCTACTATTCACTGCCACTAGTACTCATCAGTCATTACCCAACAAGTCACTAGCCTAGAAATGGGATCTACTATAGTAGTGGCCCCAATTATTTAAAAAAAAAAAAACAAAAAACAAAAAACCTATAGTAATGGCCCCCATTTGCCTTTATTGTCAAACCGATCGGATCTCCCATTTTGATACATGCTGGTCATTTACATCTTTGGTAAGGCTGCAATCATAAAATGCGACGATTTCACAATTATAGTGAAAAATACAATTCTATTTAGTGTATGTACATGAGTGTTTAATAAGAAGCGTGTGTTTTTTCGTAATTGATTGACAGAGAGGTAAAAAAAAAAGTTGATCAATCCTTGTAAAAAGTTGTGTTCATTTGCACTTAACCAATTTAACAATGATGAAAAATATTATGGAAAAAAAGTTGTGTAAGTTAAATTAATGTTGTGAGATTAGTCAAGTTTATACTTTATTATACATATTGATGTACATAAATCATTTTAGATTAGGTTTTCATTTGTTGTTACTTGTAAGCTTGAGAGATAAGCATAGTTAGCATAGAAAAAGATAAAAGAAAAAGGGAAAAGATAAAGAAGAAAAGCTAAAGAAAGCTTTTGTAGATTAATAACTTTTATATTTTGCCAGTTGAAACTGAGAATTTTATGTATAGATGTGAGAGCTGAGTTACTTATTCATGGGGGGTTATAACAAAATTGAAGGGTGTGAAAGCCTAGGGGTACACAGGTTTAATCGACTTGTAATGGACACAAAAGAAGATATTATGAGCTGACAACAATGTTTGCAAGTAATCAAGATAAATAATTCTATAAAGATTTCAAAAACAATTACTATTGTAAAAAGTAAAAACCCAATCAAATAAATGATTAGGCGTATGCCGGGCAAAGTTGAATATTTTACACAATTTATTGATTTTTACAAAAACATACTATCGAACTTGAATTCGTTTTGCTATCGATCCCTTTCAAAACATGTGTTAAATTGGTTTATAATGGGACATTATATCTCAAAATCAGATTTATTTTAAGATTTGCTTATATAAATACGTATATAGAATTAAAATTTTAGGGTATGGATAAGTTTAATTACTCTTCTTGTGCTTGTTTTGAAGGTAAAAACATCTTTCTTGCGTGAACACTAGTATGAGAAAATAATTAAGAAAAAGTATGAAAATAAATAAAAAATTTGGACCTCGTTATTTTCTTCATACTAAAAGCCACAGGTTTAGAAGATTTATCTTCAAACATCTGATCTGGGGGTTAGATATTAAGCCATCGTTGGATTGGACGGAAATTACGAGTACAAGAGTGTGGGAGAAATTGTTTTACGACACTTCTTTGTGTAAAACCCCTGAAAACTTAATCCTGATCAAATTAAAATTATATTCGGGCTTATTGGTATTTTTAATTGCGCCAAACACCCAAAAATTTCAAAAACTTTTACATAAAATTAATTACTTTTGATGGAAAATTTTTTAATAACTCATGTATTTTTTTAGAATGACAGTAGAACAGGACAATGTCAATTTAGGGATGTCTCCTTTTTGAGGTGGGAAAAACCCATACAAGACTAGAGCTGGGCAGGCAAGGACATGGTAGTTAGAGACTTTAGAGGCTAGAGCCTTAGAGGTAATTTATTATTATAATCCTAGGTTCTCACATGGATTAATTGTAAGTTTAAC
The DNA here is from genome assembly GCA_028535165.1 of Quercus tomentella. Taxonomy (NCBI): domain Eukaryota; kingdom Viridiplantae; phylum Streptophyta; class Magnoliopsida; order Fagales; family Fagaceae; genus Quercus; species Quercus tomentella. The sequence goes on from JAPQVY010000023.1 coordinate 5,924,184, forward strand.
CGTGTGTATATAAGTTCTTGAGTACCCTTCCATAATTCCATTACAAGCTAGTTTTCATTGGTAAGTTATATATCTATAGTTTTGTAACATTTTTTATCAAAGCCAACCATCATGTCAAATAGTTAGATGTAGCTCATTAAGTATGAGATCAAATGAGTTACGGTTTTGTATTTGAATCTTGGAAGAAGGGACGTAAAGGTTAGATTAAAATAACTAATAGGTAAGTAGAGCCACCAAAAAGAAAAAAGGCTATCATCGGGATAGTATCAATAGAGTGAACTGTTGTAAACGTCGGTTGTGGAATGTGGTGGTATGTTATGATCCTAGTGACCTACATGGAATAAGTATATGCTTAACCATATGTATATAAGCCCTTGAGTACCCTCTCTTTGCAAACCAATTTTTAAATGTGAGTTCTACTCATGAGTTTATAACATTTTTCTTTCCCTAATTAATCATTTGTCTTTGACATTAATGGTATAATAATGCTGTAATACTAAATGGATAATCAAGAGTGAGAATAAACGTTTTAGGTAATGGTGATGAAATATGTAAAAGAATTACAAATATATAGGATGTACATAAATATTAAAAATTAAAAAAATAAATAAATATATAAAAAACACGGATAGACGAGACAAAGCAGATCATGTGGGACTGTGGGTCGACGAAATATAGTCACCCCTTGACCACAAACGTCACAAATGGAAAATTATTAGTAGCTAGGCTCACTATCAAAGGCAAGTTGAAGTGGACATCCCAATATATAATTAACAAGGTTACCTTAATGCTATAGGAATTTATATTGTAGTGTAGGGCCTAATGGCCTATGCTCTATATACTTTCTCTAACCATTTGCCACTTGCATTTTGATGCCCTCCCAAAAAAGACCTCTGACACTGATCACTTTTGTTGTATAATAGCAAAAGTGCCACGCACAAAAGCAATTTACATAACACTTCCATTAATAGTTAAATATAAGCAATTAACGTTAACACCTTTCTACCGACATTAATCTTTTTTTTTTTTATGAACTCTACCGACATAATCTAATCTTTGCTGTAGTTGGCATTTTAATATTTTATGCACAAATAACAAAAAATAGTTAACATAAATCGTGCAACTAATCTCAACTGTCAAAAAAACCGTTTAAAAAATAGTTGTAATTAGCGCTATTAAACTCTATAGTTATACTACTGCACTAACATTAATGGCTTCCTTTTGAACCTAAACTTTAACTGTAACCCTTGCAAATTAAGGTTAAAGTTAATGAATGATCTAAATGCATTAGTTTAGAAAGTATTTTTACAAGTTTTTTATAGGAAAAAAAAGTAATTGATTTTTAATAGCTTTTTATATTTTCTATAAAAGTGATATTAAAACATTTTTCAAATGATCCATTAATAAATGTCCTAAGAATACCTATTAACCAGACTCATTAATTAATAGTGCTACATAATATATGTTAAAATAAATGCACAACTAGTCTAACTGTTGTGGCCAATGAATAGGCCAATATATGGCTACCCGTATAACTTTTTTTTTTTTTTTTCCTTCTTTTTGGCCAAAGTTTTTCTCTCTCTTTTTTAATTTTTTATTTATAATGTACTTCAAAGTTTAACCCCTATATTTTAGGTATAGTAACAAATTAAACCCTAAACTTTCAAAACTATTTTCCTTTTAAAAATTTTTTATGGATTGACAATTGTTGAGGTCTAAAGGAATGAGGACATTCTTAAATTCTATATGTATGTATGAAATTTTATAGAGAAATGATATATATATATATATATATATATATATATATTCACAACAAATCATAAGTCATAAGTGGCAGGTTGTTATTAGTTATTATTGGTGAGCAAAAAAGTAATTTCAATAGTTAGATCAAATTATAATTAGTAACTATTTATCACCTATAATTTGTTATAAAAATGTTGTGGATATAACACTTCTCAATTTTATATTGAACAAATACTCGACTAATTAGAGCTTGTTGTAGTTGAATATTCGTGGTAGTTAATAATTACATCAATATTGAGAGATAGGCCAGTGGTTCTAAATCTTGAATGAAATCCAATCAAGAGCACCACCTCCTACATCTACAAAATTTCTTGGACCATTGTTAAAGAAACCAAAGGCTTTTAGAATTTATCACTGACTGGTGGGGTTGGCAGTGGTCCGACATTAGTGGGTAGCGTGTAATGGCAATGTAGATAATAGTGGGCAGCTAGTGATGGTTCGCGAGCGGTGATGGTGGGGTGCAGCAGCTACTCTCTCTACCTATTTTCTTGGAATCTTTTTAGGTCCTAGTGACACCGTTAACAATTTTATTTGATGGCAAGGTTTAATTTGTCACATTTTGAAAATTCAGAATTTAATTTGTTATTTTAGAACATTCATTATATAATTTGTTACCAACCTAAATATTTAAATATTTAGGGTTTAAAGTGAAATTGGCTTTTTATTTTTTGGTACTTTCAAAGTTTCAATCAAGAATTGATTGATGAGTGATGACATGTACACAAAGTATCTTACATACTATTTCATTGCAGTTGGTAAAATTTGCAATTAGATATTTTGAGTTCATTTAATTTCATTTAATTTCACATGTAATGTGTGAAAGTAAGAGACTTAAGAATATGGAATAATTTTGATAAAAAAAAATTGGAAAAAATTAGATGAATATGAATATCACATTGCCTTTGATTGTGACCAAAGAGGAAGAATTTTCGTAAAACATGACCATATAGTCTCAAATTATTTCTCTAGTTCACTCTATTATCCATTGGAATGTTTGCTGTAATCAAAGAGAAAGATTTCACATCCTTTTTTTTCTTCTTGCATTGTCTTGAGAGCAGGTAGGACAAATGAAAAATGTTGATCTTTTTATGTATTATTTCAATAAACTCCATTATACAAGGAAGTATAACTTATTTCGGATGTATACTTCTTTCCACTCACAGTTGAGTGGGTCCCACCAACTATGAGTGGGAGGAAACATACATCTGAAATAGGGTGTATTTTATCCCATCACACACACACACACACAGAGATATGTTTTACACCATCCAATAAAGGATTGTCAAATCATTTTTTTACATATAATTTAATAAATCCTGCCACATCTAATAACATTTCAATAAATTTCTAATTGTGTTGGATTTTCATATAGGTATTAAAAATGATTGGGTTTAGTTGTACCTATTCTTTAATATGTGATACGATATTGATGCATGTTGGGAATGAGGATGTAAAACTTGGGTTTTACATCGCATCCATATGAAATTTAATCTCTATATAAAATGTGCATTGCGTTGAAAATCTTATCACCAACATCTTAATTTTTTTTTAAGTAGAGAATAAAAGAGAAGATGAGACCAATCAAATTATTATAGCTAATTAATTGATTAAGTTCAAGTCTTTAAATTATTTTCATATAATGTAATTATTGGTACAATGGCATGCTGCCTAATAAGTGTCATGTTGAATTTTTAGTATCCTCGTTTCACCAGGATTTGAAGGTAATTTCATGACCATAGTGTTAGAAATATGAATTGAGAACTTCTTACAATCAGAAATTAAGTCGTTAATCGTTGAGCAATGTGGCCCAACTGAATGTACTATCTAACTATTCTTTATTTTAGTGGGATTTTGTCATTTGGCAAGTTCATTATTAAGATAATTTACTTTTTATGAAACTCTATAATGAAAATATTATACCTATCAAAAAAAATATATATTAAGTAATTTATACTAGTTTTTATGATAGTTTATTTCAAGTGTCTCTATTTAGGAAATTTAAAACGTTCCTTCGACTAAAATTCTAACAAAGAGTTTCAAATTTTTTTTAAAATAAAATTGTAATCACCTATAATAATTAATTAATTATGTCCAGATTATATAGTGCAAGAAGTAATTATGTATATGACTATGGCAAATTGTGCCAATCTTTTTTTTTTTAATAAAAAAATCACGATCAGGAGATTTTTGTAGATCTCAGTATGTATAACTGGACATAACATAAGTATAGATACTTTTTTTTTTTTTTTTGAGAATCAAGTATAGATACTTGGTAGTCAAGATTTATACTACGCTTTGCAACTCTGTCTAACTAAAGTACGACAGTGTGAACTGAAGAAAACGACTAGAAAAGCGCCACGTCATACCCCCACGGTGCACAAGACAGAACACTATAAATACGCCGCCTTGTTCACTCTCTCAGAACAAAACTTTGTACTGTGAAAACCAAAACAAAGCAAAAAAGCTCTCTATCTCTCTCTCTCTCAAAAATCAATCAAACCCACCCAACCCTGATCTATCTTGGTTCTAAAAAGCCGCATTTTGGTCCAAAAAGATTTAGGCTTTCTTTCTTCTTCAACGATCACTCTCACAGAGACAGAGGTTCGTTTATTTCTTCTTATCTTCTTGTTCTATATTTTTCCTTTTTTTTTTTTTTTGTTTCTTCTTTTATTTTTTCTGGGATTTGTTGTAAAAAAAGGTTTATGAATTTTTTTTTTTCTTGGGGTTTGTTGTATAAAGCTTTGTGATTAGTTCCGTTTAAGGAATTCAAATATTGGCCCCTGAATCTTTAGGGTTTCTAGTTTTTTTTTTTTTTTTTTTTTTGAATGTGGGTATTATTGGAATTTTATTTTTTGTTAATTCGTTTAGTTTTAGACTATTAATTCTAATCCTTTATTTGCAAATTATAAAAGCGTTCCTTCGACTAAAATTATAACAAAGAGTTTCAAATTTTTTAAAAAATAAATTTGTTATTTATTTTAATTATTTTTTATCGGAATTTATTTTAATTATCTTGATCAACTATAATAATTAATTATGTCCAGATTATATAGTGGAAGCAGTAATTATGCATATGATTATAGCAAATTGTGCCAAAAATATATATTTTTTAAAATAATTAAATCACGATCAGGAGATTTTTGTAGATCTCAGTATATATAACTGGACATTACATAAGTATAGATACTTGGTAGTCAAGATTTATACTACGCTTTGCAACGATCTGTCTAACTAAAGTAAGACAGTGTGAACTGAAGAAAACGACTAGAAAAGCGCCACGTCACACCCAAAACCCGACGCAACACAAGACAAAACACTATAAATACGCCGCCTTTTTCACTCTCTCAAAACAAAACTTTGTACTCTGAAAACCAAAACAAAGCAAAAGAGCTCTCTCTCTCTCTCAAAAATCAATCATACCCTCCAAACCCTGATATATCTTGGTTCTAAAACGCCGCATTTTGGTCCAAAAAGATTTAGGCTCTCTTTCTTCTTCAACTCACTCTCACAGAGACCGAGGTTCGTTTATTTCTTCTTTATGTATTTTTCCTTTTTTGTTTCTTCTTTTATTTTTTCTGGGGTTTGTTGTAAAAAAAGGTTTGTGCTTGTTTCCTTTTCTGTTACAGTTTTCTTTTCTTTTTCTTTTTCTTTTTTTTCTTGGGGTTTTGTTGTATAAAGCTTTGTGATTAATTAGTTCCGTTTAGGGAATTCAAATATTGCCACCTGAATAGGGTTTCTGGGTCTTTTTGTTGAATGTGGGTATTATTGGAATTTTCTTTTTGTTAATTCGTTTATTTTTAGACTATTAATTCTAATCCTTTATTTGCAAATAATAAAAACTGTTTGGATTTTCTGGGGGGTTTTTTGCAAAAGGGTTTGCGATTATTCAATTTAGGAAATTCAAAATTGTTATCTGAATCTGTGTTTTCGTTGAACAGAACAGGGCACCATTGGAGTTTTCATGGTTTAACGTGATCTGGCTATGGAATCTTCAAAGAAAAGGAAGAGTAGGTGTGATGGAGTGTCTGTGGCTGAGACATTGGCCAAGTGGAGGGACTACAATGCTCAGGTTGACTCTTCGGCCAAACGTGCACGTAAGCTTCCGGCTATGGGGTCGAAGAAGGGATGCATGAAAGGAAAAGGAGGACCTGAGAATGCACTCTGCAATTACAGAGGGGTCAGGCAAAGGACTTGGGGCAAATGGGTTGCGGAGATTCGTGAGCCTAACAGAGGAAAGAGGCTTTGGCTTGGCACATTCGATAATGCTGTTGAGGCCGCTTCTGCTTACGATGAAGCTGCTAGGGTGATGTATGGTGCCTATGCGCGACTCAACTTCCCGGAGTCTGTTTCCACTATATCTGGGCCTACTCCTGTGGAATCTGAGGCTTCTGCTGTTGAGTCTACTGCCATGGCTAGTACAAGTGAGTCTACTGCCATGCCAGCTACAAGTACTTTGGTGCAGGATGAGTATGGTGCAACGAGCTACTCTGTGGATAGTGGACTGGACCAATTTCTGGATTGTTCTGAAAACGAACTTTTTAATGTGCAAGAGCTTATGGCACTATTAGACAGTGATCCTGTTGGCTTCACAGAATCAGAACTGGGTTTTGATTATTATGGTGATCAACTCGGAATGCCATACAAGTAGTTTGGGTGAGAGGATGAGCTTAATTGGACGTGATTACTTGCTGGGTTATTCTATTGACTGTGCAGATTGTCTTTGTAACATGCAAAAAGTAGCCACTTAGAGATTTTCATTTTTATTTTTTATTAATGAGTTTTCTATTGTTTTGGTCGGCATTTTAAACCATTTAACATAAAAGTAAAACTATAGTCAAGGCCTTTTCTCTGCAACTTTTGGTGCAGTAAAAATTATAGTTACTAACTTACCAATGTTTTTTGAGTTAATCCAATTTATATATTGGTCTAAGTCTTGGATTTGATTAGTACTAGTTTTCCATTATACAAAAAAATTGACTTTTTTGAGTTTAGTATCCTCTCACTAGATTAACAATTTAATTGGTTACCACAGTCCCCCAAGCAATTTTTTTTAATTATAGATTTAAGTTGCTTTAACAACTGTAAACCTGATTCTACTTTGGAGACTGTAATTCTACATGCTGTAAATTTTTTTTTAGCTCTTTTTGTTCATATTCCAAGTTTCCAACTTCTGCATTGGGTCTCTTTGATTGGGCCTCTCACAAAATAGTTTGGCTATGTGGACTTGCTTAAATTAAGAAACCGATTGAGCAAATTTGACTGTTGCGTCCTCTATTGTCACAATATAGTATGCGCTTTATTCAAAGACAATGATCCTCTTCTTTTTTTTTCTTGTTAAATGTATTTATGTAATTGCCATATGGAATTTGTGCCTTATTTTGAACGACATCTTCTATCGGCATGTCTTATCTAGTCTTACAATTTAAAATTTATAAATTAAAAAAATATATTTTGAGAAACGAACTTACGGCTAAACACACAAACCTTAATTAAAACAAAAAATGTAATAAATAAAAATAATTTTTAAATATTATACGCTTTTCTAATGTTTAACATTTTATTAATATGTTTTACTATGTCTTTTGTAGTTTAAGAGTGTAAAAAATTTAATCTTCCAAAAATTTTACTCTTCCTTTCTCTTTCTATCAAAATTAAAATTAGAATTATTAGAGGCTGTTTGGACAAGAAAATTTCATCACTCAATTTCCATCACTCATCACTCATCACTCATCACTCATCACTCATCACTCATTACTCAATTTTTCACACCCGTTTAGCATCATCACCCAATTTCCATCACTCAATATTTTTTACACTTTTTGTAGGCCCCATACCTGTCACAGTGCAGCTTTTTGTTTTGTTTTTTTTTTTTTTTTTTCAGTACCCAGATCACCGAACCAATGAAAGAAGAAAGGAAAAAAAAAAGTTCAGATCACCTGAACCCAGTGAAAAAAAAAAAAAAAAAAAAAAAAAACCCAGATCACCGAACCCAGTGAAAGAAGAAGAAGAAAAAAAAAGGGAAAGAACATCGGGGAGACCGAACCCAAGAGAAGGAAAAAAAAAAAAAAAAAAAAAAGGAAGAACAGGGGAGACCGAACCCAGGAGAAGAAAGGAAAAAAAAAAAAAGAAAAAAAAAAAAGAAAGGAAGAACACTGGGGAGACCAAACCCAGGAGACGAAAGGAAAAAAAAAAAAGGAAGAACAGGGGAGACCGAACCCAAGAGAAGAAAGGAAAAAGAAAAAAAAAAGAAAAAAAAAGGGAAGAACAGGGGAGACCGAACCCAGGAGAAGAAAGGGAAGAAAAAAAAAAGGAAAAGGTGCGGCTGAGTTATGATTAGTGGGTTCCTCATGTGTGTTTAATTACAAAAATGTCATTGAGTTATGAGTTATGGAAACTGAAAATAGCCAAAATGTGTTTTCAGTTTCCATAACTCATAACTCAAAAATCAGATAATTGAGTGATGGAAACAGAGTTATCGTTTGCCAAACAAACTTTTTGCTATGGGTCCCACAATTTTTGAGTTATGAGTTATAGAAACAGAGAATTGAGTTATGGAAATAAGCTATCCAAACAGCCTCTTAGTTTTCAAGACAAATTCATTACTAACATTTTTCAATAGCTAAACTCCAACATTGCCAAAAGAGACAATGACCATCTAAAATATTTTTAGAATTTAAAGTTCTAAAATATGTTTTTATAAATATATTAAAATAGTCCAAACTGTATTAAATTATATAAAAATGTTGGATTTTTTTTTCTAATTCATGTGTTGCTTATAAAATATTAAGTAACAGTGCATTTTACATTTGCGTCGACCCTAGACTAGGCTCTATTTTTTCAAATCGTGAATTTGAACAAGGTTTGAAAAGAATCTGTTTGAGTCTAAATTGAGATATTTAATAGAAATGAAACCATTTCAAATTTACAAAATTTTAAAACTTTTTTTTAATTTTATATTTAAAATACTCTATGCATATAAAAAAATCTTTATAGAAATGTGGCCATATTTGCATGAAAGACATTTTACATGCCAATAGCATAGTTGATATTTCATGATTTTAGCATGATTATAGTGGTATTAGTACAAATAAACCAATTCAATCTAGGCCAAAGATGTTAGAAAAACCAAATATCACATCATTTTTTGTGTGCAAATAAGTGTTTAACGAGTAATATCATTGAGATATTGGAAGAAACTAATAACTCTCCTAAAATGCCTCACTCTTATAATTGACGATGTTGTCAAGTGTCAAAATCAATAGATTTTATTATTTTGGACTATTTTTTTTATTGGATTCCCAACCACTAAAGCTGTCGTGCCAAGTAGTTTGGTTTGGAGGAGCCAGAAACAGCAGATGAGCCTATTGGTGTGAAAAACTATTCTGGAATAATGGATTGAGTAGTTGTTAGGTTAGTTTGTAGATGAGTTTTTTGATGTGGGATAAATTGGAATGAAGTTGGTATAAATTAACTCATGTCTCTTTATTTAAAAAAATTGTGCAAAATTAAAAAGGCAAACACCAATCAACCAAAAATAATAATTACACTAAGTTTATTAAAACAAAAATCATGTCCAATTAAAATAATAATAAAAGCAAAGAGAAAACCCAACCATGACTAGTAAAAGAAGATAGAAAAAAAAAAGAAAAAAAAAAAAAAAGAAAGAAAGACCAAACAATCAAAATAGCATACAGATACCCATTTAGAGCACTAGCACCGACAATTTTATACCAAATGTCATTTTAACACATAAATCCCTATTTTTTCTATTTTAACATGCCACTTTATAATATACTCTACATCAAATATTCTATTCTTTTCAACAACACATTAAAATAATATATACAATACATTAAAATAACCTAAAAAACTCTCCTACAATATATATAAAAATAAATAAATAAATACAAAATATCCCAACAACAACAACTCACCCATCACAACCCATGACTACCAATCGCCACACAAAATCAACCATCGACCACCAATATCAGCCCACTACAACCAAAAAAAAAAAAAAATTATATGGGATTCCATAGATGTAGATTAAAAAAAACTTATCGAGAGCAGCTTCTGAAAGTGAGATCGACGGGATGCGATAGTGAGATCAAAGGAGAGATCGGAAGGATGTGACGATGATATCAAATGATAAATCGACAACAAGATTGGAAGCGAGATCGGTGAGGAGATCAGAGGTGGGAGTGAATGAGACGGCGAGAGAGGAGAGGTTAGGAGAGTGAACTCACGGCATGAGAGGAGAGAGAAAATAGAATAAAAAAATATTAAACGGTTTTAGCATTTCTATCCGTACGGTTTTATAATTAGAATTGTACTGTTCACTCATGCTAAAACCTTTAGCATTTAAAACATTTGATGGGGAGGTTTTTTGGTGTTTGATGTGCCAAATGTCAAATATTACCTGGAAAAATATTATGTAGGCTGTTTGTATTTACATACTGACTTTGGTTGACTATATAATTGTTCGCTTTAAATCTTCTCATTCTTTTGTTCTTCCTCCTTTCTCTATATATTTCTTTTCTTTTCAGCTGATAGGTTGCTATATGTTTTTATAATTGCATTGTTACTAGTGGCTCTGCTTTTAATTTTTTAGTCATTGCTCCAACCACAGTTGCTTGGCTAGACCTTGTAAATTCTTTAGTTTTGTTTCCTGTCATGACCTAGTCAGTTGCCTGGAGTTTCAGCCACATATGGCAGTAGGAAATCACTTGAATGAGACTTTCCTACACATAAACAGTTGTCATATGCATCAAATATGTGCCTTTTATAGTATATTTACTATAAAATTATTGAGGCTGAAATAGGAGTGCCTCTAAATTCTGTAAGCAATATGATACTTCCACAAATGTTGTCCTTGAAAAACAGTTTGTACTTTGTACTGCTTTCCTAAACATTCCTTCTCCTTCGCATCGGCATTGTTTCCTACCTCTTTGGGCTCTCTTGGGGAAGTTACAATTAACAGATTAGAAGCATGTGGTTTTCTTTGTTTGCCCCCCAAGAAAAAGTCTTTTAACATAATTAACATATTTCTCATCTAACTGACAAGGGACTTAACATATTTATGCTTTTGCCTTAGCTCTTGATTCATGTCTCTTTTATTTTAGGATGATCAAAAAAAAATATATATAAATATATTATATATAAATTTTAATTTTTTTTCCAGGCTTGAACCCCATGGGTTGATGTGGTGTCGCCATTGACTACATCTTAAAAATTATACCTAAGTTTTGACCAACTAATTTAGGATAGGATTTCTCTCCAAACTAAATTTAGAGAAAAGTTGTTATAACATATGATTCAACTAATAGTGATCTGCATGTATTTTAATTATATGACATATTGCCAAGAAATTAATAATTCAATAGCATTATGTGGTCTCTTTTAAGAGAGAATCAAAGTTCAAGTCTTATTCCCTATTTATTGTCACAATTATAAAAGACAAAACATATATTTGATAGTCACTAGACTCATTTAAATGATTTAACATATCATATAATTATAATTAAAAGACATGTGAATGAACATTTGAATTGTCATGTATATAAGATACATCAACTAGCTCAATCTCATTAAACATTTGAATACATGATTCTAGGAGGTGAATTTGTGTATCTATATATGGTTTAATGACTTTAATCCCTTGGAGTGGATCTAAAAGGTCCGTCCTTGGTGAGATTTCATGTTACCCAAATAAATATGTGAGTTCGGTTAATGTGTGTCCTTAAGGCATTTATTAATAGATCATATTAGGAAAGTTTTTATATCTCTTTTATGAAAAATATAAATAGCAGTAAAAAATCAGTTATTTTTTTACTTTTCTCGTTAAAATTTACTAAAATATTGCTTAAACCAAAGCTCAAAGGATGTTTGTTGACTTCCCCCCCACCACCCCCCAACACAAACATATATATATCCTATAGTGTACGTGAACGATATGCCAGAAGTTTTAAGGATTAAGAAAGAACTATTCCAGAACTGAAGAGGTTTTTTCTTACTTCTCCATTTGCTTGGCTGCCTTCATTAGGTTCTATTTCTCTTTATTCTATTTTAAATTTCATTGATCATTGTACTCTGCACCATGATTATGATGGTCTCTAGTATACGCATACATTGTCTCTTTTTTTCTTTTTTCCTTTCTTTTCAATAAATTACGTTTTTATCGTGTGTACATATATAAAAGATGAAATTGCATGGAAATCACATCAAAGTTACTTACCTTTACACCTATAATAATTGCATTAAAAGCACATCAAAGCTAAGAAATATTAGATACCATAATCTCACAATGAAAAGGGCACACGCTGGTGACTTGTGCAGAGAAGGCCAATTGCATATCATCAGTAATCTTTAACATCGTCTCAGACTAGAATGCTAAGATTCAATATAGCTGTGTTGTTATTTAGAATAACTATTTCAGATTATTGTATATAATATAAAAGTTATATATATAATAAATAAATAAATAACGACTAAAAAAGCCCCACAATACTATTTAGGAGCACTTAACTATTATGAAAATTATTGTATAAAAAAAATAAAAATAAAAATAAAAAACTATTATGAAAATTATGTCTATACTTTATAGCATTGCTCATACCATCCAAAAACGCACCTTGCAAAACAGTTGTCAAGATCTCGTTCTCTACATTCTCAACGTTATTGAATGGCCCAAAATGGGGAAAAAAATAGGGGAAAAAAATGAAACATTGAAGTGTTTGACATTCCATGACAAGGAAGCCCCATACAGTAATTTTCTCTTTCTAAGTCACAAAAATTGACGGCAAGAGATTGGGTAAGCCCTACCCTAACCCTATGGTTTCATGTTTTCTCTGATCTAGGTTTTAATGCCATGACTACTGTAAGTCTCTATTTATTATGAAATTTTCGTTTATTTATCTTTGGCTGAAACAGCCATGTTATTGTTTTATGCAGGCAATGTAGCTTTCTGAAATGGGCAATGTGGAATCTCCATTATGCCCATCTATGAGAGACCTATCTAAATTTTCAGGTATGGGCCATTATATTCATTAATACCATTTGTTGTTTAGCAAAAAATGCTAGTACCATACAACAAAAATAACTACCACAATTTGTCAACACAACCTTCTAATGTTACCAGTAAATATGTTCAGGATTCAAAACCCCCCTCCCCCTTTGTAACTAACAAATTTATCATCAATAATAATAAAAATAGTAATAATAAAGGTAAAATACTATTTTGGTCCCTAAACTTTATCAAAAGTTTTTTTGTCATCCTTAAACTATAAAAGTTCTTTTTCATCCTTAAACTATTAAAAATGTTTCAATTCCTGTCCTTAAAGTCTTAAACTTTAAAAAATATCTTTCTTCATCCCTAAACAATTAAAAAAATTTCTTTTTTCATCATTATTTTTGTCTCTAAACTATTGAAAGGAACTCTTTATAAATTTTAGGGATGAAAAAAACAAACTTTTGATAAAGTTTAGAGACTAAAATAATATTTTAGCTAAAAAATAATAATAATAAAATAAAAGGCAAGCATCCTGCATGACTATCTAGAAGATAAGAACCACCCTACATAGGGCATTCTGCAATTCATAGCCCTTTTAGGTAGTAATCTGTTCTTTTTCTTGTTAATGGGCAGCACTTCCCCCGACTTTCCAAGCGCTGGCTGCCCCATGAGTACAATGTACATGTTCCAATATGATTCATCAATTTTATAAATTGAAACAATGGCATGCAACTAACTGGAAACTAGCACTCATGCTTCACTTTCACATGGCTGCTGCCTAATGAGCTATCACGAGCTTAAATACGTTGAGATATATCGTAAAGCAAGAAAAAATAGCATTATGTCATGTTTTGCAACATCTGTTTTCAATAGCGAGACCATGAGATCAACGCAAGCACAAAAGCACCGAATTCTGACGTAGTAAAATTCAGGAGGAAAATGCACATAAAGAAAGTGCATACATGGTGTCACTTGCTATTGCTAAGCAAGAAAAATGGCATTACGTCTATGATTCCATCAATAGCAAGACAATCAGTCAAATACTAAACCATTCTGGAGTAACATGCTTGTTGCTAAGCACCACCGGCTCTATTGAGATAACATCCAACAAAAAAAAAAAAATGAACGTAACATAAAGCAGACATTTTTGAATATGAGGATCAATGCTCCATTTACTTTTACCTTTGGTGCAGTAAACAGTTGAAAAGATAATCTGAAACCTTGTATTTATTCAACTATTCACACGACCCAAAAAGAGCACAGATGTACAGGAGATAACCAGACCTTCTGAATTCATCTCTAAACTTGATAGAACCTCTACACTCTTAAATCAGAAGGTTATGAACTTTCAATTAATAATATCGCAATTGAACCCTTCTACAAACTTTCCATTGATCAGGCATCATGTTCAACCCCTTACCAGTATAAAACAATGAGCCATACTTAACATTTAAAAAGACAGGCTAGGCTCTAAGTTGTTTCAGCACAAGGGATTGAGAGACGACCCCAACTTTTTGAAGAATGCCCCATGTCAAAAAATCGATGCCTTGGGCTCTGCACAAGATTGGTGGTTTGATATATATAAGTTCAGCTATATCATGGCAGAGATAAAGAATTTTGAGCAAAGCAAAAATCACAAAGATATCAATTGATATGCAACAGAAAAGCATTATGTAGAACAATCAAAGGTTTAGCAACACACCAGCCATCAATGTGCGGTGTAATTGATCAGAATTTATGCCGATGCCTTCAGTGGACTTCAATTTGTTTGCCTCTACTTTTTTTCTCACCTTTGAGGAGCTCAAAGAGCCTTCAACTATAAAAAATGAGTACACATGTCAAATTTGAAGATGAAAAAAGCAACATGAGAAATGACTATTGAACTCCATAAGATAAAGATAAATATAAATCACAAATAACAATTACACTTTTTATTTACAATCTAAAGGTTTGAAATGAAATTTGCAAATAACATTGGCTCATGTCAGCATGGAATTGATAGCCAAAAAGGATTCAGGACATCAGAATATTGGACATTGTAAGATGCTAACAAAATGATGCAGGACAGTATTGCAAAAGGGAGGAAAGGGGTGGGGAGAAGGAACACCTAGGCTTCATCACCTGGAGCTGCCTGCACAGAATCATCACCAAGCTAGAGAGAATATTTCTCAACTCCAGATTAGTCACTAAATTCAAAATGACAGTAATGCTTCCTCGAGGGCCTATAAATAGGGCCCCAGATTATATAAAATAATGAATGGAAACCAAATCATAATTAAGATTGCAATCAAATTCATTAAAACCCTCAAAATAAAATAAAATTCAAATCCCAAATCTAGACCAATGGAATCAAATCAGCATGTGTCTGCACCACAAAAGCTAGAAAGGTTTAACAATCAGCTAATCCATTCAACAAGATTTAAAAGAGATGAAAAATAACTTGTCTTTGATTTAGCTAACACAGACAACATGATGCAGGCAACTCAAATTTCAGGATGGCAGATCTGGTTGGTTCCCGATAGACAAACTTAACTCAACTAAGATGTTAAATTGGGTCAGATATATAGATTCTTTTTCAAATAATCAAGGTTGGCCACTTTTATCCTTTTCCACCATTGTATTCTATCTAAAATCATTTACTTTATCACCTCCTTATTAAACATATCCCCCTCCACTTTATGTCTATCCATATTGTTTTAGGCCTCCCTCAACTTATTTTCACTCCTTCAACTTGATTTAAATTATTCTTTCACTAATGCATTTCCCTATCCAGCTGTTCCTCACCCCCCCCCCCCCACCCCCCCCAAAAAAAAAAAAAAAACCTCACCCCCACACACACACCAAAAAATAAAATAAAACACTATTTGGAAATTATCTTATTCAACCTTTTGTTTCCTAAAAAGCCCCTAGTTTGTCAAAATTAAATTCTTGATATTGTGATTATTAAGTTGTAACACGAAGTATAGTCAGGTAAGAGACTTGACCAAATAGGAGCACCATGTTTATTATTAACAACAAGCATTTGGTAAACCCACACCCTTTTTATTATTATCAAAAAGCATTTGGGTAAACCTTTTTACCTTGCCATTCCCATACTACTTTTGATTCGCCCTTCACCAGCTTTGGATAACGATCTACTCGGGAATCTTCTTGAACCAGTTCTTCTACCTGCAAAGTATAGGGGAAATTATTAACAAAACTAATAACAACATAATAATCATAAACTCAATATAAGTAAAAATCATCAATGATATAGATTTAGTATAAGGGAAAACATATAAGCATTTATAAATAAAAACAAACCAATGGTCCTCAACAAGTGCACCTGACTTGCATTAGTTCATAATATCATAAAATTGCACTTGAAGATTTCGGATAAACTCTTTTTTTTTATTGGTGAAGATTTTTACAAACATAGAATTTAGGAAGAAAACAAAGTAGATAAATCTTTATCAACTACAGGAGTTATGAGAAAAAGATGCACTAGTAGGAGTCATTCAATTCAAGTTAAAGGCCCAAAAAGATTTAAGGCCAAACGAATGAAGGCCAAGGTTGTGAGAAAATACACGATTCCCAAATATTGAACAGATGATATGGCTTCCTAAAGATGAATGGCTCAAATTTATTTATTTATCTTTTAATTATTATTATTGGTAACTTACACAAGCACCTGATGGGTTTTAAATTCATAATCTCTTCCTCCACCTTGCTCTTTATAAGGGAAGGAGGTGTCATTTGAGCTAATGCTCTTTGGCACGATTCATTGTAGCAACTCCAAGTAGTAAGGCCTGTAATCCAAAATGAGACTGTGGCAAAAGATAGACGGCTAAAGGAGATTCATGACATCAGTGCAATGGAGCAAAATAAGCTAACTTTGGTTGTACTCAAAGGTGTTAAGGCATTTTGAGAATTTTATTAAGTCAAAATGTGCCCAGATTGATGCAAAATAATCACTTTTTTATACACATAGATAATGTATTAAAAGGAACAAAAAGGGATGCAACCCTATGTACACTTACATATTAACTAAAACAGAGAGGTATGAATTCAAACATTTGAAACTGGTTGGCTAACTCCTGCGCCAGTTCTCCAGTTCCTCCGAAAAAGGTCATTGCAATGAGATCATAGATGAACAAAGGCAGCTTTGTTATCTCACAAAAGCATGTCATTTTATCAACACATACCAACACATGCAATTTTAAACTTCGGTAGAATACAACATCAGGGGATTTCATTTAGTCCAAATCTTTGGAACTCAAATGTAGCAACTGAAAGCTTGTAGACTAAATTGTGATAGGATCAAACCACATGGGGTAAATTGTAACTTCCCCCAAAAAGTTACTGCTTTGGAATTGTATCTATACTAATCCTTTGTGGAAAGAAGTTATTTAGGTGTAATAATATCCAAGGACAAAAAACATACCTTTTTCCATAACACAGGGTTTTTCCTCTCTCTTGGAAGAAGAAGATGATCTCTTAACCTAGAAGCAACAACCCAAGGTTCACATTCCCCATTTTCTCTCTTTGACAACAATGCATTATCTTCAAGTATTTCACAAACCTATCACATTGGACACAAAGAATGTTATGTTTAAATAAAAAGATTCAGAAGATGGAATCAATAAAGGGATAAAATCAGGGATATTTTTTCTCTCCTAAAGTGTGCACGGATCAGGAATATAAAGGGAAATCAACATCAAGTAAAAAGAGAAGTATGCACACCTAGCCACGCATTACTAAGCTCTACTAAAAACAGTCCATGAAAAAACATGTACATGAAGGAAGAGAAATAGATTCCAGCAGTCCTGGAACTCCTAACTCCCAAGAAAGATAGAGGACTTTTTTTGTGAAAGTGAAACAGGGAGATAGCGAATTTAAACAGGGAGACACCCAAACTCAGTGCCACACAAGTACACAATTCACCTATGGCAATAATAATAAAGCAAGCAATTGATGAGGGAATGGATGTTAAAAAAAAAGATTCTGCCTTCACATATGTGAGTCTTCTTTGAATCTCGCTACAATGTCCTGTTCAACTGTTAAGTTCAGGCACCAAAATCAAGTATTGAGGGACAGCTATCTCTATTGCCACACTTTCATACAAAATAAAGATGCCAGAATGCTTGTGTAAAACTACAGAAATGCCATTTGCACCAAATGATGTGCACTGAGGGCCAGCAAATTTATATCCAGTATAAGTTGCTCCTCACATTGAAGCAAAAGATCTGCTATCTTCTCATGGAAACAGTGTCATCATCCAAGAGTAGTTGGATAGAGTCAAACGAGGTCTGCTTACTGATTTTGTTTATTAAATTTTTCTCAGATTATGGTGCACTTACAATGATTTGTCCAGTGGTAGGTGTAGAAGTAATGTCTTGTTACCTGGGTTGTTTAATTCTTAGAGTTATAGTACGCCATGAGTAATATCGTAAAAGGTTCATCACTAATGGTCCAACTTAAGTAGCATCCTGGGAAGGGTAGTTTGAATACATTCCTATCCTTCAACACATGAAGTGGCCATTGTCAAGACTCAAACTCACACACTTGCACTTGACAGCCCAAGTCTTTACCATTGCACCATGTAGTTCAAAAATTAAAAAGGCTACTTTCTTCCTGATATGTGGTGCATCTTTATCTCCATTTCTTTGCTGCTGTGAGCTCACTATTATTCAATTTCCAGGTCAGCTCAAACGAACTCAACAAAATATTTTTCATTCACAACCATATACATGTATTGGAAGCTGTCTTGTTCCCATCTCTTCAATATGACAGACATAGGGCTTCATGACTAACTTACAACCTATAAACCATCTATCTGCTATAGATTTCCAACAATAAACCATTGAAATTTCTAAGACAGCAAGATCAACTCATTTCGGGATGAGAAGGAGGTGGCAATGAAATGAAACAAGAAACTAATATTCAGTTGGCTGTACCAGAAAATAACACAGGGCCTCATATACCTGGTGATAAAGTTCTTCGACTCTGCTTGATATATATTGTCTCTGACGAACTTTCCAGAATAACACTGTGCATCCAATAAGCTGTAAAAGTTTGATATTGTCAACAAGCTTCAACATAATCATACTAGAACATGTAAATTGAAAGGTGGTCTTTTAGAAATGGAATACCAGTGTGGAAACTGGGAAAACTATAAGAGCATGCTCAGAGAGCCCCTGACGGATACGACAGGCAACTGGCTTGTAATGCTCTGCTAACAAGTCAGGGCACTTCAACTCTTTGATCCTACAATAAAAAGAAAAGAAACGTAGAATAAAATTATGGAACATCCAGCCTGAGGTACTGCAGCATTTATTAAATCTTAAGATTTCTAGATTGAAAATAGAATGGTATACCCATGAGGATCTGTCCTTGTCTCCAATAATCTACTAACAGCATCCATTGCCCTTTGTTTTGTATACAAAAAGGTGCCATCGTCCAAGCCAACATTTTTCACCAAATCATGTCCATCTAACTCCTTCCATATATCATCCTCTCTGACCTGAAAATGGGTATAAAGTTAGAACTACAAATGTGGGCATCAAAACTCAAGAATGTTGCATTCACTGACATACACATGTAACAATAGTATAGAACCAATTGCAATGAAGTTAAGAGGGTCGCAAAGGTGACAGACCCAAACTGCCCCAAGTCCATCGCATAAAAATTGAGCTTGTGCTTCACAAAGATGAATCTCTATCCACTTCAACTGCGATTTCATTATATATAAATTACAAATCAGAAAGACATACATGATATTCAAAGTTAAATTAAGCATTTTTCTATCCCAACCACATAAGTGTACCAGAATGAATAAGTTTCTTAGGACACACAAGTTTCTTAGCTGTTTCATTAATATCTCCATCTTCTACACACAACTTCCCATGCTTTCTATAACCACGAACACATTCCAACTTGCCTTGGTTACATTCTCCATTACTCGGACAAGGCTCACAGAAATCTGTAAATTATCCAAATTGATTCAAATGTAGCATTAATAGAAGTAGTAAAGATCAAACTAGAACCCATTTCTCAGGACCAGTGTATTTAATATTGATAGTGGTACTATACAACAGGAAATATTAAACAAGAACATGTTTAGAGGTCAGGCTAAACAAGCATGCAAGCATGAGTTTATATAGAAAAGGCACGAGAGTCCTACCAATTAAATGAAGCAGGAATACAAATGTAATACAGCCCTAAAGGAACAAGGGCCTATATGGTAGATGGAACTTCAAGACATGATCTTCATCCCACTATTTTGAAGCATATGATAGATGGTAGAACATCCAGATATTATTTTTTGAGCAAAACTTAAGTACAATTCTTTACATACAGTACATTAGGTTCCCCAATTAAATTCAAAAATATAGTTGCATTGACCAATAAAGCACAATCAGTGCTATATTTTTTTTCAAGAACAATTAAAATCAATGCAGTTATGAGTTTGAATTCAATTGGGGAACCTAACAAACTGTACCTAAGTTTTACCCTATTTTTATAACACTATATGAGTACAATTCAAGAAAGTTGCAACACACATCTGTTGCATTTAAGACCCATTTTTTTGTTGTTCTATATCCCATTGAAAGTCTACTTTGCAAACTTGTACACCAAAGTTTTGGGACTAAGGCTTGGTTTTTGTTGTTGTTGCATGTATATATGTATATATGGACCAGTTAATGAAACTGCAAAAAGTGCCAATATAGATTTGCTTGGGTTTGGAGCAACATTCATGAAATTATTAGTACTCTATAAGAGGCTTGTTATTCATTATTCATTGCCCGGTTACTAGTAAGTAAGATAACTAAGTCCAGCTCCTCAAACAGCCCACCACGCAACTCGGCTTCCCTCGATAATTATGCTACTAAACAAAAATTCTCTCACTTTGTTCCATAGAAATGAATTTTTGAGTGATAACCCACTAATTAAATAAACAAATAAATATATTTTCAAAAAAATTCATATAGGAAATCAATCACATTGTTTAACCAATTGAATTGAGAAATACCCACAAAGATTAAACATTACATCCAATATAAGTATATAAACAGAAACCCAAGTAACAATTTATCATGAAGTAAGTACCGGAGATAGAATCTGGGGAGTGAGAGTTGTGGGAATCGCAGAAGGGCTTTGGTTGGCGGTTGATGAGAGTGAAGAAGATGTTGCAACAAACGGCGACAGAGGAAGCGATGGCGAGCACCGCCACGAGTCTCAGGAACTCGTCCTTAGAGGGAAAAAAGTTGTGTGGGGGTTCCTTTATAGACTTCAGCAATGAATTTGATGGTACAGAAGAAGATGAAGAAGGACGACGATGACGACCACTACGAGTGGAAGACATGGCTTCGTTTCTTAGTCTGAGAATTGTCGCAAGAGAAAAAGGAAATGGGGAGGGAAAGGTAAAGGGAAATGTGATTTTGAAGCTGTACGTAGTTTCGGCTTTTTGAGTCTGGAACTACAAGAAAATAAACTAAAATAAAAAATTCAAAGGTTTCTCTTCTTTTTTTTTTTTTCTTTTTTTTTATTTAATACTAATAATTAATATGTAATGCTTATTTTAAAAGCACTCAACTATTCTACATTTCTATCGAAATTTTTCACCCAAAAAAAAAAAAACAATCAAACAAAACAAAAAAGATTTATATATATGGTTTGGGTATAGATATGTTTTAGGGATAGTTTGGTTGAAGGGGTGAAAAAGTGGAAGGATAAAAAATTGTAAGAGGATGGAAGAGATTTTATTTTCTTTCCTTTTTGTTTGGTTAAGAATAGAAAAGTGGAGGAATAGAAAAAATTAGTTTGAATAAATTTACTCAAATATTCTTATTAAAGAATGATACCCAATTAAAACAAAAAATGACAAATAATCATAAAAAAAATAATAAAAAAAAGATCAATCTCTGAAATTTATTAAAAAATAAAAATCATGTCCAAAAAAAATCATGCCCAGTTTATAAAAAAATAAATATATATCACGCCCAGGCCCAAAAAAAAAAAAATATATATATATATATATATATATATATTTGGAGGATGGAAGAGATTTTATTTTCTCTCTGTTTTGTTTGGTTGAGAGTGGAAAAGTAGAGGAATGGAAAAAATTAGTTTGAATAAATTTACTCATATATTCTTATTAAAGAATGATGCTTAATTAAAACAAAAAAAGTGACAAATAACCATAAATAAATAAAAAAAAGAGCAATCATTGAAATTTATTAAAAAATATAAATCATATCCAAAAAAAATCATGACTAGTTTAAAAAAAAAAAATGAAAGAGAGGCAACGTTAATCAAGACAAAAAAAAGGGGCATGCCTAGGCTTAGAAAATCAAAAAAAAAAAAGAAAAAAAAAAAGACAACGTTGCCCAAAACAAAAAAAAAAAACAAAACAAAAAACAAAACAAAACAAAAAAAAAAACCATAAACAAAAGGTAACATTACTGCCCAAGGTAGAAAGAATAAATAAATAAAGGCAACTTGAGGGAGCCCATGTGCACATACATATGGACATTTTTGTCGATCAAAAAAAAATTCATCTTCACTCAATTTTCTATCTTATATAAAAATAAAAAGTTTTTCATCTCTTTTTCACCTTCAAATTTTTCCATCTAATCGAAGCTCCTTTGCGCTAACATGTTTGAGATCTCAAGGCTAGAGTTCTAGAACTGAATGAGTTCCTCCTCATAGCTATCGAGCATTTAAGGTGGGTTCTCTCTTCTAGATTTGGTTTTCTCCTAAACGGCTTTATTTGACTTTGAGATGGATTATTGTAGAGCTTTGAATTTTTGGTTTCTCAATTTGTATTGATGCTCCTCCTTAGTTTGAGGCGGATTCCTTGAATTGATGCTCTCTTTTCTTTTCTTTTTTGGATAGATTTTTCATGAGATTTTTTTTTATCTCTCCTAGCATATAGTGTTTTTATATTTTTTCTTTTATTTGTACGTATTTGATGTTAGTAATAAAATTAATGTAAGAGAAAGTATCAAAGAACTTTTATTCTTTTTTTTTTTTTTTGGTTGAGAATCAAATTTTTATTCTTTCTAAACACTAAGGACCAACCATTATTCATAAAATACAAGTATAATGATTATCACATTGTCTATTGTATACTCTATACACATTTCCTTTAAAAACACGATTTCATGATTTCACAATTTTAAATGAAATCATGTTCTCAAAACACAATTTTAAGGGAAATGTGGACAGAGTATACAATAAAATGAGTGTAACAAAATTTTCCCATAAAATATTGTCTCTTTATTAGCATATAAAACATAGGAAATATTCGGATGATTATTGTAAGGTCACAATTTGGTTCCTAAGCCCAAAGTGTTAAAGGATTTAGGCCCAAAGAGCCCAATACAATGAATTTGTAGAGAATGAGTTAAAAAACTAGGCTCTAATGAGTTAGACAACCATTATAGTTGGCCCAGATGACGAGAAACGGCAGGCTTTCATGTAGGAGCAACTCTGGCTTGCTTGACTCTATGACTGACAGTGCTGTGGTAGTGGCAGAATTTCACAATGCTAGCAAAGAAACTGAATGTAATGGCCTTGGATGCTAGTAGGAACCAAGGGCTTTGTAAATATTAGTGACAGCCCAAAAACAAAGACTCGCGTGAGATTGTAATTAATAGAAAGAGCTTAAGAATGGAGGCTCAACTCAAGTTTATAAATAGTAACAAAGAAGGCATGAAAATAGAGAATCATTTTAAAGATGAAGGTGGTGAGTTTGATTAGAGGTATGTCCCTTGTCTGGTTTAAATGGTTGGTTGGACATGAGAAATGAAGTTACTGAGCTTACTAGTATTGAATATTGATTGGCTTTCAATCTGGTAAGGATGTTATATTGAATGAAGGCTGTATATATATATATTGAAATTCATTCTTCCTTGTTTGGATTTCTTTTTAGTTACATTTTAATTAATTTCCCTATTTCTTGTTGGTAGTTTTGAGTTACACTTTGTCCCTTTTCTCTTAACAGTGTATATGATGGGTGGAAATTTAGAGAATAGTGATGTAGAGCTATGGATGCTATGTATTTGGGATTTCATCTACTCAACTTTGTAAATAACAGTCTAAATATTTTCTCAATACGTACATAATAGCATCTTGTAAAGTCTCTCACTCACTGTTTCTTTATTCTTTTAATTTAAATATATTCTGCTACCACTCTTTTTACATTTTATCAAAGATGAAATTCTTGACCAATCTCATGTGTGAGTTCTTATCTTCTTTCTGTAACAATTTGTTTAATTGGATTTCTTCCTGTTCTGTCATGGATTTCCTAGATTCTTTAACCAGTTGATCTTTTCACTTGTGGACTGAAACGTGCTTATAAGTTTTACTCTCTAGCTTTCTGCAACATCCTTTAATGAGTTATAGGGGAAAAGGGTTGATGGTTTTGTGGATTCAGGAAAGCTTTTCTTAAAGTTTTCAACAATGCTATGAAACAGTAAATGTTCAAACATGTTTGCAGGTATATCTGTTTGTACCCAAGCATCAATGCTGTATATTCAGTGGAAATGGTTTTTATTTTTTGAAGTAGGATAGGTGATAAAGAATTGTCATTTACATGTTAACAACAGAGTAATGAGATGAGGATGATATTGCATGGTCTAAATGAATAGGATGACTAGAACAGTTAGGCATAAGCTCTAAAAATATCTTATTCTGCAAAGGTTCTAATATAAATGGCATTTTAATCTAACAGTTGATAAGTTGATTTCAATGAATATAATACCTATTAATGAACCTGTGGAACTACAACTTTGAGTCAACTTTTTTTTTTCTTTTTAATATAAATGGCATTTTAAACTAATTTGATCTTGTGTGCGTTTGGGTATGTGGTAGTTTTTAGTAGCTTACTTGCATACTGTAGTTTTTGGTAGCTTATTTGCATGATATTTTTTAAAGAGATAAGAGTTTTTTGTAGCTTTTATGCTAAATATATGACAAAAAGTTAAAATGTTAGCTTATTTTCAAAAAGAAAAAATTATCAATTTTTTTTTTTCTTAGATCGAGAGAAAAGGCAAAAATTTTTGCCAAAACAGACCATCATCTTTCTCTAGGAAAGTTGTCCGGGCCTGTAATCTTGTACTGCTTATTTGTATAAACAAATTGATAGTTTGGTCATGCATTTCTTGTACTATGCAGGTGAAAGACACCAGCCTAAAAGCTCTCTCTTTTTCCTTTTTTTTGGTGCTGTGCATTATGTAGCAGTGTTCTGTATTTGCTGAAGATCACCTAATTCCAGGAAATTAGGAGCTCTTCTATTTAGATTCAAGTTGGAATCTATGTTCAGACAACAAAGAGCTGGAAAGCACAGACTACACAGTTGCATGTACAGGAAAGCGATATTGCTCCAAAAGCGTAACATAAATACCATAAAAGATAGAAATTTTTTGGGAAGAGTATTAATAAATTGCCTATTCGAATCATTTTAAGCTTGAAATCAAACAGATGAGCTGATATATAACTTGCAGAAGAAGATAAATGTTTTTCTTTCCCTAATGGATCTTTAAAAATGAAGAAGAAATCATGAAAAGGAAAAAGTAAAAAGAGTGGTGCTCAAGATTTTGTTGGAGTAGGGCTGCCTAGAAGGATACTTGAAATTGTTTTATTATTTACCATAATTCTGAATATCTACCAACATTTTAATTTTTAGTAAGTATAAATATATCCATTTAAACAAGAAATTAAAATATATTAACATAATTTCAGTATCATTTCTTCAACTTCATGCCTACATGACATCTATGGGCACACCAGGAAAAAAATCCATTTATGAAAGACATAGATACAAACTTCAAACTCTATAAATCTCTCACAATTTCAAACCCAATATGGGTAACTCAAAACTCTTTCAATCTTAACTCACAAACATGACACTCAATTATTACAAATTTCCAATACACGCAATGGTGTACTCACACTCTAATAATGAACATACTCTCAAACTTGAATTAAAAAAAAAAAAAAAAAAAAATGGATCGGTGCTTTCACACTACGAAAACGAACTCTTAACTCACTCAATTTTCAAACACAATCAAAAGGGCCACTTTGGGCCGAAGCCCTTATTTGACCGAAGCCACCCAACTACCAAGGATGGAAAAAAGGCAGCAAACTTGTTTTGGTTTGGTCATCATCCCACTCCAAAGCATCCCACCATTCTGATTCTCCTTTTATTTCTTTTATGGTACCTACATTTTGGTTAGTAAGAGGCAGCCTTCTGAGACCTTTGCACCCCCACACTCCAACCTGCTCCAGACACGGCCATGTCTCCTTGTGTCTGCAAAGAGTTTTGAATTTTGGAAGGTTCCTCAATTGCAATATCCTTAGTTTTGGAACCATAGGATCTGGAGATATGTTCTGCCCTGGTTCATTATTAAAGAGCTCCTCTAAGTTCTCACAATCGGTTACCTTGATTACTTCTAGGTTTGGCAGAGTCTGAATGAAGTCACCACAGGAGAGAAGATATTTCATCTGATGACAGTATTCCACTTCTATTGATCTTAGGCTATGAAATCTCAGCCCAAGATGACCAGCTAGCTCTGAAATGCTATTTAGGTTTTTCGGATTGTGGAGATGAAGTTCCTCCAGGTTTGGTAGTAGGTCACAGCGGGCAGCACATCCTCCTCCCCGCCCTAAACTGTTTGGACAATTTATAATAGAAAGTGACTTTAAACCAGCAAAGCTGGCATCACTTTCAATGAAGTCTTCAAGCATTTCAACCAGTCCTGCACATTCATATAATTGCAGAGAACTTGAATTACCCCAGAACCACCCAATCCATTCTTGCGAGAGAGAAAGATTAAGATACCAGATAGAACACCTTTTTTCATCAAATGTAATTAGGCCGCTCCTTCCTTGTACTTGGTAAAAACAAAGTTGAAGATAACTCATTCTATTTATCCAGGAAAGATCTTCGGATTTTTCCCTTGGGATCCCATTCAATGAGATTTTTAAATAATGTATTCGATTAAAGGATGATTTGAGCTCTTCAAAAGTTGCCCGTCCGTCTTCCTCTCCCTTCAAACTGAAACAAAAGCCACTATCCCAAATAGATAGACTTTCTAAACAAGACAACTTGGATATAATTCCAGGTTGAATGCTTTTCAGTTCACTAGTCTGGTCTAAGTTTAATTCCCTTAGCTCACTCAGGTTTTCAATCCCTCTTGGCAAATTTGTGATACACGTGCCACAAAGATCAAGAACACGGAGATCTCTAAGTTGAAGTAGAGAATGAGGCAATGACCTGATGCTGGTATAACCGAGATCCAATACCTTTAGTGCTTTAAACCCTTGCAGGAATTTCTCAGGAACCGTGTCAAGGGCATCACTGTGTCGGAGTAGCAGAACCGAGGCCTTTGAACATTGTATCATGCAATCAGGTAGCCTTGTTATGTTGTTACCCATGAAAGAAACTCTATCGAGAGAATTTGAATTTGAATTTGAAAACTGTCCAACAGAAATCTCACTCAACCCAATCCCCGAACGAACAAGGGATTTACACCCATCCTCAGACGTTGATGAAATCCATATAGCAACGTCCCGAACAACGTCATGCATCTTCACACAATATTGCCCATCATCTTCCAACAAACAAGAGTCCTTCAGATTTTCAATCAAAGAAATGCCTTCGTCCATATCCTCCCAATTCTGTCCTTCACCTATCAAACCTTCTGCCCGCCAGTTGCGTACTAAATCCCTTATAATAATTGGATAGTCCTCAGGAAATAGACAGCAATATAAGAAACAAGATTTTAAGTTGTTACCTTGTAATGAGTCGTAACTCAACCTCAACGGCTTATAGACCTCAGCCTCAATTCCTTCTATAGAAGGCACCGATCTTTGCAACTCCTTCAACGCATGCTTCCACAACTCGACCTTTGTCTTTTTTCTCATGGCAGCTCCCACGGTGATGATGGCTAATGGTAATCTGCAACATTCTTTTACAATTGCTTCTGCTAATGGTTTAATTTCTTCTAGATGAGCCACATCCCCTGCCTTTTGACAAAACAATTGCCAAGCTTCAACATCATTTAATACTTCTATTTTGATTTCGAGATCGGTTGTCATAGCCCTACAGACTTCCTTAAGTCGAGAAGTCAATATGATCTTACAGCCTTCATGAACATCGGGCCCTGGGACACCCAAAGTGTCTAAATCAATTTTCTCCCAAACATCATCTAGAATGAGTAGAAATTTTTCTTCATTCTCAAGCCTTTCATAAAGCCGACTGGCCATTCTCTGCACGCTTTCTTCCATTTTCACCTCCAAATTTAATCTTTCAGCTATTTGTTTCTGGACATTTTTAATGACCACATTCTTGGAAACGGTGGCCCAAATGACAACGCCAAAAGGCTGTGTAGAAGCCTTTCTGAGCTCATTATTCAAGTTCTTCACCAGAGTAGTCTTGCCAATTCCTCCTAGTCCCCAAATACCAACCCTTTTGAATCCATCATCCAACGCCTTCCTAATCTCGTCTAATTTTTTTGATGCAGTTGTTTGACCCCGAATTGAAGGTCCGGGAATATGCTCCACTGCTCTGGGAACTCTAGTAGGACAAACCACATCATGGTTGAATTTTTCAGCTACAAGAAGAAGCCTTTTGATCTCTTCCAGAGTTTTTTCCACTTCCCTGCTCGCTCTATACCGTTCTCTGCAATTTAAGAAACATCGAGAAGGCTTTTTGTTGTTGACCATCTGTCCTTGAATTGCATCGACTCCAGGCTGAAGCGTTTCCACGTCCTGAAGCCAAGTTACGACTTCAGATCTGATTTTGTTTCCTTCTTTCTCCGCTGCCTCCGTTTCACCTTTGACTTCTTTTATACGATCCGTAAGGCTTTTCATCCCCTGCTCAACAGCAGCAAGATTTGAATGCAAATTGAAGGTGGTCTTGGTCTTAGAACTGACACAACTACAAAGAAGCTGGCTAGTTGTTGCCACTAGTGCACCGACAGCTGCACCCACCACTTCCATGCCGAAAATTTTGCTATGGGAGATGCCGGAAGCTTAAAATAATTGACAGCCAAAGAATGAAAGAACCACATAAGAAACAGAATGATGTAAAGAAACAGAATGAAAAGACACACAATCACTCGTTGTTGAGAGGATTACCTTCTCTCACATAAATTATCGAGCATGGGTCCAAATTTGGGTCCCATGACCTGAGAGTCCGATCACGGACTGAAGATAAGAGGACATAGTTTGGGTTTTGCGAGTGAACTCGGAGTATGACAAGTGTTGACCAATTGATGAGAGCGAGTGAGTCAGATTCAGGGCAGGTGGGTGAGTAAAGTCATTGAAGTGAAAAAGTGTAATCAGCAGTTGATATAGGAGTGGGTTGTGGGGGAAGAAGATGAATGAAAGTGTTTGTTAGTGGGTCGCTGATAAAGATCTACACCATTACGCTCTCTCTCTTATCTGATCTAGGTCTCTAGATCTTTCTCTCTCTCTCATCTGATTATGCTGGATTGTTGCGTTTCTTGGATTTTTTTTTTTTTTTTTGGGTATTTCTGGGAAAATTTTGCTATGGGAGATGCTGGAAGCTTAAAATAATTGACAGCTGAAGAATGAAAGAACCACATAAACAGAATGAAAAGACACAATCACTCGTTGTTGAGAGGATTACCTTCTCTCACATACATTATCGAGCATGGTCCATTGAGAACCCCACTTTGAAAAGAGAGAAGCTTGGCCTTGTGTGGACTGGTACCGGGCTGCTGTGACAATGGATTGAAGGAGAGGCAGAGAATGGGTTGAAGGAGAGGCAGCTGCGCAGGAGAGAGAGAGAGAGAAGAAAAAAAATTCAACTCGTTGGGTT
Source organism: Quercus tomentella (assembly GCA_028535165.1). NCBI lineage: Eukaryota > Viridiplantae > Streptophyta > Magnoliopsida > Fagales > Fagaceae > Quercus > Quercus tomentella. Next base: position 5,953,826 of record JAPQVY010000023.1, read on the forward strand.
TCACGCGTGTTTTGTTTTGGGGTTGGAAAATGTTTGGAGGGCCATGGTCCCCTGGCTTTTAAAAAAAAATCCTCCCGCTTCGACTTTTAAAATAAGAAGTTAAGTGCAAATTTTAAAATAATGCTAATGCCCCCTAAACTTTAATTTGTTTTTTCTTTTTTTTTTTATTAGTAATTTGTTTTTTCTATATTTATGCAAATAACTCTCTCTTTTTCTTCTTTTTTTTTCTTTTTTTACTAAAGTGTACTTTTGGTCCTCTTAGGGCATTTATGTTTTAAAATTTTTATTTTGACACGTTATTTTTTATATCTTTTTCATATTTACTTTACCATCTATTTCTATTTGTAATTTGACAATGCATATTATGCTTTTCAGTTTTCTACCTAATGTACCAAAATAAAATATATAATTTTTCTTTTTATAAAATGGTAGAGTAGAAATTTCATATATAAACTCATTTATTATAAATTATTAGTCACGTACTCGAACGTTGCGCATGATTATTTTTTATGGGTGGTCTTATTATTATTATTAATTTTTAATTTGAACTATTTTAATGAAAAGTAATACATTTCATAATCATATTTATCACAAAATAATTTTTTTTTATTGTAGAATTTTTTTATTTAAATTTTGAAACCTTAATTCTACCATAGTCGGTTGACTAATTTTTACATCTTGAAGTCAATTAAACACGTTTTGCATGCTACATATAAACTTTCTTTTCCATGAGGGTTGAAACAATGTGGGTAGTATTTTTTTTATGGAAGTTAAAAATTAAAATTCTTATACCTTGTCTTGATGTTTCCTAAAAATTAAATTTAGTGATTCTCTTTCAATAATTGTGAAAACTTTAAGCAATAATTCAGAAGGTAATTCATGTTACATGTTCATGCTTTGATTGTGTAATTGTATGATTGATTTGGGTTGTAATTTATAAGTTGTTTAGGATATTAAATATAATGTTGTGTGAGATTTATAGAGTAGTGACGATTGAAGTTAATAACAATTGGTTTTTCATTGTCTTTTAAGTTAATAAAAACCTTACATATACTTTATTTTTCAAAAAAACCTTTACATATTTTTTTAATGTGAATCTTTAAATATACCTTAATAAGTAAACTCTATACATTTCATTTCCTTAGATACATAAAAAAAGAAAACATTTATTCCTTAATAATAGTGGCTAATTAGTTTTTTCATTATCTCATTTGTAACTTTTTTTACTATTATCATGCTAGTTTCTATTTGTGTATCAACTCTCTAGACTAAGCACTAGACATAACTAGTGGCATTAGAAATGTTCTCAACAGTCAATCAAAAAAAAATGTTCTCAACAGCATTTGCACGGGGATCCTGCTCTCTTTATTTCATATGAAAAAATTTTCAAGAAATAAAGTTGATATGAAGATATGAATATGAAACAACTCAATTTACCTAGTGAGACAGTCATAAAAAAAAAAAATAAAAAAATAAAAAAAAATAAAAAAAAAAAGCCATTGAGTAAGCACTAGCATCAAAAGTAGCAATCTGATTTACCGTAGTTAGCCATCCAAAAATGCTATTGACTGATTCAACATGTTAATATAAAATTACAAGATGTTTCAAAAAATTTCATTATTTTGATCTACAATCTCTTAAAAAAAAATTTATATATCAGAAAATTTTATTAGCACAGGCACCAGAAACAACCTGAGATGCTATTCTCAAAACAAGGCAAATAGCAAGAAAAAGTACAAAAAACCCAATTCTGTACTAGCCAAAATGCAACACAAAAGCTCTCAAATTGTAAAACTCTAAAACTAGAAAACACTCAAAACAAAATTCAAATTTTGATTCCAAGATGCTGCAACAGCTACAGAATTACAACTTAGATGTACACCACTTAGAAAAGAAATAAAATAGAAACAAAGAAATAGCAACTCAATACCCGTGTCCTCCCTAGGACATAGAAGAAAAAATTGAATATGTACATTAGTTGAATTATTGTAAATCTAGGTTTTGGTTGTACATTGTTTGAATATGTACATTGTTGAATTACATGTTTAAAGAAATTTTTGGTTGAATTGATGCAGTTGATTGTTTTTTTTTTAAATAATTTGTACAGAAGTTTTTGTATTAAGATAACGAATTTTGATTAAAGAGTTCAACTGTTCAAGATTACAAGTTGCGTTCTTCCTATTTATTTATTTATTTTTGTGTTCTTGAAGATTAAATTAATTTTTGTTTATGAAGTATTTTATTCTTTTTGATGAGTTTGATATGAATTTTTTTTTTTTTAATGTTTTTGTTTTCTGACAGGGACTTTCAGAAATTCAAATGCGCACATGGACCTTTTTTTTTTAATGTTAATCAAAATTTAAAAAAATTATTTTATTGGCCATGTAAGAATCAAGTAAGCCAACTGTATACTCCGTTTGCCACGTAAACATTTTCCGTTAGTGAGTTAACAGTAGAAACCAAATTGATTGTAAGTTGAAAATACTAAGGACCGAATTAATTACTGCCAAAATGAAGGGATTTAATTGACTGTAACCCCAAAATATAGGGACTAAAATGGTATTTTTGCCTAAAATAAAATAAAATTTCAACACCACATTGACAAGAACCCACACCCCCTGATGAGCAAAACACAAAGCCACAACAAGTTTTGGAAAAATTGAATCCCTAAGAAGCATTTCAACAAGCACTTTCTGTGCCACTTATAAGAAAGAACAAAATTGGTACCTCACAAGCACAGAAGTGTGCCAACTGCCAACATTACAGTGAAATGAAATTTAAGAGCGAAATTCCAAAATTCTCTTAAAAATCAAAAAAGAAAAAGGGGAACAAAACAATGACAGAGAAATTAGGGTTTTGTTTGATTCTTACCTTGAACAAAATCAAAATGATTTGATCCTTTAAGAAACCCTCAGTGGTGAGTAAATGAGGACGCTGATGGGATGAAGGATTTTTTTTTTGGTTGCAAAATAACACCATTTTACTAACAATTTCATTAGTTAACAATCCAAACTATATAGAAACTAGCATCTCGAGGCTCTTAGACTTACGTTCACTGTAGCAATTTGAGTCTTAGAGACTCGAGTTCCATGTGCTGACAGAGCTGAGGTAGAAAATTATTTACGTGGAACTCGAGTCCTTAAAGAATGAAGCAACCCAAAGAAGAAACAAAAGTAACAAAGCAACAAACCCGAAGAAGCAACAGCAGTAACAAAGGCTCCAGGTAAGGGAAAACGACTCAGACTTAATGTGGGTGTGGTTTCTGTCGTGGGTGTTTGTGGTTTGTTCCTAAGGTGGGTGTTCTTCTTCCGTAAGTCTTTATGGGTTTGTTCCTAGGGTTGTTTTTTATTTGGGTCTGGTGGGTGTTTATGGGTTTGTTCCTGGGGTTTGTTTTTTATTTGGGTCTGGTTGGTCTAGAGAATGAAGAACAAAGGAAGAATAGTGGTTAAAGAACAAGAAAGGAACTTGAGTGTCTAAAACTCGAGTTCCACGTGGATTTTAAGTCCACCTCAACTCTGCCAGCACATAGAACTCGAGTCTCTTAGGCTCGGGTTGCTACAATGAACTCGAGTCTAAAAGACTTGAGATGTTAGTTTGATAATATGTTTTGATAACTAATGAAATCGTTTCTAAAATGGTGTTATTTTGCAAAAAAAAATCCAGGGATAAAGTGCAATTGACAAACAGGGGAGAAGTAGCAATCTGAGTTTTTTTAAGAGAAGGAGAAAAAGGGAGAACACAGGAGAAGATATGAAGTTGAGAGAGAACCATATGTCTTTCGTTCCTTTCTTTTCTTTTCCTTTCTTTTTTTTTTTTTTTTTTTTTTTTTTTTTTTTTATACACTAACCTAGTCTACCGGTAATAGGTTTCACACTGAACTTAACGGCCACAATTGAAATAATACCAATTCTTTTCTTTTCCTTTCTTTTTTTTTTTTTTCTTTTTTTTTTTTTTTATACACTAACCTAGTCTACCGGTAATAGGTTTCACACTGAACTTAACGGCCACAATTGAAATAATACCAATTAATAGTTTAGATTTGGATGGCTACCGTACTCCCCAACAAAATGGGGAGTAAAATAGAATTACCCCTTTTCTATAAGTCACAAAAATTGATGGCAAGAGATTGGGTAAGCCCTACCCTATGGTTTCACGTTGTCTCTGATCTAGGTTTTAATGCCATGACTACTGCAAATCTATTTATTTTGAAATTTTCGTTTATTTATCTTCGGCAGAAACAGACATGTTATTGTTAAGACTTTAGGCAGGCAATGTAGCTTTCTGAAATGAGCATTGTGGAATCTCCATTATGCCTATTCTATGAGAGACCTATCTAAATTTTCAGGTATAGGCCATTATATCCATTAATACCATTTTTTAGCAAAAAAATGCTAGTACCATACAACAAAAATAACTACCACAATTTGTTGGCACAACCCTACATTTATTTGTTTTGTTGAAGTAAAAGGTACTAAGAGTCTTGTAACTCAACTAACACTTCCTAGTGTTACCAGCAAAATGTTTATGATTCAAATCTCCTCCCTCTCTTATTGTAACTAACAAATTTATCAATAATAATAATAATGAGCAAAATACCTTTTTTGAAATCTTACCAAAAGTTTGTTTTTTTGTTTTTAAACTATAAAAAGTTCTTTTTTTGTCCTTAAACTATCGAAAATATTTCACTTCCCCTTAAACTTTAAAAAATATATTTTTTCATCCCTAAACAATTAAAAAAAATTCTTTTTTTGCCCCTATTTTTGTCTCTAAACTATTGAAAGTAACTATTTACAAAGTTTAAGAATAAAAAAAAAATTTTAAAAAAAAAACTTTTGATAAAGTTTAGGAACCAAAATAATATTTCACTCAAATAATAGTAATAATAAGAAGATAAAACGCAAGCATCCTCAGGGGTGGCTTCACATTGTGTCCAGGGTGGTCACAAGACCACCCTAACTTAGAAAAAAAAAATTAATATATATAAATTTTTAAAAATTTATGATTTTTTTATTCTTAAAAAAAATTTGTAGCCACCCTAAATTTTTTTTTGCCCAACATAATTAAACTTTGGACAAAGTTTGACAACAAACTTGATTGTAATCTTGTAGACTAAGATTACAACTCCACTAAATTTTTTTTTTTATTGGATGTGAATTTTGATAAATCCACTATTAAATTAAATTTTTTTCTTATATCTTCCATACTTGAAAATTTTCAAGTTTCAAAAATCAATAATTATAATATCAATCAAATGTTTAAATTTCAAATTTTTGTAGTCTAAATTTAAAAGGTACCAAGAGCCTTATAACTCAACTAACACCTTCTACTGTTACTAGCAAAAATGTTCAGGATTCAAATCCCCCCTCCCCCTTTGTAACTAACAAATTTATCATCAATAGTAATAATAATAAGGATAGAATAGTATTTTGATCCCTAAACTTTATCAAAAGTTTGTTTGTTGTCCTTAAACTATAAAAAGCTCTTTTTCATCCTTAAACTATTAAAAATGTTTCACTTCTTGTCCTTAAAGTCTTAAACTTAAAAAAAAAATATCTTTCTTCATCCCTAAACAATTAAAAAAATTTCTTTTCTCATCATTATTTTTGTCTCTAAACTATTAAAATGAACTCTTTATAAAGTTTAGGGATGAAAAAAACAAACTTTTGATAAAGTTTAGAGACTAAAATAATATTTTAGCTAAAAAATAATAATAATAAAAAAATAAAAGGCAAGCATCCTGCATGAGTATCTAGAAGATAAGAACCACCCTACATAGGGCATTCTGCAATTCATAGCCCTTTAGGTAGTAATCTGTTCTTTTCTTTTCTTTTCTTTCTTTTTCTTTTTTATTTATTTATTTATTTATTTATTTATTTTTTATTTTTTTCTGTTAATGGGCAGTACTTCCCCCAACTTTCCAAGCGCTGGCTGCTCCATGAGTACAATGTACACGTTCCAATATGAATTATCAATTTTATAAATTGAAACAATGGCATGCAACTAACTAGAAACTAGAACTCATGCTTCACTTTCACATGGCTGCTGCCCTAATGAGCTATCACAAGAGCTTAAATACGTTGAGATATATCGTAAAGCAAGAAAAAATAGAATTATGTCATGTTTTGCAACATCTGTTTTCAATAGCGAGACCACGAGATCAACATAAACACAAAAGCACTGAATTCTAACGTAATAAAATTCAGGAGGAAAATGCACATAAAGAAAGTGCATACATGGTGTCACGTGCTATTGCTAAGCAAGAAAAATGGCATTACGCCCATGATTCCATCAATAGCAGGACAATCAGTCAAATACTAATCCCTTCTGGAGTAACATGCTTGTTGCTAAGCACCACCAGCTCTATTGAGATTACATCCAACAAAAAAAAAAAAAAAAATATGAACATGAATGGAAAACCACAAGGGTGGGCATTAATGATACACTAGACCCATTAAGGATTTCAAATTCTATCACATGCTTAGAGGTGAGAAAAAAATAAAAATAAAGCAGACATTTTTGAATATGAAGATCAATGCTCCATTTACTTTTACCTTTGATGCAGTAAACATTTGAAAAGATAATCTGAAACCTTGTATTTATTCAACTATTCACAGGACCCAAAAAGAGCATAGATGTACAGGAGATAACCAGACCTTCTGAAAGTCCAATTGCTTCTGTGCTTGTGTTGATCTCATAGTCTAGGCTCTAAGTTGTTTCAGCACAAGGGATTGAGAGAGGACCCTAACTTTTTGAGAAATGCCCCACGTCAAAAATCAATGCCTTGGGCTCTGCACAAGATTGGTGGTTTGATATATAAGTTCAGCAATATCATGGCAGAGATAAAGAATTTTGAGTAAAAAAAAAAAAATCAAGAAGATATTAATTGATATACAACAGAAAGGCATTATGTAAAAAAAAATCAAAGGTTTACCAACACACCAGCCTTCAATGTGCGATGTAATTTATCAGAATTTATGCCGATGCCTTCAGTGGACTTCAATTTGTTTGCCTCTACTTTTTTTCTAACCTTTGAAGAGCTCAAAGAGCCTTCAACCATAAAAAATGAGCACACATGTCAAAGTTGAAGATGAAAAAGAAATATGAGAAATGCCTATTGAACTCCATAAGATAAAGATAAATATAAATCACAAATAACAATTACGCTTTTTATTTACAATCTAAAGGTTCAAAATGAAACTTGCAAATATCATTGGCTCATGTCAGCATGGAATTGACAGCCAAAAAGGATTCAGGACATCAGAATGGACATTGGAAGATGTTAACAAATTGATGCAAGACTGTTGCAAAAGGGAGGAAATTTTTTTTTTTTTTTTGGGGGGGGGTGGTGGGTGTGGGGGAGTGAACACCTGGGCTTCATCACCCAGAGCTGCCTGCACAGAATCATCACTAAGCTAGAGAGAATTTCTCAATTCCATACTAGTCACTAAATTCAAAATGACAATAATGTTTCCTCTAGGGCCTATAAATAGGGCCCCAGATTACATAAAATAATGAATGGAAATCATAATTAAGATTGCAACCAAATTCCTTAAAACCCTAAAAAAAGGGAAAATTCAAACCAATTCAAATCCCAAATCTAGAGCAATGGAATCAAATCAGCATTAAGCTAGTGTCTGCACCACAAAACCTAGAAAGGTTTAACAATCAGCTAATCCAACCAACAAGATTTAAAAAAGAGGAAAAATAACTTGTCCTTGATTTTGCTAACACAGACAAAACAACGCAGGAAATTCAAATTTCAGGATGGCAGATCTGGTTGGTTCCCAATAGACAAACTCAACTCAATTAAGCCTCAATTGATGTTAAATTGGGTCAGATATATAGATTCTTTTTCAAATAATCAAGGTTGGCCACTTTTAGCCTTTTCCACCATTGTATTCTACCTAAAATAATTTACTTTATCACCTCCTTATTAAACATGTCCTCCTCCACTCTATGTCTATCCATATTTTCACTCCAACTTGATTTAAATTGTTTTTTCATTAATGCATTTCCCCATTCCCCCCCCCCCCCCCCCCCCAAAACACACACACACACACCCAAAAAAAAGAACTCTTTGGAAATTATCTTATTCAATCTTTTGTTTCCTAAAAAGCCCCTAGTTTGTCAAAAGTAAATTCTTTTGATATTGTGACTGTTAAGTTGTAACATGTAAGTATAGCCAGGTAAGAGACTTGACCAAGTAGGAGGTAAACCTACACCTATTATCAAAAAGCATTTGGGTAAGCCTTTTTACCTTGCCATTCCCATACTACTTTTGATTCGCCCTTCACCAGGTTTGGATACTGATCTACTCGGGAATCTTCTTGAACCAGTTCTTCCACCTGCAAGTATCGGGGAAATTATTAACAAAACTAATAACAACATAATAATTATAAACTCAACATAAGTAAAAATCATCAATGATATAGGTTTAGTATAAGGGAAAACAAATAAGCATTTATAAATAAAATCAAACCAATGGTCTCAACAAGCGCACCTAACTTGCATTAGTTCATAATATCATAAAATTATTCCTGAAGATTTTGGATAAACTCTTTTTTTTATTGGTGAAGATTTTTTACAAACATTAAAATTTAGGAAGACAACAAAGTAGATAAATCTTTATCAACTACAGGAGTTATGAAAAAAAGATGCACTAGTAGGAGTCGTTCAATTCAAGTTAAAGGCCCAAAAAGATTTAAGGCCAAACGAATGAAGGCCAAGGTTGTGAGAAAATACATGATTCCCAAATATTGAACAGATGATATGGCTTCCTAAAGATGAATGCCCAAATTTTTTTTTTTTTTTTTTTAATTATTATTATTGGTAACTTACACACACAAGCACCTGATGGGTTTGGAATTCACAATCTCTCCCTCCACCTTGCTCTTTATAAGGGAAGGAGGTGCCATTTGAGCTAGCGCTCTTTGGAATGATTTATTGTAGCGACTCCAAGTAGTAAGGCCTGTAAGCCAAAATGAGACTATGGCAAAAAAGTTAGATGGCTAAAGGAGATTCATGTCATCAGTGCAATGGAACAAAATAAGCTAACTTTGGTTGTACTCAAAGGTGTAAGGCATTTTGAGAATTTTACTAAGTCAAAATGTGCCCAGATTGATACAAAATAATCACTTTTTTACACACGTAGATAACTTATTAAAGGGAACAAAAAGCGACGCAACCCTATGTACACTTACATATTAACTAAAACAGAGAGGTATGAATTCAAACATTTGAAACTGGTTGGCTAACTCCTGCGCCAGTACTCCAGTTCCTCCAAAAAGGTCATTGCAATGAGATCATAGATGAACAAAGGCAACTTTATTATCTCACAAAAGCATGTCATTTTATCAACACATACCAACACATGCAATTTTAAACTCCGGTAGAATACAACATCAGGGGATTTCATTTTGTTCAAATCTTTGGAACTCAAATGTAGCAACTGAAAGCTTGTAGACTAAATTGTGATATGATCAAACCACATGGGGTAAATTGTAACTTCCCCCAAAAAGTTACTGCTTTGGAATTGTATCTATATTAATCCATTGTGGAAAGAAGTTATTTAGGTGAAACAATATCCAAGGACCAAAGAATACCTTTTTCCATAACACAGGGTTTTTCCTCTCTCTTGGCAGAAGAAGATAATCTCTTAACCTAGAAGCAACAACCAAAGGTTCACATTCCCCATTTTCTGACTTTGACAACAATGCATTATCTTCAAGTATTTCACAAACCTATCACATTGGACACAGAATGTTATGTTTAAATAAAAAGATTCAGAAAATGGAATCAATAAAGGGATAAAATCAGGGACAATTTTTTCTCTCCTAAAGTGTGCACGGATCAGGAATATAAACGGAAATCAACATCAAGTTAAAAGAGAAGTATGCACACCTAGCCATGCATTACTAAGCTCTACTAAAAACAATCCATGAAAAAACACGTACATGAAAGAAGAGAAATAGATTCCAGCAGTCCTGGAACTCCTAACTCCCAAGAAAGATAAAGGGCTTTTTTTTGTGAAAGTGAAACAGGGAGATAGCAAATTTAAACAGGGAGACACCCAAACTCTGTGCCACACAAGAACACAATTCACCTATGGCAATAATAATAAAGCAAGAAATTGATGAGGGAATGGATGTTAAAAAAAAAAGATTCTGCCTTCACATATATGAGTCTTCTTTGAATCTCCCTACAATGTCCTGTTCAACTGTTAAGTTCAGGTACCAAAATCAAGTATTCAGGGACAGCTACCTCTATTGCCAAACTTTTATACAAAATAAAGATGCCAGTATGCTTATGTAAAACTACAGAAATGCCAATTGCACCAAATGATGGGCACTGAGGGCCAGCAAATTTACATCCAGCATAAGTTGCTCCTCACATTGAAGCAAAAGATCTGCTATCTTCTCATGGAAACAGTGTCATCATCCAAGAGTAGTTGGATAGAGTCAAACAAGGTCTGCTTACTGATTCTGTATATTAAATTTTTCTCAGATTATGGTGCACTTACAATGATTTGTCCAAGTAGTAGGTGTAAAAGTAATGTCTTGTTACCCGGATTGTTTAATTCTTAGAGTTATAGTACGTCATGAGTAATATCGTAAAAGGTTCATCACTAATGGTCCAACTTAAGTAGCATCCTGGGAAGGGTAGTTTGAATACATTCCTGTCCTTCAACACATGAAGTGGCCATTGTCAAGACTCAAACTCACACACTTGCACTTGACAGCCCAAGTCTTTACCATCGCACCACGTAGTTCAAAAATTAAAAAGGCTACTTTCTTCCTGATAAATGGTGCAACTTTATCTCCATTTCTTTGCTACTAAGAGCTCACTATTATTCAATTTCCCGGTCAGCTCAAACGAACTCAACAAAATATTTTTCATTCACAACCATATACATGTATTGGAAGCTGTCTTGTTCCCATCTCTTCAATATGACAGACATAGGGTTGCATGACTAACTTACAACATATAAACAATCTATCTGCTATATATTTCTAACAATAAACCATTGAAATTTCTAAGACAGCAAGATCAACACATTTCAGGATGAGAAGGAGGTGGCAATGAAATGGAACAAGAAACTAATATTCAGTTGGCTGTACCAGAAAATAACACAGGGCCTCGTATACCTGGTGATAAAGTTCTTCGACTCTGCTTGACATATATTGTCTCTGACGAACTTTCCAGAATAACACTGTGCATCCAATAAACTGTAAAATTTTGATATCGTCAACAAGCTTCAACATAATCATACGAGAACATGTAAATTGAAAGGTGGTCTTCTAGAAATGGTATACCAGTGTGGAAACTGGGAAAACTATAAGAGCATGCTCAGAGAGCCACTGACGGATACGATAGGCAACTGGCTTGTAATGCTCTGCTAACAAGTCAGGGCACTTCAACTCTTTGATCCTACAATAAAAAGAAAAGAAATGTAGAATAAAATGATGGAACATCCAACCTGAGGTCCTGCAGCATTCATTAAATCTTAAGATTTCTAGATTGAAAATAGAATGGTATACCCATGAGGATCTGTCCTTGTCTCCAATAATCTACTAACAGCATCCATTGCCCTTTGTTTTGTATACAAAAAGGTGCCATCGTCCAAGCCAACATTTTTCACCAAATCATGTCCATCTAACTCCTTCCATATATCATCCTCTCTGACCTGACAATGGGTATAAAGTTAGAACTACAAATGTGGGCAACAAAACTCAAGAATGTTGCATTCACTGACATACACATGTAACAATAGTATAGAACCAATTGCAATGAAGTTAAGAGGGTCGCAAAGGTGACAGACCCAAACTGCCCCAAGTCCATCGCATAAAAATTGAGCTTGTGCTTCACAAAGATGAATTTCTATCCACTTCAACTGCAAATTCATTATATATAAATTACAAATTAGAAAGACATACATGATATTCAAAGTTAAATTAAGCATTTTTCTATCCCAACCACATAAGTGTACCAGAATGAATAAGTTTCTTAGGACACACAAGTTTCTTAGCTGTTTCATTAATATCTCCATCTTCTACACACAACTTCCCATGCTTTCTATAACCACGAACACATTCCAACTTGCCTTGGTTACATTCTCCGTTACTCGGACAAGGCTCACAGAAATCTGTAAATTATCCAAATTGATTCAAATGTAGCATTAATAGAAGTAGTAAAGATCAAACTAGAACGTATTTCTCAGGACCAGTGTATTTAATATTGATAGTGGCACTATACAACAGGAAATATTAAACAAGAACATGTTTAGAGGTCAGGCTAAGCAAGCGTGCAAGCGTGAGTTTATATAGAAAAGGCACGAGAGTCCTACCAATTAAATGAACCAGGAATACATATGTAATACAGCCCTAAAGGAACAAGGGCCTATATGGTAGATGTAACTTCAAGACATGATCTTCATCCCACTATTTTGAAGCATATGATAGATGGTAGAACACCAAGATATATTTTTATGAGCAAAACTTAAGTACAATTCTTTCTGTACAGTACATTAGATTCCCCAATTAAATTCAAACATATAGTTGCATTGACCAATAAAGCACAAACAGTGTTTAATTTTTTTCAAGAACAATTAAAATGGATGCAGTTATGAGTTTGAATTTAATTGGAGAACCTAACATATTGTACCTAAGTTTTACCCTATTTTTATAACACTAGATGAGTACAATTCAAGAAAGTTGCAACACACATCTGTTGCATTTAAGACCCATTTTTTTGTTGTTCTATATCCCATTGAAAGTTTACTTTGCAAACTTGTACACCAAAGTTTTGGGACTAAGGCTTGGTTTTTGTTGTTGTTGTGTGTATATATGTATTTATGCACCAGTTAATGAAAGTTTTCTTCAGATAGCAGTAGCACATAAAACTGCAAACGGTGCCAATATAGATTTGCTTGGGTTTGGAGCAACATTCATGAAACTATTAGTACTCTATAAGAGGCTTTGTTATTCATTACTCATTGCCCGGTTACTAGTAAGTAAGATAACTAAGTCCAGCTCCTCAAACAGCCTACCACGCAACTCGGCTAGCCTCGATAATCATGCTACTAAACAAAAATTCTCTCACTTTGTTCCATAGAAATGAAATTTTGAGTGATAACCCACTAATTGAATAAACAAATAAATATATTTTCAAAAAAATTCATATAGGAAATCAATCACATTGTGTAACCGATTGAATTGAGAAATACCCACAAAGATTAAACATTACATCCAATATAAGTATATAAACAGAAACCCAAGTAACAATTTATCATGAAGTAAGTACCGGAGATAGAATCTGGGGAGTGAGAGTTGTGGGAATCGCACAAGGGCTTTGGTTGGCGGTTGATGAGAGTGAAGAAGATGTTGCAACAAACGGCGACAGAGGAAGCGATGGCGAGCACCGCCACGAGTCTCAGGAACTCGACCTTAGAGGGAAAAATGTTGTGTGGGGGTTCCTTTATAGACTTCAGCAATGAATTTGATGGTACAGAAGAAGATGAAGAAGGACGATGATGACGACCACTACGAGTGGAAGACATGGCTTCGTTTCTTAGTCTGAGAATTGTCGCAAGAGAAAAAGGAAATGGGGAGGGAAAGGTAAAGGGAAATGTGATTTTGAAGCTGTACGTAGTTTCGGCTTTTTGAGTCTGGAACTACAAGAAAATAAAATAAAATAAAAAAATTCAAAGGTTTCTCTTCTTTTTTTTTTTTAATACTAATAATTAATATGTAATGCTTATTTTGAAAGCACTCAACTATTCTACATTTCTATCGAAATTTTTCACAAAAAAAAAAAAAAAAAAACAAAAAACAAAACAAACAAACAAACTAAACAAAAAAGATTTATATATATGGTTTGGGTATAGATATGTCTTAAGGATCTTTTTTGGTTGAAAGGGTGAAAAAGTGGAAGGATAGAAAATTATAAGAGGATAGAAGAGATTTTATTTTCTCTCCTTTTTGTTTGGTTAAGAGTGGAAAAGTGGAAGGATAGAAAAAATTAGTTTGAATAAATTTACCCATATATTCTTATTAAAGAATGATATCCAATTAAAACAAAGAAGTGACAAATAATCATAAAAAAGAAAAAAGAAAAAAAAAAGATCAATCACTGAAATTTATTAAAAAATAAAAATCATGTCCAAAAAAAATCATGTCCAGTTTATTAAAAAAAAAATAGAAAATAGTAGGAGGATGGAAGAGATTTTATTTTCTCTCAATTTTGTCTAGTTGAGAGTGGAAAAGTGGAGGGATGGAAAAAATTAGTTTGAATAAATTTACTCATATATCCTTATTAAAGAATGATGCTTAATTAAAACAAAAAAGTGACAAATAACCATAAATAAAAAATAAAAAAAGAGCAATCACTGAAATTTATTAAAAAATAAAAATCATGTCCAAAAAAAAACATGACTAGTTTAAAAAAAAAAAAATGAAAGAGAGGCAACGTTAATCAAGACAAAAAAAAAGGGCATGCCAAGGCTTAGAAAATCAAAAAAAAAATAAATAAATAAAAAGACAACGTTGCCCAAAACCAAAAAAAAAAAAAAAAAAACCATAAACAAAAGGTAACATTACTGCCCAAGGTAGAAAGAATAAATAAATAAATAAATAAATAAAGGCAACTTGAGGGAGCCCATGTGCACGTACATATGGACAGTTTTGTCGATCAAGAAAAAATTCATCTTCACTTAATTTTCTATCTTATATAAAATAAAAATAGAAAGTTTTCCTTCTCATTTTCACCTTCAAATTTTTCCATCAAATCGAAGCTCCTTTGCGCTAACATGTTTGAGATCTCAAGGCTAGATTTCTAGAACTGAATGCGTTCCTCCTCATAGCTATCGAGCATTTAAGGTGGGCTCTCTCTTCTAGATTTGGTTTTCTCCTAAACAGCTTTATTTGACTTTGAGATGGATTATTGTAGAGCTTTGAATTTTTGGTTTCTCAATTTGTATTGATGCTCCTCCTTAGTTTGAGGCGGATTCCATGAATTGATGCTCTCTTTTCTTTTCTTTTTTGGATAGATTTTTCATGAGATTTTTTTTTAATCTCTCCTAGCATATAGTGTTTTTATATATTTTTTTTCTTTTATTTGTACGTATTTGATGTTAGTAATAAAATTAATGTAAGAGAAAGTATCAAAGAACTTCTATTCTTTTTTTTTTTTTTTTTGGTTGAGAATCAAATTTTTATTCTTTCTAAACACTAAGGACCAACCATTATTCATAAAATACAAGTATACTGATTATCACATTGTCTATTATATACTCTATACACATTTCCTTTAAAAAAACGATTTCATGATTTCACAATTTTAAATGAAATCATGTTCTCAAAACACAATTTTAAGGGAAATGTGGACAGAGTATACAATAAAATGAGTGTAACAAAGTTTTCCCATAAAATATTGTCTCTCTATTAGCGTATAAAACATAGGAAATATTCGGATGATTATTATAAGGTCACAATTTGGTTCCTAAGCCCAAAGGGTTAAAGGATTTAGGCCCAAAGAGTCCAATACAATGAATTTATAGAGAATGGGTTAAAAAACTAGGCTCTAATGAGTTAGACAGCCATTATAGTTGGCCTAGATGACGAGAAACGGCAGGCTTTCATGTAGGAGCAGCTCTGGCCTTGCTTGACTCTATGACTAACAGTGCTACTGTAGTGGCAGAATTTTACAATGCTAGCAAAGAAATTGAATGTAATGGCCTTGGATGCTAGTAGGAACCAAGGGCTTTGTAAATATTAGTGACAGCCCAAAAACAAAGACTCGCGTGAGATTGTAATTAATAGAAAGAGCTTAAGAATGGAGGCTCAACTCAAGTTTGTAAATAGTAACAAAGAAGGCATGAAAATAGAGAATCATTTTAAAGATGAAGGTGGTGAGTTTGATTAGAGGTATGTCCCTTGTCTGGTTTAAATGGTTGGTTGGACATGAGAAATGAAGTTATTGAGCTTACTAGTATTGAATATTGATTGGCTTTCAATCTGGTAAAGATGTTATACTGAATGAAGGCTGTATATATATATATATATATTGAAATTCATTCTACCTTGTTTGGATTTCTTTTTAGTCACATTTTAATTAATTTCCCTATTTCTTGCTGGTAGTTTTGAGTTACACTTTCTCCCTTTTCTCTAACAGTGTATATGATGGGTGGAAATTTAGAGAATAGTGATGCAGAGCTGTGGATGCTATGTATTTGGGATTTCATCTACTCAACTTTGTAAATAACAGTCTATATATTTTCTCAATACGTACATAATAGCATCTTGTAAATTCTCTCATTCACTGTTTCTTTATTCTTTTAATTTAAATATATTCTGCTACCACTCTTTTTACATTTTATCAAAGGTGAAATTCTTGACCAATCTCATGTGTGGGTTCTTATCTTCTTTCTGTAACAATTTGTTTAATTGGATTTCTTCCTGTTCTGTCATGGATTTCCTAGATTCTTTAACCAGTGGATCTTTTCACTTGTGGACTGAAACGTGCTTACAAGTTTTACTCTCTAGCTTTCTGCAACATCCTTTAATGAGTTATAGGGGAAAAGGGTTGATGGTTTTGTGGATTCAGGAAAGCTTTTCTTAAAGTTTTCAACAATGCTATGAAACAGTAAATATTCAAACATGTTTGAAGGTATATCTGTTTGTACCCAAGCATCAGTGCTATATATTCAGTGAAAATGGTTTTTATTTTTTGAAGTAGGATAGGTGATAAAGAATTGTCATTTACACGTTAACAACAGAGTAATGAGATGAGGATGATATTGCATGGTCTAAATGAATAGGATGACTAGAACAGTTAGGCATAAGCTCTAAAAATATCTTATTCTACAAAGGTTCTAATATAAATGGCATTTCAATCTAATCAGTTGATAAGCTAATTCCAATGAATATAATACCTATTAATGAACCAGTGGAACTACAACTATGAGTCAACCTTGTTTTTCTTTTTAATATAAATGGCATTTTAAACTAATTTGATCTTGTGTGCGTTTGGGTATGTGGTAGTTTTCGGTAGCTTATTTGCATACTGTAGTTTTTGGTAGCTTATTTGCATGGTATTTTTTAAAGAGTTTTTTGTAGCTTTTATGCTAAATATATGACAAAAAGTTAAAATGTTAGCTTATTTTCAAAAAAAAAAAAAATTATCAAATTTTTTTTTTCTTAAATTGAGAGAAAAGGCAAAAAAAATTGCCAAAATAGACCATCATCTTTCTCTAGGAAAGTTGTCCAGGCCTGTAATCTTGTACTGCTTATTTGTATAAACAAATTGATAGTTTGGTCATGCATTTCTTGTACTATGCAGGTGAAAGACACCAGCTTAAAAGCTCTCTTTTTTTTTTTTTGGGTGCTATGCATTATGTAGCAATGTTCTGTATTTGCTGAAGATCACCTAATTCCAAGAAATTAGGAGCTCTTCTATTTAGATTCAAGTTGGAATTTATGTTCAGACAGCAAAGAGCTGGAAAGCACAGACTACACAGTTGCATGTACAGGAAAGTTATATTGCTCCAAAAGCATAACATAAATACCAGAAAAGATAGAAATTTTTTGGGAAGAGTATTAATAAATTGACTATTCGAATCGAGCTGATATATAACTTGCAGAAGAAGATAAATGTTTTTCTTTCCCTAATGGATCTTTAAAAAAGAAGAAGAAATCATGAAAAGGAAAAAGTAAAAAGAGTGGTGCTCAAGATTTTGTTGGAGTAGGGCTGCCTAGAAGGATACTTGAAATTGTTTTATTACTTACCATAATTCTGAATATCTACCAACATTTTAATTTTTAGTAAGTATAAATATGCCATTTAAACAAGAAATTAAAATATATTAACATAATTTCAGTATCATTTCTTCAACTTCATGCCTACATGACATCTATGGGCACACCAGGAAAAAAAATCCATTTATGAAATATATAGATACAAACTTCAAACTCTATAAATCTCTCACAATTTCAAACCCAATATGGGTAACTCAAAACTCTTTCAATCTTAACTCACAAACATGACACTCAATTATTACAAATTTCCAATGCACGCAATGGTGTACTCACACTCTAATAATGAACATACTCTCAAACTTGAATTAAAAAAAAAAACAGATCGGTGTTTTCACACTACGAAAACGAACTCTTAACTCACTCAATTTTCAAAGACAATCAAAAAGGCCAAATTAGGCCAAACCCCTTATTTCACCCAACGACCAAGGATGGAAAAAAGGCAGCAAACTTGTTTTGGTTTGGTCATCATCCCACTCCAAAGCATCCCACCATTCTGATTCTCCTTTTATTTCTTTTATGGTACCTACATTTTGGTTAGTAAGAGGCAACCTTCTGAGACCTTTGCACCCCCACACTCCAACCTGCTCCAGACACGGCCATGTCTCCTTGTGTCTGCAAAGAGTTTTGAATTTTGGAAGGTTCCCCAATTGCAATATCCTTAGTTTTGGAACCATAGGATCTGGAGATATGTTCTGCCCTGGTTCATTATTAAAGAGCTCCTCTAAGTTCTCACAATCGGTTACCTTGATTACTTCTAGGTTTGGCAGAGTCTGAATGAAGTCACCACAGGAGAGAAGATATTTCATCTGATGACAGAATTCCACATTTATTGATCTTAGGCTATGAAATCTCAGCCCAAGATGACCAGCTAGCTCTGAAATGCTATTTAGGTTTTCCGTACTTTCGAGATGAAGTTCCTCCAGGTTTGGTAGTAGGTCACAGCGGGCAGCACATCCTCCTCCCCGCCCTAAACTGGTTGGACAATTTCTAATATAAAGTGACTTTAAACCAGCAAAGCTGGCATCACTTTCAATGAAGTCTTCAAGCATTTCAACCAGTCCTGTACATTCATCTAATTGCAGAGAACTTGAATTATCCCAGAACCACCCAATCCATTCTTGCGAGAGAGAAAGATTAAGATTCTTGATAGAACACCTTTTTTCATCAAATGTAATTAGGACGCTCCTTCCTTGTGCTTGGTAAAAACGAAGTTGAAGATGACTCATTCTATTTATCCAGGAAAGATCTTCGGATTTTTCCCATGGGATCCCATTCAATGAGATGTTTAAGTAATGTAATCGATTAAAGGATAATTTGAACTCTTCAAAAGTTGCCTGTCCGTCTTCCTCTCCCTTCAAACGGAAACGAAAGCCACTATCCTTAATAGATAGACTTTCTAAACAAGACAACTTGGATATAATTCCAGGTTGAATGCTTTTCAGTTCACCAGTCTCGTCTAAGTTTAAATCCCTTAGCTCGCTCAGGTTTTCAATCCCTCTTGGCAAATTTGCGATACACGTGCCACGAAGATCAAGATCTCGAAGTTTAGTAAGTGTTCCCAGTGAGGGTAGTTCTTCAAGATTACTGCAATAGCGAAGAAGAAGAACACGGAGATCTCTAAGTCGAAGTAGAGAATGAGGCAATGACCGGATGCTGGTTTCACTGAGATCCAATACCTTTAGTGCTTCAAACCCTTGCAGGAATTTCTCAGGAACCGTGTCAAGGGCATCATTGTCTCGGAGTAGCAGAACCGAGGCCTTTGAACATTGTATCGTGCAATCAGGTAGCCTTGTTATGTTGTTACCCATGAAAGAAACTCTATCGAGAGAATTTGAATTTGAATTTGAAAACTCTCCAACAGAAATCTCACTCAACCCAATCCCCGAACGAACAAGAGATTTACACCCATCCTCAGACGTTGATGAAATCCATATAGCAACGTCCCGAACAACGTCATGCATCTTCACACTTTCCCTAAAGGGACCATCTTCCAACAAACAAGAGTCCTTCAGATTTTCAATCAAAGAAATGCCTTCGTCCATATCCTCCCAATTCTGTCCTTCTGCCCGCCAGTATCGTACTAAATCCCTTATTTCAATTATATAGTCCTCGGGAAATAAACAGCAATATAAGAAACAAGATTTTAAGTTGTTACCTTGTAATGAGTCGTAACTCAACCTCAACGGCTTATAGACCTCAGCCTCAATTCCTTCTATAGAAGGCACTGATCTTTGCAACTGATTTAACGCATGCTTCCACAACTCGACCTTTGTCTTTTTTCTCATGGCAGCTCCCACGGTGATGATGGCTAGTGGTAATCTGCAACATTCTTTTACAATTGCTTCTGCTAATGGTTTAATTTCTTCTAGATGAGCCACATCCCCTGCCTTTTGACAAAACAATTGCCAAGCTTCAACATCATTTAATACTTCTATTTTGATTTCGAGATCGGTTGTCATAGCCCTACAGACTTCCTTAAGTCGAGAAGTCAATATGATCTTACAGCCTTTATGAACATCCGGCCCTGGGACACCCAAAGTGTCTAAATCAATTTTCGCCCAAACATCATCTAGAATGAGTAGAAATTTTTCTTCTTTCTCAAGCCTTTGATAAAGCCGACTGGCCATTCCCAGCCCGCTTTCTTCCATTTTCACCTCCAAATTTAATCTTTCAGCTATTCGTGTCTGGACATTTTTAATGACCACATTCTTGGAAACGGTGGCCCAAATGACAATGCCAAAAGGCTGTGTAGAAGCCTTTTTGAGCTCATTATTCAAGTTCTTCACCAGAGTAGTCTTGCCAACTCCTCCTAGTCCCCAAATACCAATCCTTTTGAATCCATCATCCAACGCCTTCCTAATCTCGTCTAATTTTTTTGATGCAGTTGTTTGACCCCGAATTGAAGGTCCAGGAATATGCTCCACTGCTCCGGGAACTCTAGTAGGACAAACCACATCATGGTTGAATTTTTCAGCTACAAGAAGAAGCCTTTTGATCTCTTCCAGAGTTTTTTCCACTTCCCTGCTCGCTCTATACCGTTCTCCGCAATTTAAGAAACATCGAGAAGGCTTTTTGTTGTTGACCATCTGTCCTTGAATTGCATCGACTCCAGGCTGAAGCGTTTCCACGTCCTGAAGCCAAGTTACGACTTCAGATCTGATGTTGTTTCCTTGTTTCTCCGCTGCTTCCGTTTCACCTTTGACTTCTTTTATACGATCCGTAAGGCTTTTCATCTCCTGCTCAACAGCAGCAAGATTTGAATGCAAATTGAAAGTGGTGTTGGTCTTAGAACTGACACAACTACAGAGAAGCTCGCTGGTTGTTGCCACTAGTGCACCGACAGCTGCACCCACCACTTCCATGCCGAAAATTTTGCTATGGGAGATGCTGGAAGCTTAAAATAATTGACAGCCAAAGAATGAAAGAACCACAGAAACAGAATGATGTAAAGAAACACAATGAAAAGACACACAATCACTCGTTGTTGATAGGATTGGATTCATAATCCGTGCAATACCTAGGGAATTGCACGGGGTGCAATAGCTTTAATATCAGCAATAGATTAAATCCAATGCTCAAAATATTGACACGTTCTCTGTCCAAGCTGGCAATCCGCGTGCCCATCTATTTCTCTTCTCTTTTCAGTTTTCACTTAGCAACAGTTTACCCCAAATGATTTCAGATAAACTCTCTCTCCCTGACGCTCCTCTCAACCCCAACTGTGCCTCCAGTACAGCCATTGCTCCGCCTCGCCAGTTTTGACAAGAGCGGGCTTGGTCTGTCGGATTACCCTGAAACCCACAAATCTCTTTCCCCACTACCGCCCACAGTATTCTCTGAAACCCACACTATGCTCTGAAATCTTCTAAAAACAGTAGATGGTGTCAATCAACTGCTTGTTGTTTGTCTCCGTTGAAGTCCGACTGTTTTGGGTATGGTTGATTGGTTTGGATTTTTGGGTTTCAAATGAATGGCAGTTGGATGGCCGTTTACAGACTTGGGGGTTGATGTCAAAATGGGTTTTGATATGAGCATGTGTTTTATTTTATTGTGTAAATACTAAATACTAAAATACATGTCATTGTGTGCGTGAGTGATCGAGTGTGAGTGAAATTTGCATTTATGCTTAAATTAGTGTAAACACATGGAGTAGACTGCCGGCCTTAAAATCTGGGAATGTGAAGGGTTAGTTCTATGTAATAACCTTGTCGTTGTTGTTTTTTTTTCCCTCTGCTCTGATTTTTGGGCGGGGGTGAGGTTAAAATGTGAGGCGTTTGATTAAAAAAGTAAAAAAATGGTTTAGTTTGGTTTTTAAACAATTTTTAAAATTACTTTATTTGATTTTGAACTAGTTTAGGTTTATATTCTTTTTGTTTAGACTAAGTACATTTTGGTTAGCTTCTAAATACAATCATACACAAGGACCTTAGAGGCTATGTGGATTATGCATATTTAAGTTCAATTTGATACAGTAAAGAAGCTTGGCCTAAGAAAATTTGATGCAGCAATGGAATAAAGATGGATTTGCACATATAATATGAAGAGATAAGCAAAGAAAAAGAGAATGTTAACCTTTTTAAATTTTTTTTCTCCTTGATGGTTGATTTAGGGATGTAATCTCACAATTATACTTGTTTTGGTGGTCCTAGTTAAAAAGAGGGGAAAAGGAACACACACACACAGAAAAAGGCTTTGGAGAGAGATTGTGTGTATTTCATGATAATATGCATACGGTATTTTGTGACAAAGTTGAGACTATTGAAAATGACAAATTGGGTGATAATGTTACTTTAATTATGACTACTATATGGTTTCTGAAAAATTACTTTGATATTGATTTCTCATATTATGGTGTCTTCTTATGATTTTGGAACTGGTTTTGGTCATTTTGCTATTGCAACTCCAGATGTAAGTTTCATTTTTATATTCTTGGAAGTTTGTTGATGTAATTTCTGTTTTAGTGTTGAGGCTGAATTATGCATTCCTTGAACATTTGGGTTTACAAATTGGCTGAAGACATCCGGGCCAAGGGTGGTGTTGTCACTAGAGAGCCTGGTCCTGTTAAAGGTGGACAACCTGTTGTTGCCTTTGTGAAGGATCCTGATGGTTATGTTTTTGAGCTTATCCAAAGAGGTCCAACTCCTGAGCCACTCTGTCAAGTAATGCTTCGTGTTGGCGATTTGGAAACTGCTGGTACCATCTATTTTAAGCGAATCTTTGCCCATGGATGTGTATATTTTATTAGAACTATTGTTATCATTATTATGTTCTTGTAATCAAAGTTTTCATTTCAATAGAAGTTTTTTCAGTCTTGGATCAAATCCTTTTCTTGTTTATCTTTCGACTCATGTATCGATTTGTGATTGTAATGCAACATCAAAATTGTTCTACTAGTTCAACTTGAAGCATTAGAAATTAAAAATAAAATCACACAATCAATTGCATTCTCAAAATAATATCATGAAAGGATAAAACATGTTAGTACATTCTCTTGGTTTGGACTCTACATTCTTGTAAGATTGTTGTATAAATAAGGAAACTCTTGCGTCAAAATTAGAGAATACATTCAATGTTAATAGAAAATTTTATTCAAAGAAATGTAAATCCGTATACAGAGGTAAATAGCCTGGGCACACACCCCAGGCTAGGCCAGGAGCCACAAAGAAAAAAACTACGCTATCCCTCAACCAAACAAAAACCTTTCAATGAAGATACAAGCCCAGGTCGTTAACTGTAGCCCCATATTTAAGAATGTGCTTGAGTAGCCGATAGCTTGTGCTATGTCTCCAACATCACTAAAGCTCCCTCCAAAGATGGCCTTTGGTTGTGTCTAAATTTTCTCAAAGTAAGCTTTATTCTTGCATTCCAGATTAGACGTAGTGGCTCATTGTTCTAGCTCCCTTTTTGACAGTTTCTCCACCATCACCAAAAAGCTGGAAAAAAATCAAGCACTCCATTGCTGCATTTTTGCACTCCATTGCTGCATTAGCCTAGGTTGACTTCAAGATACATGGTGCTTCAATTGATCATGGAATGTTTCAAAAGCTTTTCTCAACAGATACATTAAACTTTTGGCCAATAAAGGCTAAATTTTTTTCCTATTAACAAGAAAACAAGGGACATACGGTCATTACTCCATATAACATTTCAGCCTCAGTAAATGAAAACATAAAACAAACTAGGCTATTCATATGATCAACTATGCCTAACAAATTAGTTGCAATTCTTGTTTTATTGTACAAATCAGAACCATATCTCAATAACATAGAAATGTTCAAGTAGAATCAAAGTTCATCTAGAAATACTTGATGTTTTATTAGAAGAAAAACAGAATCACCCAATTTTGGAAGATTATTTCAAATCAAAAACCCAAAATATTTTGGACATGCACTAACAAACATATAAAAATCTGTAATTTATTGCTTAACATTTGGGCAAAACTTGTAAAGTATGACTGGTGACAATTCAAGACAACAAAAAGTTTCCTCACAAGTTCACCTTTCAAGAGCCATAGTTTGTATGTATAAAATGAACTACAACATGCCAAATATATTATCCTACTAGAATAATACACAGCTGGATAATCAATCCAAATTTAGGGAAAAAGAACATGTACTTAAGTAAACTTAGAAGGACAGAAAAGAAAAATATTTTTTAGAATACCTCATGACCAAGCAACAGAATTTCTAGCTAATGTCAAAGAGGAAAAACCTCCTAAAATTGCTCAAGAGGTACCACAAACAAAAGGCTCAGTGCAAAAGAGGTGGTGAAGCGATTTTTTCTATTTCCTTCTAATCAACTACATCTTAATCCGAATTAGCAAGGTTTAAAATCTTTGTAAAGAATCAAAATGGCAAACCAAATATACAACTATATAAAGTCAATATTTCAAGGATTCCAGTATTTAAGTACTTACAATTGAGCAACTTCTGTTGTCTTCTTCCTCCCAAAAACATAGCTCGCCAGAACATCCTCCATTCCTACATCACAGCAATTAAGCAATTAAGATTAAAGAAATTAACCTTTAAGTTTAAAGCAATTAAGCTTCATTTTAGGAAAAGTTATCAAATTTACAACAAAACCCAGATTTTTCTATGTTTAGTTTTCTTGAAGCAAAAATTGAATTTTTAGCATAAAACTCAAATGGCCAACCACTACTGACACTCTGTATTGTTAGGTAGGACAAAGAAAATGAAAATAGAGCAATTTTTATCATATGGGACACTTCAAAAATTAACGATTCCACTTAATTAGACTCCAAAAACTTCATTGCCTATTTGAAATTCTTCTTCACTACCATTAAATTATCTTATACATAACGACTCTCAAAAAAAAAAAAAAAAAAACATAACAAACACGCACACAAATATATAGGAAGTAAAAGAGGGAAAAGGGGTACCAGAAAGAGGAGGATAAAGGGGATTTTCCGACGAGACAATGGCCAAGTACCGTCGGAACCACCGATCCGACCAGTGGCTTCGTTGCTTCAGAGAGACCTTCACTCCATGAGAGTCGGGACTTGGGACAGCTTCACACACGAGAAAGAGGGAGGAAGTTTTTTTTGTTGAAGAGCGAGATGGGTCTTCTTCGTCGGCGTCGGAATCGGACGAGCTTGAAGCTTCGCCGGAGCTTTGGAAGAATAGTAACTCTACTGGGTTCTCGAAGCAATGGAGGTTCAGAGAATTGGTTCATCGAAGCAAGAGTGATGGAAAAGAGAGAAGCTTGGCCTTGTGTGGACTGGTACCGGGCTGCTGTGACAATGGATTGAAGGAGAGGCAGAGAATGGGTTGAAGGAGAGGCAGCTGCGCAGGGGAGAGAGAGAAAAAAAAGTTTTGAGTTTATGAAACAGTTTACTTTACCATCTATTTCTATTTATAATTTGACAATGCATATTATGTTTTTCAGTTTTTTGGCTAAGGTACCAAAATAAAAATATAATTTTTCTTTTTATAAAATGGTAGAGTAGAAATTTCATATATAAACTCATTTGTTATAAATTACTAGTCGCGTATCTGCGCGTTGCGCATGATTATTTTTTATGGGTGATCTTATTATTATTATTATTTAGAATTTGAACTATTTTAATGAAAAGTAATACATTCCATAATCATATTTATCACAAAATAATTTTTTATTATTGTAGAATTTTTTTATTTAAATTTTGAAACCTTAATTCTACCCTAGTCGGTTGACTAATTTTTACATCTTGAAGTCAATTAAACACGTTTTGCATGCTACATGTAAACCTTCTTTTCCATAAGGGTTGAAATAATGTGGGTAGTATTTTTTTTTATGGAAGTTAAAAATTAAAATTCTTATACCTTGTGTAACACCCCGACCCAACTTTATAATTAAACTATGTGTTTTAATGGTTAATTATTATTTGAAGCAACCTTCTTTTTTTATAATTAATAGAAGAGTATTTAATAAGCATATTATTTTATAATACATTTGAATAAGAATTGTAAAGATTATAAATAATTGAATGGCCTTTTTGTATTATATATATATAGACACACACTAAGTATGTATAAAACTATATTAAGTGGTTTAAGTTATTAGATACATAGTTGGTGTTTTAATTAAGCATATGATGCATAAGATGTTATAGTGGAAATTCCACCCACATGCAATCAATTGAAATTCAACACATGTAAAACCAAAGTTTCATGCATGTGAACAAACCCATAGACCAAGACTTGGACATGCAATCACCAAGCTCCACCTCCCCTCTTCCTTGACTTTCTCAAACAAATAGAACATCCAAGAAGCCATCTCCCTCTCTAGTTTCCACAAGTAAACAACAAATCTGAATTTCTTACCTCACTTTGCTCTCTTTTTCCTTTAAGGAAAGTGCTAGGAAGCTCCCTTGAGTCTTTCTCTCAAGTCCACGGGTTCACACACCAAAAGAAAGATAAGTCTCCATCTTATCTCTTCTTTGACTCTTTCAAAACAACTACAACAATCAAGAACACTCTCCCTTGCATTCCTACTGGTCCAACACCAAAAAGAAAGAAAACTCTCTCAACCTCTCTACCTCTCATACTTTTGGGTCCAGGCCATAGGCGGCTCCACTTGGAGCCCAGGGGGTTCAAATGAACCCCCTGCTGGCCCCGCACACCCAAAAAAAAAAAAAATTTGACCTCCCTAAAATAAAATTTTGAACACCTTGATGGGGTTTTCTTTTTAAACCCAGCTAAAATAAGTTTGAATATGATCCTCTTAACAATATCTTAGCATTTTTAAACAAAAAAAAAAAAAAAAAAAACTCAATAACAAACCAATTTGAATTAAAATATGGGAAAAAAATTAATAAGTCCAATGGATCAATGAGAGATCAATGGATGAATAATTGCTTAGATGTATATACTGAAAAAAAAATGTAGCTCGTAAGATTTATAATGAATAAATCATTTAACAATTTCAATATATGAAACATCATAGAAAGTAATTGTAAAACTTTATGTATTTCAGTTTTTTTTTTTTTTTTGGTTTTGTTTTTTGTGATGTCGATACATTCAAGTTTTCTTTTGTTTTAAATTTTGCATAATTTATGTTTCTTATTGACTCCCTAAAAAATAATCCTGGAGCCGCCACTGGTCCAGACACTAGGAAAGGGACATCCTTTCATGCAAGAGTGATTTGTTTCTATTTCCTCTCAAGAACCATAAATTTGGTAAGGATTCTAGCTACTCTCACCTTCATATCCATGATTTCTTCAAGGAATTTTTAGTAATGGTTTTTGTGGTTTGTGAAATTAGGAAATCATGAACTTGTAAATCTATATATATATATATATAGTGTTTTAAGAAGCTTTGAAATTGTGTTGGTGATTTGTTGAAGGTAGATTAGGGTTTTTACTAATTAATGATTTTATATGATTAAGGAAGTAAGAAAAAGTTAGGACGAGTATTTTTGATGCTGCTGCTGGGATTTTTGTTGTGTGTATTTTTGCTCTAAATGGTTAAATGACTACATGTAAGTGTTTTATAACATGTCTAATGAGTGTATAAAAATCCCCATATGAAAATACCATCGTTTGATAATTGTTTGTGAATTTACAATAAAACGTTGCAAAGCTGTCACTGTGACAGATTCTGTGTTCATGCATGGTAAATTATGTATTAAATTGTATACAGTGAATTTGGATGCTAGGGATATTTCCTATGGAATCTAAGACACATGTGGTTGTTATGGAAGTGGTCTCACAGCATTTGAATCAATATAAAAATAATGGTTTAATTTCTAAATTGCCTGAAACTCTGT
The DNA here is from genome assembly GCA_028535165.1 of Quercus tomentella. Taxonomy (NCBI): domain Eukaryota; kingdom Viridiplantae; phylum Streptophyta; class Magnoliopsida; order Fagales; family Fagaceae; genus Quercus; species Quercus tomentella. The sequence goes on from JAPQVY010000023.1 coordinate 5,981,902, forward strand.
CAGGACAGATTTGAGCACGTTGTCTTGTATGATTTTTAATAAATCATGGTTTTATATTTTGACTCCAAAAAGCTTTATGGTATATACTGGACATACAGGGGAGTGGTTTTGTAAAATTTCATGACATTTTGATGTGTATGGACAGCCCATTTGTATTTTACAAATGAGGCATATGCTGCTGAAATGAGCAGTCAACGGTAAATGATAACTCTGACTTTGAGGATTTAATTCTAAAGTTAGGGTGAATGTTTTGAACTATAATTTAATATGTTTATCTTTTGGTATGTTTAGATTATAGATTAATTTCGTGTAACTTGGTTTGAGGTTTAGTACTCAAATGAGGGGTTCTAAACCATGCAACGGTTGTATTTATGAAGCTGTTTTGTTCAACATGTTGTATGATGAATGTATTTTGTGTTTGTGGGACCCTCGTTGAGGTGGGATTAGGATTTCCTTGATTCTAAGAGATAGGCTTTGAGATGAATGTGTAAGTTTATGATAAAGAATTAAGGATAGTAATAAGTTTTAATATTTGGTTTAGGTGTTACCAGTATCCAAGTCTAAGCTCTTTCGACTTTAGGCTCTCGGTTCCTCTGCTTTCAGGTAAGGGATAAGTTATATGGGTATTTGGTAAGTCATAAGGTTATTTTAAAGTATATTATGCATTAAAAGGTTTTTGGTTAGAGATATGACATATAATCATTATTCTGACAAAGATATGTTCGTGAACTTTCAAAACCTTATGTATATGATTTAAGTATATTGATGCCATTACTAATTTCCACGAACATAGTGTTTAAAGAAAAGAATGGAAATGCTATTATTATGAAATGTTATGCAAAATAAGAAATTTCAGGATGATGTATAAGTATGAAAGGTTTTCAAGTTATGTCCTCTGGTGATCTGAACTCTGTCAGTAGGGGTTAATTACTGGCTTTCTATGAAAAATGTTATAAGATTGGCCATATAGTGGGACTGGCTCTGCTGTACCCGCCCTTGTTGGTTACGGTCAACTTGTGGAGGAAGTCAACCTACCCCCATGGTTGAAAAATATGTATTATGATGTGATTTCGAGAATACCTGGCATTGTAGAGAATGTTGGATGCCTAGCACCGTGGTGCTAGAATCTCCCAAATAAGTACAGACTTATCAGATATGGACTAACCAATAAGTTATTTATGAACAGCTATGTTATATTATTAATCATAAGAGAATTATTTTGTTTAAATGCATTGTGAAAAGTAAAAGCTCTCATGGCAAGAAGAAGTTTCTGATGAAAAGAAAAGTTGTTCATTAAAGATAAAAGTTTCTGAAGTTCTATTGTGCTATAAAGATAAAGCTTCCGATGAAAGTACAAGTTATGTTTAAAAGTTATCAGATACCTGTTCTTTATGAAATGTTAAGTTTTATGACTATGAAAGTTATAATATTTTTTCGGGAAAAGGTTTATAAAGAAAGGTTTTCTTATTGGGTCAAGATGTTTCTAGTTTAATACAAAGTTGCCGATTATCTGATTTAAGTTAAAATGATTATTTTGTAATGCGAATATACATATGGTGACTTTGTTGGAAATGAAAGAAGTTTAACCCGAAAAGTTTTGGTAATATTAACTTAATAAGAAAAATGAGAACAATTATTTTCTATGAAGAGCGTATAAGTTATTAATATGAATAGTATAAAATACTATGCATGAAAAGATGTTCTCCTATTTGAATATTTATAGAATGAAATGATCTGATTTACATGCATCCTTATTAAATTCTCATATATCTTACCTTTACTGAGCTGTATAGCTCACTCCTTCCACTATTTCAGTTAGCAAGTTTTATTTTGGAGCAGAGGGAGCCTTAGTCGAGTTTTGGAATGAGCTGGTTTTAGTTTTATATGTATAGATCCTAAATTAGTAACATGATGTTTAGATTTGTAGCATTGTGTATTTTAGGATCTAATGAAAGTGTATACCTTAAAGTATTAAGAGATGTATTATGTGAAATTCCGAATTTGAACAATTGGTGGATTATGTCAATCTTTGAGTACAATGTAGATGCTCTGAATATCAAGTGAAAAGTTATATCATTTAAGTAAGGAAACAATGATGAAAAGTAAGAGTGAAGCTTTTGGTAAAAGTTTTGTAAAAGTTAAGTTGGTTCTTGTTAATATCAGGTTTAGGCTTGATATTAGCATGCCCGTCATGGTCACAAATCTGAGTATCGAGTTTGGGGTGTGACCAAGGTTATCAATTCCGTACCGTACCGACCGTACTGGTCGGAATATACCGTACCGGCCAGTAATCCGGTACGCTCGACCCCCCTGTTTCGTACCGGAAAAAATACCGGCCGTACCGGCCTCGTACCGGCCGTACCGGTCAATTTCGGGCAATACCGGCCGGTACCAGGCGTACCGGCCGGTACTAAAAAAAGTTTTTTTTTTTTTTTTTTTTAAGTTTTGTAATTTTTGAATTTTTATTAGGACAGAATGGTAACTTATTTGCATTAACTTATTAGTATTATTTGTTTTCTTAGTATGCAATGGTAACTTTTAAGCTTTCTATTTTTTTTTTTTTTTTTTTTCCCTTTTAATTGATACTAAAGTCTAAAACCATGAATAATTAGTTTTGAATTGAAGAAATGTTTTATGGTAAACTTTTATATTTATTATAATATATATATACACAGACACATACATACATACATACATATATATATATATTTATTTATTTATTTATTTATTTATAAATATAAAAAATAGCGGTAAACCCGAAACGGTACACCGGTATTGACCGGTATCCGAAATATATCGTACTGGTGGCCAAACCGGTACGGCCTCCAGTACGGTATTGACATCCTTGGGTGTGACACCTTGTCTTGATGTTTCCTAAAAATTAAATTTAGTGATTCTCTTTCAATAATTGTGAAAACTTTAAGCAATAATTCAGAAGGTAATTCATGGTACATGTTCATGCTTTGATTGTGTAATTGTATGATTGATTTGGTTTGTAATTTATAAGTTGTTTAGGATATTAAATATAGTGTTGTGTGAGATTTATAGAGTAGTGACGATTGTAGTTAATAACAATTGGTTTTTCATTGTCTTTTAAGTTAAGAAAAACCTTACATATACTTTATTTTTCAAAAAAACCTTTACATATTTTTTTAATGTGAATCTTTAAATATACCTTAATAAGTAAACTCTATACATTTCATTTCCTTAGATACATTAAAAAAAAAAAAACATTTATTCCATAATAATAGTGGCTAATTAGTTTTTTCATGATCTCATTTGTAACTTTTTTTACTATTATCATATTTTACTGGCTGTTGATTTTCATAATAGAGGCATTACATGAGAGATAAAATCTTAGAACCTTTCATTAGATTTTTAAAAGTCATGATGTGTGAAGAATATAAGCATTTAAGGATTTTTTTTATTATTATTATTTATAAATAATGTTAAATGAAATGTCAAAAATGGGATTTTGAACTTTTCCATCTTTATTTCTTATATATTTCTATTATTACTGAAGAACATCTTCCTTTTAGTTTTGATAATAAATATGGTTTTCTAGATTAGAGTCTGATTAGTTTTAAGTTTAAATTTTGTATGATTGTATTTAATTGTTGATTATATGATTTAATTAAGTGAATTTAATGATTTATTTAATTGCACTATAAAGCTTTTGATGACATTCATAAGGTCATCTTTAATTAATTTTTTACTCCTGTCAGCCTCTTTGGTTTCCAATTAATAGTTACTAATTAATTTATTTAATTGACATTTGATTTCTTTTACTAATCTCTTTCTTTCCCTTTTCGTTAACATCCTATTGTTTTCTCAAATTTGATGATAATTCTAATGTACTAAATATGCATTGTAACGTTTATTTTTATTTTTTATTTTATTCCATTTTGCTGGCATGAAGTTAGTATATCCATAACTATTAGTTTGTTTTATGATATGTATGGTTTGATATTATTATTATTATTATTATTATAAATTTAGTGTTTCTAAAATAGCATGTGTTTTGTATTCTATCTTTCTATTCATGCATTGTAACGTTTTATGGGAAGAATTTATAAGAAATTTTTTTATTTATTTGAATTTAAGTAAAATATTATATTTTTAATTTTTTAAATAAAAAATGATATAAAATATAAATAAATTAATAATATGGAGGATATGGCTGAATTTAAATTTTGAATAAAATAAGATGAAAAGAAAAATAGTAAAAATGAAATGTATAGCAATAAACACCAAATTATTTTAGCTATGCTATGTAATAGAATAACATTATATTATTATATACTATATTTATAATGTAATAGAATAACATTTAACAATCAAAGATAATAAATAAGATAACAATTTAAAACACAAAAATAGGCTTCGAAAAAAAAAAAAATTGTATCAACCCAAAGTAGAATTCTGAAGAATACAAAAATTCATCAGCCTAAAGTAGAGATGCAAGAAAAAAAAAATTGACCAAAATAAAAGTAGAAGTAAAGTTTTTGATGTCCTCTGTAAGGTTTTCTCTATTCTATTCTTTACTCCTCCCGTCAGGCTCTTTGTTTTCTAATTAACAATTACAAATTGACGTTTGATTTTTTTTTCCCTTTCTCCATCTACACTTTATTACCCATAAATCTCTCTCTCTCTCTCTCTCTCTCTCTGTTGACATCTTATTGTTTTTCCAAATTTTGATGATAATTCTAATGTACTAAATATGTACTATAATGTTTATTTTTTTTTCACTCCATTTTGCTTCCATTAAGTTAGTATATCCATAACTATTAGTTTTTTTATATTATGTTTGGTGTTTCTAAATTGGTATTTGTTCTGTATTTCATTTTTCCATTGATGCATTGTAACATTTCATGGGAATACTCTATAAGAGCAATTTTTATTTATTGAATTTAAATAAAATATTATATGTTTAATTTAAAAAAAATGAGACAAAATATAAATAATTTAATAATATGGTGGATGTTGCTAAATTTAAATGTTGAATAAAATAAGATGAGAAGAAAAATAGTAAAAATGAAATGTATAGCAATAAGCACCAAATTATTTTAGTTATGCTATGCAATAAAATAACATTATATTTCTATATACTATCTTTATAATGCAATATAATAGTATAACATTTAACAATCAATGAGAATAAAAAAGATAACAACATAAAACAAAAAACTAAATCGTATCAATCCAAAAGAGAATTTTAAAGAATACAAAAGTTTATCATCCTAAAGTAGAGATGCAAGAAAAATAAATATACCAAAAATTGAAGAAAAATGGAGAGAGAGAGAGAGAGAAAGAGAGAGAACCTTTTATGTGTGGAAAAATAAAAAATTATGCATGGAATGAGAGAGGGGATGACAAATTTATAGTATGCGGATAAGAATAAGAAGAGTCAAAAATAAAGGAAGATAAAAGGATAGAATAATAGTGATATTAAGGTAGAAAGTAGTGGGGATATGAAAAGTTAAAATGGAATGAGAAAGGTTGAAGAAAGATAAGGTAGAAAGTAGTGGGGAAATGAAAAATTAAAATGGAATTGAAAATTTAATAATAAATAAAAATAGTTAAAAATAAGATAAATATGATATTTTGATTGAAATATAATAGAGTTTTTAATTAACTTTAAATGTTAAAAAAATTGTATAAAAAATTGGGAAGAAAAAATGATAATGACATGGATGCCGATGTGGCTTAACTGAAGCGTAGCAATAATAAATGCTACGCTTTATCTAGTTTATTAAAAAAAAATATATATATATATATATCACGCCTAGGCCCTAAAAAAAAAAAAGGAATAGAAAATAGTAGGAGGATGGAAGAGATTTTATTTTCTCTCCGTTTTGTTTGGTTGAGAGTGAAAAAGTGGAGGGATGGAAAAAATTAATTTGAATAAATTTACTCATATATCCTTATTAAAGAATGATGCTCAATTAAAACAAAAAAGTGACAAATAACCATAAAAAAAAAAAAAAAAAAAAAGAGCAATCATTGAAATTTATTAAAAAATAAAAATCATGTCCAAAAAAAATCATGACTAGTTTTTTTTTAAAAAAAAAAAAATGAAAGAGAGGCAACGTTAATCAAGACAAAAAAAAGGGCATGCCTAGGCTTAGAAATTTTTTTTAAAAAAAAAAAAAAAAAAAAAAAAAAAAAAAAAAAAAAAAAAAAAAAAAAGGTAACATTACTGCCCAAGGTAGAAAGAATAAATAAATAAATAAAGGCAACTTGAGGGAGCCCATGTGCACGTACATATGGACATTTTTGTCGATTAAGAAAAAATTCATCTTCACTCAATTTTCTATCTTATATAAAAATAAAAATAAAAAGTTTTCCTTCTCATTTTCACCTTCAAATTTTCCCATAAAATCAAAGCTCCTTTGCGCTAACATGTTTGAGATCTCAAGGCTAGAGTTCTAGAACTGAATGAGTTCCTCCTCATAGCTATCAAGCATTTAAGGTGGGCTCTCTCTTCTAGATTTGGTTTTCTCTTAAACGGCTTTATTTGACTTTGAGATGGATTATTGTAGAGCTTTGAATTTTTGGTTTCTCAATTTGTATTGATGCTCCTCCTTAGTTTGAGGCGGATTCCTTGAATTGATGCTCTCTTTTCTTTTCTTTTTTGGATAGATTTTTCATGAGATTTTTTTTATCTCTCCTAGCATATAGTGTTTTTATATATTTTTTCTTTTATTTGTACGTATTTGATGTTAGTAATAAAATAAATGGAAGAGAAAGTATCAAAGAACTTTTATTCTTTTTTTTTTTTTTTTGGTTGAGAATCAAATTTTTATTCTTTCTAAACACTAAGGACCAGCCATTACTCATAAAATACAAGTATAATGATTATCACATTGTCTATTGTATACTCTATACACATGTCCTTTAAAATCACGATTTCATGATTTCACAATTTTAAATGAAATCATGTTCTCAAAACACAATTTTAAGGGAAATGTGGACAAAGTATACAATAAAATGAGTGTAACAAAATTTTCCCATAAAATATTGTCTCTTTATTACCGTATTAAACATAGGAAATATTCGGATGATTATTGTAAGGTCACAATTTGGTTCCTAAACCCAAAGGGTTAAAGGATTTAGACCCAAAGAACCCAATACAATGAATTTGTAGATAATGGGTTAAAAAACTAGGCTCTAATGAGTTAGACAACCATTATAGTTGGCCCAAATGACGAGAAAGCAAAGATAAACTAGTTTTATCTAAAGAAAATTGTCCTCGGCACAATTCAAAGAGATCAATTCTTGTATATATCTCTTTTGAATTTGGTTACAAGTCCTGTTCTTGTTCTTACAGTGTTTTTCTCTTAATTCTCTGATCCCTTTACCTTAGGGTCTTCTTTCTATTTTATACTATCTTCTTTTTTTCATCTCCACCCTCTACATGTAGATTAGATTGTTGGTGTAAATCCTTATCCCACCAGCATCTTCCTAAAGTCTTTGGGAGTAGCTGTAAGGCTAAAAATTACTATTCAGGTATCACTTTTTCATTAATGCGGCCAGAGAGTTAGCTACAAAGCATTCAATGCAGTAGTAGCAGCTTTCTCTTAGATATTTCATAACTTTCCTTTGTCCTGTGCTTTCATGATATATATCCTTATCAATAGAATCTCTTGGAACATTGCTTCTGGATGGCAGACCGCACCTTCTGACGTCTGCTTTGCTCAACTGAGGAAGTATCCCTCCTCAGACCACCTTCTTGGACCATCATGACCAGACCCCTTTCTTTATTCACTAATGCCAACTTCCATAACAACGTTTACCCGTCTTCGGACTACTAGGCGTCCTCGGACCAGGCCCCCGGCCCAATATATACTACTAGGCCTATCATCCTTACAATTATTAAGCTATCAATCTGAGACTCTATGATATTATTTAATTCTTTTTATGAAAAAAAAAAATTTTGGTTGGAATTGCCGAGGAAGTATCCCTCCTTAGACCACCTTCTTGGACCATCATGACTAGACCCCTTTCTTTATTCACTAATGCTAACTTCCATAACAACATTTACCTATCCTCGAAATACTAGGCGTCCTCGGCCCAATATATACTACTAGGCCTATCATCCCTAAAATTATTAAGCTATCAATCTGAGACTCTATGATATTATTTAATTCTTTTTATGAAAAAAAAAAAAATTTGGTTTGAATAGACTTTCTTCTCCAATTTATTGTAAGGAAAAAAAAGTTTAGATCATTAATAACATTAATAGCATATGTTTAAAAATGAGAAATTAACACATTTAAAATTTTCTCTTTTTAAATTTGAGGAAATATATATATATATATATATATATATATATATATATAAATTTGAGGGGAAAATATTGATTATTGAACCCAAACTAAATATTTAGAACAAAAGGTATAATCAAGGTAAAGAAAGGCATTTTAGCTCTGCAGTCAACATATCAAATTTGCAATAGGATAAAATCTTTGCAATGGGAATTTAGATGCATAAAGTCCTAAAATGAAGGTAGAAATAGTTGTGGTGTGGTGTAAAGTATGAGAAATTATTAGGTTTACTAGGAGAACTGCTGACGTGGTTTTCCCTGACCTCTCAACCAATAAAATGCTGTTATTTATGTAAATGTGACATCATCTGGTAATTTTTATTTTTTATTCTTTGTGCTAATTAGGAAGTAATATACATTTGCATAAATGACATTATCTCATTGGTTAGGAAGGACCACATCAACAGTTCTCCCGGTGTAAATAATAATTTCTCGTAAAGTAAGGGAGGAGGTGGTAAGAACAAAGTTTCTCTCCAAACTAGTTTGGAGAGAAACCCTTCAAACTTATCATATATCTTTTTTTCGGGTGTGAATTTTGAAAATCTAATCGTTGAATTTCATGTTCCTTATGTTCTTAATATGCATGTCAAATTTCGTTCAATTCGGATGTTATTTACTATTTGATCAATGAACTTATTTTTTATACACAATTTTAGATTATAAAAACTTGAAAATTTAACATTTGTTTGATGATATAGCAATTGATCTTTGATCTTCTTGAAATTTTGCAAGCATGAAGGATATAATAAGAACATGCAATCCAATGGTTAGATTTTCAAATTTCACACTCAATATAAAAATATATGATAAGTTTAAAAGATTTCTCTCTAAATTAGTTTAGAGAAAAACTTTGTTCGAGGTGGTAACCATGTCTCTCATTGGATCCGAACTCCCAAGTGAAATTAAGATAAGATTCATTGGGACAATAATGCATTATCTTTTATTCACTATCACTAATGTTCTGGTCTGGTCAAGAAAGTCCTAAAATGGGGGTAGAAATAGTTGTGGTCTGGCCTGCTCAATAATGCATATTTTGTGTTAATTGGGACAAAATCAAGATTTATGGTGGGACAAAATCAAGATTTATGGAGCTCTGGTGCCGACACAGCACACAAGCAAAGCTGTATTTTTTTGCACTGGAACAAAACCTCTACCTAAAATCCAGAATCAGATTCAGCCAACCTACTGTTCCTTCAGCTTTGGACTCTTGTGTTGTGTTTTGTGTCTCCCAAACGGTCCGCTATTCCATTTAATAATTTGACTGACCGCTAAGCCCAAATCAAAATGTGCTCTAAGCTAAATTGTCCTAAATTAAATCCTTTTTCTTTTTTTTTGCTGTGACCTAAGCTAAATCCTTAGTTACTAAGGTTCCAACTATCCTAATAATCCCATGCAGTCTGTAATTATTATCCCTTTGTGTTACCATCCATCAATCTTCCTTAAAACAGCAAAGTTAGGGTCTAGTTTTTTTGTCATGATTTATAATATGAGAAATTATGATCATATCAAAATCACTTTCATATAAACATGGTAAAATTGGACTTCAACATAGGTTATATGACTCATCAAAATTGAATAAAGGTTATAAGTTATTATGCAACCTGTTTAGTTCGGTACGTTTCTTACCCACACTTAGTTGGATAAAAATAGAACCAGCCTAACCCAACCTATTTGTTTTCTTCCATATGGCCTACTACTGACATTGGCTATATTACGTATGAATCATAACATTTTCTTTAATGCATTTTCCTTTTTATCAAAAAATAAAAATAAAAATAAAAATAATAATAATAACAACAACATACTATGTCAATAGTTATGAAGAATTTTGTATGCATAGACTCATTGTTCCTAAAATAGTAAAAACATAAACAATAAATAAATTGACTTTTTTTTTTTTTGGTCATACAAACGAAGTGGATTATAATTTTTTATTTTTTTCGCAAGCATAATAAGTTAGCGAGAGTACTTTTTTTTTTTTTTTTTTAAAGAGAAGGGGAAAAATTGGAAAATAACACCAATTCTTAAACAATTTCGTTAGTTAGCAATATTTCCAAACTATTTAGGAAACTAACATTTCGAGTCGAAGGAACACGATTTTGCTCTTAGAACTCGACCCTAACAGACTCGATTTCTTTGAGAACTCAAGCCTAAGAGAGACGATTTATGCGCTCTACGAATCCTTCTTCTTCCTTCTTTTTTCAACGTTCTGCGAGTTCTTCTTCTTCCTTCGTTTTTCTTTTTTTAAGGACCAAATCAAAGATTCAGAAAAATGCATAAAACCCACTGTCCGGGTTTAGAGAGCAGAGGCCGTTGCCTGGGTTCAATCCGAATCGTGGGGTTGCTCACCTGGGTTCAGTCCAAACTGTGGGTTACTTCACTTGGAGCTTCACTGCTGCTGCCTCCTCCAACCTTCGTTGTCGCTCTTGAGTTCGATTTGGGATTGTGGAACTTCTTCGTGGTTTTTTTATTTGGGTTTTTTGATTTGTTGTTCGTGATTTGGTTTTTCTGATTGTGTATTTCTGATTTGTTGTTCGTGATTTGGTTTTTTTCTGATTTGTTCTTCGTGGTTTTCTAGTTTGAAATCTCTTTATGGAACTCGAGTCTTTAAAACTCGAGTTCCAGTCATTGAAATCGAGTCCCTAGAACTCGATTTACTACACCAAAATCGAGTCCAATGAGCCCGAAATATTAGTTTCCTAAATAGTTTGGAAACGGTGCTAACTAATGAAATTGTTTGAAATTTGTTGTTATTTTCTAATTTTTCCCGAAGAGAAGAGTACATAATTAAAGTAGTTAAGAGTATTATGTCTCAATTAACACTTCGTGTATTTCCAATAGAAATGTCCAATTATCAAATTATTTTTAAAAAATACATAATATATATATATATATATATATATATATATATAGGTAAAACTTAAAGAAAGTTCAATTAGAACTTGAAATTAAAATTCAATTTTGCGCCATATGTCTAAAGTTATGTGGGAACCACATCATAATTATCTATTTAAGTTTTTCAATTTTTATACAAAGTGAGTTATTAATGAGTACAAAATACTAAGAATCTAATATTAATGAACTATAAAATTTAAATTTTAAAAAAACCAATCACAATTCTCAATAAAAATCACTACACAACAAAGATCATTACACATTTTATCCTATTAAAAATTACAAAAAAAAAAAATGATCATAATTTGAATAATTATGATCACCACATATTTTACCCTATTAAGTGTATCTATACGTATGCATACGTTATATGTTATTTTTTTATTTTATAATTTGAATAATTATTTATATTTTTATAATAAATAGATTAGTAATATGAAAGTGAGGTTGAATCCAATAATCAAACGTGAATTAGCGCTAGGATCCTTTGATCAAGGTAGACCTCACATCCACCATTCACAAAATATATATATAATTACTTGTTCTGTTGAATGATATCGTTGATTTTAGTTGTATCCGAAAAAAGGGCCAACACACAGACACAGGGCTGTCTGTCCGGTACATTCCACGCCTACACTATAGAATCGAATTTCGAAACACATTGGCTTCTACTTCTTCTTCTTCTACTTCTGGTACGCTCTCATTTCTTCTACTTCTGGTACGCTCTCATTTCACTTCTCTGCATCTTTATATCGATAATAACTTAATTGCTAGAGATCCATTGACCAGACCTTAATCTCTTCCTAATTCTCTTAATACTTCTTCTTTTTCTGGTTCTATGTTTATGTTATGATTCAAAGATTGTAACTCTTTACTTTAATTTCCATTATAGTTCAGATTATACTACTGTTTGTGTTGGATTATTAGCAGAGAATAAAGGGTCATTTTTCACCATGATTTTCCCCTGATTGCGTAATAATATATTGTGATTTACCATAAAATTTTGTTGGTAACTTATATGATATGATATGATACATGGTGTTGTCTATTAAAAATTGCGTTTTTAGTAGGTGGGTTTTTGAGTATAGTCTTAGATTTTTGAGTTTTCTGAAGTTTGACCATGAAAGGTGTGGTTGAATTACTTGATAGGTGATTAATGTGTGGTTAAAAAAAAAATTTGTAATTTCATTCCATAGACAATTCACTCTTACTAGAGGTGATTTTAAAGTCTTTCACTTAGTAGGTGTGTGAAAATTTGTGTTGCTAATTTCAGAGTTATTGATTAGGTAATGCAAATTGTGTTGCTCCTATTGGAGAAGATTACTGTTCAACCTTAAACAGAGTCCTCTGCTCCATCTGGGGATTACCTTTCTCTGTTCTTCAATCCAAAAGCAATCTATAACCCCATGGTAGTTGGTGAAGTTTGTGGATACTGTGAAAAAAAAAAGTGTAGTCTCAGCTCTTAGGGCAGAAAAATGAATCGTGAGTTGGATATTGTTTTCTTCTGTTGCATATTTGTTAGTTGAGTTGATTGTGTCGGAATTGTCTGTTGAGCCTTGTCTTGAACTGTAGTGGAACTGTTTGTTTTGAGTGTTTTTTTTTTTGATGAAATCTTACTGATTTATCAAAAAAGAAAAGCTTTTTTTCATTTGGAATGGAGTTTTTTTCATGTTGTTTAAGAGATGGGCATTGGATGCATATGCCAGATGTTGATAGAGTTTGGAAGGGTAACCTTCTTTTGGGTCTGATTACCTTGCCTATACCCTTGGGTGGAAGCAATTATAAGAGAAGTGATTAGGCATAATATAGTTTTGACAATAGGTCAACAAATGAAGGGAATTCACTAGCACAGGCACAAATGCATAACATGAGGTGATGACTTCCATGATATGGCACTTATGGTTATTTTGGATGGAGGGGGGAGGGAGGGAGAGTAAAGGGTATCCCTTTACTCCACCTCCCTCCCAAATCCATCCAAACTGGCCCTTAGAGATTATAATACAAGCTTGTTTGTTTCACCGAATGTCCATGTGAAATTTTCCTTTTAATTCCTCTGTCTTCACTAACTCCCTATACTCTCAATTCTCTTGTTTTATGGCCATAGTAAGGCAAAAATATATCCTTTAAATTAACCTTTTTCCTTGGAGAAAAATATGTATAGTTGTGGTTTAGGGAGTGGCATCCGAATGGGTTGGGAAGTATTTAGCAAAAATACTCAATTTGAGATTGGGGTGGTTGGGAAGTATTTAGCCAAAATACTCAATTTGAGATTGGGGTGGGAAATAGAGTAAAATCCTAGCAAGGTTGTGTGGGGATCAACCTCTTCAACTGACTTTCCTGGTTTTGTATGAGATTAACATTAATAGGGAGGCCTCAGTAGAGCTTTCCTTGGCAAGGCAGGGGGTGGGGGAGAGGAAGAGTTGGGATGTACGTTTCACTCAGGATCTAAATGATTGGGAGTTGGATTTAGTAGTGGATTTCCTTCAGAATCCAATACGCCTTCAACTAAAAATGGGGATCACATGAGATGGAAGTTGAAGAAAAATGGGGATTTTGATATCCAATCGCTTTATAATCGGTTGTGAGCCCTCTCTTTGTGTCTTTCCCTGGAAAGACATTCGGAAAGTTAAGGCCCCTCGGTGAGTCTCTTTTTTTGTTTGGACCATAGCTTGGGATAAGATACTCACGGGTGATAATTTGAGAATTAGGGGTTTCACTGTTGTTGACTGGTGTGTTATGTGTCATTGTTGTGGGGAGTCCGTGGATCATTTGTTGCTTCATTGTGCGAAGGCTCATTGGTTGTAGTGTTTTGCTTTTCAATCCTTTGGGGTTTCGTGGGTCTTACCAAGAACGGTACTAGATTTTCTTTTTGGTTGGTGGAATTAGTTGGGGAAGCATTCTTCAGACATTTGGAATTTAGTTCCATTGTGTTTGATGTAGTGTATACGGAGGGAGCATAATAGGTGGACATCTGAGGATGTAGATAGTTCAGAAGACCATCTACTTGCTTCTTTTAGTGGTTCTCTTTTTAATTGATCTTGGGCATGTCTAGAAACTCCTTCCATCTGTTCATTACTTCTCTTCTCTCCTATATTTAAGTTTTTTTCTTTGCTTTTATCTTTTTCTTCCTTGTACTTTTTGACTTCTTTGTGCTCTTTTGCATAAAGAAGTTTTATTATACAGATTTTTCCTACTTATTAAAAAAAAAAACATTTCAGAAGGCCTTGTTAGATTTACTTTTATGTATTTAAATCCAAAATATGGTATGCATTTATGTTATCAAATTTTAGTTTTTTGAATCAATGAACATGGCAGTTTTGCAATATTGTTCTTTTTTTTTCCCATCTATATTTTTTTTTTGATAAATAAAAAGAATATTATTAATAATAAAAAGATTGTCAAGCCGAGTACATTGGAGATGTACTATGGGGGCACAAATCAAGAAACAAAAGAACAGCGATCAAGAAAAATAGAAAAGGAAGAACAAGAAAAATGAGAAAAAACCACACTCCATTCAAAGAGAGAGTGTAAGAAAAAAGACTTAATCTCCAGCAACGAGCGTTCACAACCCTCAAAGCTTCTAGCATTCCTTTCACGCCAAATGCACCAAATCAAGCAGTGAGGCACCAATTTCCAAACATCAATGTAACGATGTTGCACAAACTTTCTTTGCCAAGCCTCAAGCAACTCAATAACAGTATGAGGCATAACCCATTGAATACCAAACAAGCAGAAAACCAAAGACCACAACTCCCAAGCTATGGAGCAATGAAGGAGAAGATGATCCACCGACTCCCCACACCTCTTACACATATAGCACCAGTCAAGCACTATCACTCGTCTTTTACGAAGGTTGTCTATAGTTAAGATCTTACCTAAGGAAGCAGACCAAGAAAAGAAAGCTACCCTTGGAGGAACCTTCGATTGCCATATCATTTTCCATGGAAAGGAAACAAGATTAGGAGGGTAGAATGAACTATAATAACCTCTAACCTCAAAACCTCTATTCCTTGCAGGCTTCCAACAGACCTTATCTGATCCAAACCCCCGCACTAACGAAGAATAGACCAACCCCATAAACCGGTCAAAGGCTTCTTCTTCCCAATCTTGTGGTGGACGACGAAATTGCACATTCCAGTGAAACCTCCCAGCAGACCAATCCATAACTTCAGCAACCGAGGAATCCTTTGACCTACTAAGACAATAAAGCTCCGAAAAGGCCTCTTGGAGAGTACAATCCCCACACCACACATGCTTCCAAAATTTCACTCTAGTACCATCCCCCACATCATAAACAAGGAGTTTAGAGAACTTCAACCAGCCACTTCTAATGTATCTCCACAAGCTAACCCCATAAGGACTTGTCACCTTTTTCGTACACCAACCACCCCAAATGTTCCCATATTTTGCCTCTATAACCCTCCTCCATAAAGCATCAGTCTCCGTGCCATATCTCCACAACCATTAACCTAACAAGGCAGAATTAAAGTTTCCCAACCGTCTTATACCCAACCCCCCAACCTGCAAAGGCCTACAAACCTTGGCCCAATTAACTAAATGAATTTTAGGTTCACCACCAATCCCATTCCACAAAAAATCTCTCTGTAATTTCTCCATACGCTTTGCCACCTTACCCGGTAAAGGAAGAAGGAAAAGAAAGTATGTAGGTAAAGACGAGAGTGAGCTTTTAATGAGAGTCACCTTACCCCCTTTAGATAAATACATTCTCTTCCAACCTGCTAATCTCCTCTCCATTCTCTCTAAGATAGGATTCCAAACAGATAAATCCTTAAATTTTGCACCTAATGGAAGACCCAAATATTTCAAGGGCAGAGAAGACTGCCCACACCCCAACAGACCCACCAAAACCTCCAAATTGTGTACCCCACCAACGAGAACCAACTCAGATTTCCCCAAATTAATACGGAGCCCTGACACCTCCTCAAATCTAGCAAGAATCTCTCTCAAAATTGCAATCTGAGAAGGTTCAGCATCACAAAAAATCAAAGTGTCATCGGCAAATAAAAGGTGAGACACCATCACTGACGGACCAGCCCTACTACCCACAGAAAAGCCTGAGAATTGCCCAGCGGAGGCAGCCACTGGGCAATTCAGGCTCACGCCTTGCTTTGCTTATGATGTCAATATGCGTTTAGCCTTTAATAATGCTAATATTACAGAATGTTCATGTTCTAATTGCTCATACTCAGTAATCAACACAGCTATCTGAAACAAATACCAAGCATGATTATGTGGTGTTTGCTGACAAATTTTATGGTTGCTTGATCTAAGGCCCCCCACCCCCCACCTCTCTCTCTCTCTCTTCACTCTCTCTCAAGTGAACGTCTTTATACGCATTTGCACTTAAAAAACTTTGAGATTGATTTTCAAGAAAATTTTACTATATATACCGTAAGTATCCAGGTCAACCTACTGCAACTAAAATTCCTTTCTTTGGGCTTACATCCACATTGCTAAAAATTTGACTTGAAACGTGGCATGAATTTGTTCTTCTGAACAAAATAGGTTAAGAATTTGCTAAATAAATGGCTTCCTAAAATTTTCTGTCCTTGTAGTATGACTTTATTTATCGTGCATCCCCTGCGTCTGCCTAGTTATTTCAAATATTTATTTCTTTAGTTTCCATATATCTGCTTTAATAGCATCTTCTGTTTCAGTTGTTCTCTTCTATGAGGTAAGGCAAGTTTGATTATGGCAGACATACCAGGTTATGTGCGTGCCTGCTTGCAATCTGGCAAACTTGCTTTCTTGGCAATTTTGGTCTCTGGAGGGATTGTACTGCAAATATTGGTCAGTGATGCTCTTTTCTTTTGGTCATATTTTGAATTATAAATACAAACTGATGAAAAAACAGTTATTGTGCCAAAACCTAATCACTATCTTATTATATGTGATACTGCAGGCATGTGCTTTGTACGACAATTGGTGGCCCATGCTAACTGGTGAGTTTTTGGTCTTGGGTGTTAGCATTGGTTTGTTATCAAGGGGCTCTCTAATCTCTATAGCTTGTAACTTCAAATTTTAAATTGTTATATTTGGTTTTAATCAATGTGATAAATATATCAGGACCTTGTAAGTTTTAAGTAAAATATTAAATTCGTGGGTTGTGTATCTTTTGTGCTTTAATAATTTTTTTCTTCAAAGATGAGAGAGAGAGGTTCTAACTTATCAAATTCTTTAAAGGGCTGACATGCCTACACCTATTCTCCAAACCGCTAAGGTTGATCTTGTTACATAAAATTGTAAAAAAATAACTTGAAAACGAAAGTCATAATATACTGTTAAGTGAACAAATTACCCTATATTAAAGGGTTTTAAGTGATATGTTTACCAGGATGATCTCTCCCTACATGACTAGGTGCAACTGCAGGAACGGATATATGTTGGATACTTATGCTGTTGCATGTTATTGATTTATCGGTACTCTCACTAAAGAAGTTTATGTTCACATTTTAGTTTTTAAAAATGAATATATTTGGAGTTCTCTGCTGCCTTTATTAGATGAATGTATTGAATTTTCAAACATAATATAGATACAGCTTTTCATATTTCATTCCTGCTTTAATCACATGGTAAGATTATGTTCAAGAATTTATATTTGGAGGGTTAAGGCTTTCACCTGAATTCCTAGAGCATAATAAATTGGAGGCGTTCAATTTTAAATCAATACTTGGTCCTTGCGACATAGGTTATACTTTCTAATCTCAAATAAGGTACTATATTGTATAAGCACAACTGTTAGTGTATTCATATTTTTCATTGTTGCCCATAACTAGCATATGCATGGTAATATTCATATTTTAATTTCATAATAAGTGACATGATCTTTGCTAGGGAGTGTTTTAGGCAAAGATTTTTTGTCATTTGGTTCTTTAATTGGACAAAGTTGCTAATAGTGAAATGTTTACATAGAATGAGGGGGCTTGAGATTTCTCCCATATAAATGTTCATCCCGTTGGCTTATTTGTTTGAAAATATGCAAATTATTCTCTTGCAGTATTGATGTATGTGCTCCTTCCCATGCCTTTGCTGTTTTTTGCGGGATCTGATGGTTCTTCTGTAATGTCTGAATCTGAGAGCCCGTAAGTCTTTTCTAAAACTAATCAGCAATGATATTTTTTCAATTTTCTTTAATATGAGCTGAACCATTGAAATAAGCATTCAGCTTGTCCTTACATCCTTTTTGATGATGAAAACAGCTGGGTGAATGCGACTAAGTTCTTGACTGGAGCTTCAGCTGTTGGAAGCATTGCCATACCAGCTATATTAAAGCATGCCGGTGTTATTGGTTGGGGAGCCCTAGTAATGGAGCTCTCATCCTTTTTCGTACTTGTATTTTCCATAATGTGCTACATTAAGATGGGTGGTGACAATGATTACAATGCACTCTGAGAAGGCCCTGCTATATTTGTGTAAAGAAGTATCAGTTTTAAGTTACACATTCGAGGCTTCTGTTTCTTGATTTCTTGAGCTTGAGCTTCCTCAGTTGCGCTAGAATGAGTGTTTTCTTTTTTTGGATGAAGGTTGATATTTTTTTTTGCCCATGTGGTGAGTGCCTTTATTGCAATAGATGTCTCAAATGATTTCTGATTTTAAAATTGAGACAAGAAGGCAACCCTTTGCTACCAGATTGTATTTATCCATAGCAAAAAAATTTACTTAAAAATGGTTGGGCTAAGTTGTGATGAACTGTTTTTTTTTTTTTTTACCCAGAGAAAAATATCTGGTTCTTGAAGCAGTGGGCATTGCTCAAACACCCTGCCTCCTTATTAGAGCATGAAGTTATTTGGTTAAAGGATACTCCCAGTTGTATAAAGTCGGTAATTTATACAACATTATGGTAATTTACTATGTATTTTTTTTAAAACATTTTATGCTCCTAAAAAGCTGAAAATATCTTTTGTCTTATTGGGTTTGGTTTTAGTTGACATGCATTTTTCGTTGTACCAAACAACATAAAATGCAAAAACACATTTTTCATTGAAGCAAATGGATCCTTAGGTTCCATTTTTTTTCGTTGTAAAATAATATTTTATAATGTAAATTGTTTTCAACTAAAAATATTTTTGGAGAAAATGTTTTCTTTTTCGGTGTTTTCTTGAAAACGCTTCCAAAAAAATCTTTTTAGGTATTTAAAACATAAAAATAAAACATTTTCCTATTTCACAACCCGGCCCACCACCATGCACAACCTACCAGATTGGTGCAAACTTGGTCGAATTTGCCCAAAAAAACAACTGGATCGGCTCAAACTGACCATGCTGCGAATTGTCTCTTTACACATTTTCTGGTTGATTGGTAAATGTTTTTAGGATTGACCAATATTTTACAATGAAACAAATACTAAAAAATACTTTTTGAAAAATATTTTACAATAGAAAATAAAACAGGGCTAGTAAATGTTTATTTTCATCCTTAACATATGCACACCTCAAAATAAGAACAATTCAGGAACAAGAAATTTTATTGGAAATATTAAAAAAAAAAATTGTATCTTACAATTAAGATTTTATTTTATTTTATTTTATTTTAGAATACTAAGTATTTTTAACACGCAAATACAGGGAGATGGGAGAAAGTTTTTTAAAGAAACTTACTGTAATGTATATCCAAAAGGACCTAATCTTAGATATACAGCACAGACTTTAAATTTCTTTAACTTACACTCATTTTTTAACGTGAGATTAATCCATTATTTTTTCCTAAATCTAATTCCTTTAGATTTATAATATTAAATCGAAACCATAAAACAGATTTATTTAAAATGAAGATTAGCCTTATTACACAATGCAAGGCCCTCTGCCAAGGGCCCAACCCAATTCTCGTCGCCTTGTGGCATGTGATTAATTTCAACTCGCAAGGCGAGCTTTTCTTTTAAGTGAAAAATATCAATCTCATAGCATCGTATGTATACGAAACTAAAAAGGTCATACATTCACATCAAGTTGCAACATTTCTTGTTTGAAGTGCCACCCTTACTATCGAAACAATAATATTAAAATTTGAAATAACTTTGGTCTAGTGCCTCTTTGGCACTATTATGAAAAGTAGAGTTTTAACTACAGGTTTCAGTAACAGAAGAGGAATTTGAATCTAAACGGCTAGGTTGAAAACACTAGGGCTATTGGTTAGTAGTATAGCTTTAGTAATATAGAGCTGTAACTAAAAAAAACATTATAATTGTTTAGAAATTATAGTGAATAATATTTCAAAATTCTGAATTTATAAAGTATAAGCCGTTAATTGTAAAGTCTTTTCTTAAAAGTTTCAAATTTAATTTTAACCTTCAAACTAAAAACAAAGATCTCTTAAATTATGAAGACTTTTGGCTAGTAGTATAGCTTTAACAATATAGAGTTATAACTTATAACTTAACAAAAACACTATAATTGTTTAGAAACTATAGTAAATAGTGCTTTAAAAGTCTGGATTTATAAAGTATGAACCGTGAATTGTAAAGTCTTTTTTCTAAAAGTTCCAAATTCAACTCTGAAACAAAGACCCCCTTAAAACACTTTAGTGATTTAACAATTTCAGCTAAAAGAGGCTTAGCCCCCTTTTAAGTACTTTTTGACCATTCCAAAAACAAAACCAAATAGACCTGAATTAAGTTGCTTAACCTCTAACCCGTCCATTGGTCTTCCTCCGTGTGGTGCTAGCCTTCAATGGCTCACTTGCACAAACACAAAATTCTTTCACCTCTCTAACTATCATGAGGAGGAGGAAGAATCATATAGGTTTTCTAAAGATTGACAATCATCAATGAATTTCGTCAAGGGAGGAAATTGGCAAACAATTTGTACCCAAGAATTTGAAAGCCTTATTCCAATTGTCATGTCTCGAGAGAAAAATAACGACCTGGGATAGGTTTCATATGCAGTTGAAATAAAGCAATTTGTACTTAGCATAAAGTCTAATAAAGCTGGAGCCTGAAGTTATGCCTCTATTTATTTTCGACACCATTGGAGGATAGTTACTGAATACGTGATTGAGGTTGTGCAAACTTTTTTCTCCAATGTTCTTTCAGAACGTAACCACACTTTTATTGCTCTCATTCCTAAATCAGATAGTACAGTTTTTGTTCATACTTCTTGCCCATTAGCCAACATGGCAGGATCGACTACTGGAACAAATTGATGGATAAAGTAGGGGTGTGCAGAAAACCCACCAATCCGCCAAACCCGACCTAACCCAACCCGACCCGTCGGGTTGGGTCGGTTTTTAAGGCTTGGTGGGTTGGGTTGGGTTACAAAAAAAAAATTTATGGCGGGTCGGGTTGGGTTTGGGTCATAAAATTACAAACCCGTCAAACCCGACCCGACCCACCCATATTTAATATATATTTAAAATATATTTTATATTTAATAATTTTTTTAAATCAATTGTAGGGCACTTATATAAATATATATATATATATATATTCAAATATATATTATATATTTAATAATTTTTTTAAAAAAAACCAACTGCAGAGCAGCATTTCCTCAATTTCTCCTACTAATACTAATTTAATATATATAAATATATATATATATAAAATATATTATATAATTAATAAATTTTTTTAAATAGCCAGTTCTTCCTATCCTATATAAAAGCCAATTAGTTCACACAAATCCTAATAAATTACTATTGTTGTTTAATCATTAGTGTTGTTTGCCTTTAAGGAGTTACATTGATACTAATCTTTAGGTTTTTTTAATATATTAATATATATTTTTTTTTCTACTCAATTTAATAATAATAATAAAAAAATTTTGTCAAACCCATGGGTTCAACCCGACCCAACCCGACCCATGTGGGTTGGGTTGGACTTATGTGATGGGTTGGGTTGGATTGAATTTTTTTTGACCCACCATGGTGGGTTGGGTCAAAAAATCCCCTCAACCCGACCTAACCCGACTCATGCACACCCCTAGTAAGTATCAAGATTAGATGATCGTAGAAGCGAGAAGTACGACTGTATCAAAAGCCTTTTATCTTCCAATTTTTCTCACTCTGCATTGTGGTCTCTCATTCCCAAAGAATGGTTTTGTGATATGAAAGTAAATAAAACAACATTGGTTTCATTCTTCTGATGCCCCACATTCATCCAAACACAGTAGAATTTAAAGACAAGCAATATCATGTTCAATCGTAAATCTGTAAGCAAAGTATTGGGATGTCCAATTAGGTATCAACCATCAACCAATTGCAATACTTGCTATAAGTTCATTACATATACAGATTGAAAGTAGATCCGACACATCCAGAAACCTGTTTCCTGCAGCAGCTTTTATTTGGCAAACATTTATATGCTTGATGGGATTTGGTGATTGGAAACGAGTAGAGCAGAAATTTCAAGATAATTTGGAAACTATGCTTGCCAAATAGCTGTTCCGGGGTATTGTCATTAAGAAAGAAAAGGTGTTAATACACAGAATTTTGACAACCACTTGAGATTAAGTGTCCATTCGGGCAACTCCGAATTTCCTCTTCTTTTACTTGGTCCTCTTTGTGACTACAGAGCATTTCTATTACACAACAAGCAGCTCAAACAACATTCAATAAAAAGAAAAAGGAGAAGGGGGGGGGGGGGGGGGGGGGGGGGGAGTTAATTCCAAGACCAAATCTGATTAAACCAAGATTACAAACACACTAGGTAGGTTGCCTTAGCCCATTTATAAAAATCTAGATACAATCCTAACCTTAATTTTCTTCAAGCCAGACTAGAAGCTTATTTCTTATTTCAATCTCTCTCGGTTAGAAGTTTATTTTAGTCTAGTATTCAGCAAGTAGTTCATGCAAATGTTGCAGCCCAAGAGTATAAGTTAAGTGTCTTCTAGAGCTTCTTTTACTTGAAATATATACTGCTGGTGTCAAACTAATCAATTCAAGGGGTAGAATATAACAATCCTAAGGTTTTTAGAACTTTAAATGGTTTCATTCTCTCTTCATGAAATATCAATTGAAGCTTCATTTCTGTGAGCCTCTATTAGAGTTTTTGACAATCTTTTCACACATGCCCAGCTGCTCAAAAACAGCAGATGTATGATTTCCTAAGATTCTTCTTCTACTTTTCTTGGGAATAAGTTTCTTCTCAGTTCTCATTCTTATATTCTTTTCCTAAGATTCTCATTGTTTTTGCTTTTGAAACATAAAATACTAGCTACCTTGAGCTTGAAGCACCCAATTCAAGTCAAATTAAAAATAAACTAACCAAAGAACCCCAAATCTCTATCCAATACCCAACAACATATCCTACCAGGTCCTAAATCCTAATGACCCCTAAACCCTCTAAAGAAAACACTAGGCCTATACCAATTTATAGCTGAAGTTTTAAACTATCATCAAGAAAGTTAAATTTGCTACCAAATCCATTCAAGTTGTTCATCATTTTCATCACGTCCTTAAATCTGAGAAAAACCACATATGGCACTACAAATTATACTACAACATCAGGACATATCAAGCTCTGATTACAGCCAAGCAGCAATGAGTTGTTACTTGTTATAACATATTTGTATTGGATTAATGTGAATAATATACACACACACATGTGGAGCAACATTGAGTGCCAAAATTAGACAACAATTCTATTCAAATCAACTGGGGGAAGCTTCAATGTTGACCAACCTACAAGATTTAGCAATTGTTGTGATTCCACTCTCAATGTTTTCAATCTACAATCATACACAAGCATATACATGTGTACACATTATACATCTTCATATGTAAAAAGAATACATGTAAAAATATCCAGCTCAATAATCATTCATCTTATGGGCACCAAAAGGCAAATGTCATAATACAAGCTATATCATATTAATGAAACAAATAATGCAGACCACAAATTCCTAATCATGCATAAACTATTTCACATATCTATACAAAAGAAGTCCAATGTCAATAGTGCAAATTTAAAACAGTTTCAATTATTTTGCATTATTCCAATGAAAAACACATGTACCCAAGCAACCCATAACTAAAACCCAGTAAATTGTTTACAACCCAAAGTACATCAAATGCCTCAAAATATTATTTTAGCTATTAAAAAAAAAAATTCAAATTAAAATTCAGTGATTCCAAAAGTAAACACAACATAGAACATAATCAATCACATAGATTACTGAGAGCCAATTTTCAATAAATAAAGTTACATTTTTTTTTTTTTTAAGAAAACCCCATTTCTAACAAAATTATATTCAGAGTTCGGTTTCAAATTTGACAATAACTAAACCGAAAAAAACAAGCAAACTCAACAATGGGGTCTCTTTATATTTTGAGCTAGTTTACAAATGATAAAAATAGTCTCTCTTTCTCTCACTCAAAAGACGATGCGGAACTGAGGGGCGTCGGAGGAACTGGCCGGGAGGATCTCCCAGCGGCAGGGCTCGAGGTCGTCGGAGACGGTGCAGAATCCGGCGAGAGTGACCTTGTCGGCGGAGGCAGTCACCGACCCGAACTCGAAAACCGTAACGTCGGCGAGGCGGCGAGGGACCGCCACGGCGCCGTTCATCCCGGGCACTTCGGCGGGGCTTTGGGTGGTGGTGGGTGGTATTGGTTTGGATTCGGATTCGGATACGGGTTTGGGTTGCTGTGGCTGTGGGCTGCCTTTGAACCAAGATAGCAAACCCATGTCTGGTTGGATTGAAAATTGGAATTGCTCTGCGTATGTGAGTGTCACTGAATGAGCTACTACTTTTTTAATACGGTTTTTGGGCTGATAAAACTATGATCGTGTTGGGTTTCTGGCAAATGACGGATATGTCCTTTATTTTTGACGGGTAGTTTTAGATTTTTTTTTAGTAGGATAGAATTTCAATCAGCTCCATAATTATTATTATTTTTTATTTTTAAAACTTTTATCGATTAAGTTAATTAAACTTATCAACGTATAATTCACATCCTTTTATCTATAGATCACTGGTCTCTTCTTAGTTCTCACCCCCAAAAATAGAGTTAGAGTAGAGTCACATGCTTTTTTTTGATAGGTCAAAGTAGAGTCACATGCTATTCAAAAAAAGGAAAAAAAACTAGATATTTTTCTCTCGGTAAAAAAAAAAAAACCAAAAAGGGGGTGACTTGATGGTAAGAGTTCTTATTCTGCACCCAGAGATGAGTGGTTTGAGCGATAGCCCTAACAAAATCCATGTAATACATGTGGTATTACTCATTATCGTCACGTGATGTGGAGTCGATGATCTCACACCGAAAGCTCCATTTTTTATTTAAAAGGAAAAAAAGAAAAGAAAATATAGCAAATGAAAAATAAGTTTTTTTCTTAAAAGAGAAATTTTAAACTAAAGATTTTTAAGAGATTTAATAATTACAAATGCACTACAAACATGTCATCATTGAATTATATATATTGCTTGTTATATCAACTAGCCCATTTAATAACATTATTATTTTTTTCTATTGTCCTTTATTGAATGGGAGTTGTAATAATTAATAAAGAAAAATATGTTATTAAATGGGCAATTTTTTTTTTTTTGGTTGGATAAAAATTAAAATGGGCAAAGTTGATATGTCAAGGAATAGAACAAAAATAGACGTAGGGAAATAGAAACGGAGCGTTTTAGGGAAGGAACAGTATGACAAACACATAGACGGTTGGTTGCGTAGTACCCAGTACTAGTCTCCTCCGACAGAATCATAGAATCCATCACCACGCTCACTTCCTGGAACTGGTCTTCGTCTCTCTCTGACTCTGACTCGGACTCTGACAGAAAGCATGAAGGAACAGCAACAGTCCCTCCTCCTCAGCTCCTCCGCTCGCTTCCCTCCTCCTCAAGGTCCCCATTTTCTTTTCTCTTTTTTTGTTTCCTTTCCTCAACAATCAGAATGATAGAAAATTGAGAATTGAGACTGATATATGGTGGGTTTGGGGACAGGGGTGAGGCTTTCGTACGGTACGGCAGGTTTCAGGGCTGATGCGGGGTTGCTCCAATCGACGGTGTACAGAGTGGGGATCTTGGCAGCTTTGAGGTCTCTCAAGATGGACTCTTCGGTGATCGGGCTAATGATTACGGCCTCTCACAACAAAGAGTCTGATAATGGAGTCAAAATTGCTGACCCAAGTGGCGGAATGCTCTCTCAACATTGGGAACCATTCGCTGATGCACTTGCCAATGCTCCCTCTCCCCAACACCTCCTCCATGTATCTCTCTCTCGCATGTATTCTTCGTATTTACTTTGAATGCGAAATGCCCATTTGTTTTTTTTTTTTTAATGGAAAAAGATATCTTTTTTGGACAAAAAGAATGTCATTTTAGCTGTATAGTGTGTGTATTGTGAATGGGATAACATTGAAAATTTACAATTTTCTGTTTAATATTAGGTTCCATGTGTATTGAGCTAAATTGGGTCTTGAAAAGAATGTCAATTTTAGTTGTATAGTGTGTGTATTGTGAATGAGATAACATTTTTCCTGAAAAGGAGTTGAAAATATACATTTTGCTGTTTTTTAACTAGATTTCATGTGTATTCAGCTAAATTGGGTTTTGGAATATTTTTTTTGGGGATAGTTTAATTGTTACAAGAAGTGGGGGTGGGGGGATTTGAACCTGGTTCTCCTTAGACTAGGCAATGCCACTGAGCTACACAAGGCTCTTGGCTTGAAAAGTTTTTGTTGTGAAACCATGGAATGAGAGAGATTCAAAATATTAATTTGGAGAATTTTTGTTCATAATAGTTGAATTGGATTTCAAGGGTGAGAATGAGGTTTTTGATGATTAAATACTCAAAAAGTGGGAATGTATGTCTTGCTGGGTTTTTTTTTTTTTTTTTACTTGGAATGCCTGTATTGAAAAATAAACTATGCTTATTTTGTTGCATTGTTTTTGCGGACAGCTGATAATCGAATTTGTGGAGAAGGAAAACATTCCATTGCAAGGAGTGAGGCCGGCCCAGATATTGTTGGGGAGGGACACTAGGCCTAGTGGGGAATCTCTACTTGAAGCTGCAAAACAAGTGCGTAGCCTCTTTCCATTAATAACTAACTTTGCACTAATATTTGGTCATTGTTTCATTTACTTAAGTTTGATTTGCTTCTGTTTTACGTTTGGTTAAAGGGAATCAGTTCAATTCTTGGAGCGGTTGCCATTGATATGGGAATTGTGACGACCCCACAACTACATTGGATGGTTCGTGCAAGAAATAAGGGCGTGAAAGCAGCTGAACTTGATTATTTTGAACAGCTATCAAGCTCATTCAGGTTAGTTTGAGATAAAGGTGAATATAATATGATAATTTGTTCGATATTATGTTGTTTCAAAAGGCCTTCGCTAAGGAGTTTATGTTACTTGGTAGGTGCTTGATGGATTTGATCCCTAGTGGCAGTACATTCAATAAGGTGGATAACAAATTGGTGGTGGATGGAGCTAACGGTGTGGGTGGAGAAAAGCTTGAAGTTTTAAAGAAAATGTTGGATGGTTTGGCTATTGAGGTTCGTAATTCTGGGAAAGATGGAGGTGTACTCAATGAAGGAGTTGGTGCTGATTATGTGCAGAAAGAGAAGGTTGTTCCTCGTGGATTTAGTTCCCAGGATGTAGGGATAAGGTCAGGCATCTTTTTGTTGTTAAATAGGGAAGTAATTTTTGATTG